>JAQMYG010000038.1:30848035-30891789 GCA_030014215.1 Clariallabes teugelsi | reverse complement strand
ACATATACATGCTTGTATAATGTGTGTTCACATGTGTGTGTGTGTGAAAGAGAGAGTGAGAGAGAGCGCGCGAGAGAGCGCGTCTGTAATTACAATGCAACTCAGTTGAGTGAACTTTAAAATACAGCGCTCTTTAATGCTGCTTGTAAGAGCATGAACTAGATTTAGTGCTTTCTTTCTCTCTCTCTCTCTCTCTCTCTCTCTCTCTCTCTCAGTCTCTCTGTAGTCAGTGCAGCTCAAAGCGGTCGCCTCCTCAATAATTAACGACCTAAAGATCCTTTGTTTCTCTAATGACCAATTAGGCAATTTGCAGCATTTCTCCATTAGTGCTCAGAAACGATCGCCCCTTTAAAAATGTAACAGTAAGGTTCGAGACAGCATTGTGCTCTGCCCCGAGGCACATAAATCTCCCATCATGCCCTCCAGGTGGGTTAGGTTCCTGTGATTTGATTTTGCCTGGGGCCAGTGTGTCAGGAGAGTGTTCCTAACATCCTGTTGGCCATTAATTTCTGTCTTTCCCTTGTTTTCTTGCAGGTGCTGGCCCTGGACCCTGATAACGGAGACAACGGGACAGTCGTGTACAGCATCAGTGCAGCAAACCCCTATTACGTCATTAACAACCGCACCGGGAAAATCCGCACCAGTGGCTCCGTGCTGGACAGAGAGAGTCTGGATCCCAGAGCTGCCCAGCTCATGAGGACCATCGTCATCTCAGCCACTGACCGTAAGTACAAAACACACACACACACACACACACACACACACACACACACACACACACACACACACCGAAGGATGTCATCCATTCCTCCATTCCTGTCAAACACTGGACTGGAATTTGCCATTATTAAGAGTTAAATCTCTCATTATATTTAGTTGTAAGTGAGCTGTAGAGTGTCAGCAGAATGTTGGATGGATTCTATAGCAATACGGTAATGCTTTATTTGGATAGTCTAATGGAGGCACTTTATGAACATCTGTTTGTCATAAAGCAGCCTTTTAACAGATTCTCAACAAAATAAAAAGTCTGAGTGTAAACTTGTGATAGGATTAAGAACAAGACAATAGTCTATAAATAAGCCACTAAAACCCCTAACCCTAACCCTGGGAATGGTTGGATGGATGGAAGGAATAGGGGAGTAGATGCATGGGTGGGTGGATGAATGGTTGATGGATGAATGGATGAATGGATGGATTGATGGATGGATGGATGGATGGATGGGGGGGTACACGGACAGATAGATGGATGGATGTGATGTATATGGATGAGTGGATGATGGAGGGATGCGTAGATAAATGAGTGGATGGATAGAAGGAATGGATGGATGAATGGATAGGTGTGGAGATGGAGGGTTACATGGATGGATGGATGAATTAATGGGTACATGGATAAATGGAGGTATGCTGAACTGATGAATGAATGGATGAGTGTGTGGGTGGGTAGATGAGTGTTTATAAAGAAGAATTGTATTTATTTAATTTTTTAATTTTATTTGTATTTGTATTGTCTTCACACTGCACACTTACACATGTCTGTTTTTTAATTTGTCTGATTCTGCATTCATATCTACATTACAGTCTAAAAGTCACCTTTCAAATCATATAAAATAATACACGAAAAGAAAAGAAGAAGAAAGATTTGCAAAATTATAGTATAATCCTAATATAACCCAGCTATAATGAAATGTATAGCTCTTGTATAGCAGACCTAGTCTTGTTTTTGTCTCATCCATGTCTCTTTATCTGAGTATCTCTGATCTTTAAATCGCTTCTCAAACCCATTTCTCTCTCTACTTAATGATTTCTTCCCCCTGAGCAGATTTAATGACTGAAGTGAAGTCATGTTCGAGTTTAAGTGTTTGGTTCTGTACTTAATTCTCTTCTGCCCTCTTGAGGTGGAAACCCACCACTGCGCTCCTCAGCCAGCACAACAGTCTCTGTCAACCTCCTGGACCTTAATGACAACGACCCTACCTTCCTCAACCTGCCGTTTATCGCCGAGGTGCCGGAGGGTCTTCCTATCGGCTCTTCTGTCTTCAGGGTTTGTTTGGGTTTCTTAATCTTTTAAGTTTTTTTTTTAATGTATATATAAAAACCTACCACACGAGTAAGTACAGTATAAAAAAACATGGATGATTATGACAAATTATTAAATCTGTGCATGTTGTGACCACTCAGGTGCAAGTACAGGACCCAGACGAGGCGGAGAACGGGGCAGTGACATTGGCGCTGCAGGTGGGCGTGCCCCGGCTGGACTTTCGCCTCAACAGCAGCACAGGGATGCTGTTCTCAACAGCTGTACTGGACCATGAGCAGATTGCACAATACCAGCTGCGGCTAGTGGCATTCGATGCAGGGCAATACCCGCGCACCTCTACCAGCACACTCACCATCACGGGTACAAACCGAAGCATGAGTGTCAGACACCGAGGCACTCGGCTGAAGAAGATATTTCTAGCGTCTGAACACGTCACTAATTTAATCTAGGGATTTTAATCTAGTTGTCCAGGTTCAAAGAGTCTGTATATCAGTCTGTCTGTTGGTCTGTCTGCCTGTTTACTGTAGTTTCTGTCGATCTGTCTGTCTGGTCAGTCTGCCTTTTAACCTGTTGGTTAAAAGTCGGTTGCATTTCTGTCTGTCTCTTCTTCTGTTGGTCTGTCTTTCTGCCTAGCCTGTCAGTTTATCAATAATTCTATGCTTGTCTGTCTGGTTGCTGTCTGTCAATCAATTTGTAGGTTTCTTGGTCAGTCTGTCTGTCTGTATCTATTTTTCTGCCTGTTCATAGGTTTTTCTATTAGTGTATCTGTTTGTCATTTGGTATGTCTGTCTTTTGGTCTTTGTCAATCTGACTGTGAGTTTGTCTGTCTGTCTGTCTGTCTGTCTGTCTGTCTGCCTCTCTTTAAAGTATGTCAGGCTGTCTTTGGTCTCGGTTTTGTTTGTCTATCGATTTATATTTTTGTTTATATGTTTGTTTGCCTTCCAGTCTATTCGTTTATGTGTCTGTCTGTCGGTCTGTCTGTCTGTCTGTCTATGAGCTTGTCAATCCATTTCCCTTTGATCTGTTGGTTGGTCTCTATTTCTGTCTCTTAGTCTCTTAGTTTGTCTACCGTTTTATCTTTCTGTCTGAGATCAGTCTCTCTGTCTAGTTCTGCCTTTTTGTTAACCTGCCAAATTAGCACAAAATCATCAACATCTGTCTCTGTCTCTTTCTCTGTCTCTCTGTTTTCAGTGTTGGACATGAATGACGAGACCCCGACGTTTTTCCCACGGGTGTACAACGCGTCAGTGCTGGAGAACGTCCCGCGGGATTTCGTGGTCGTGCGGCTTAACTGTTCTGATAACGACGCTGGACTCAATGCCGAACTCAGCTATTTCATCACAGGTCAGAGGTCAAAGGATTTAATTTATACTGTTACCTTTTTTTGCGAGTGGATCTGAGGCCCTATGAAGTTTGTTTTTACATATTTACATACCCGAGCGTGTGTATTGTGCAGGTGGCAATCAGGATGGGAAATTCAGTGTGGGCTTCAGGAACGGTGTGGTGCGCACTGTGGTCGATCTGGACCGAGAAACACAAGCCTCATACAAACTCGTCATCGAGGCCATTGGTGAGGCTTTTCGTTTGCACGCACCTGTCTACCATCCACCTGTCTGTGATTGCATGTGTGTGTGTGTGTGTGTGTGTGTGTGTGTGTGTGTGTGTGTACGCGTTGATTTGTCATAGCAGTTGAGTTCAGTGGTGCATGCAGCAGTGTAAGTATGTGAAGCACAACACCTTCATTTCCTGTGTCAAGAATGCAGCACTGAGGTTTCCTGTTTGGAGTGAAACTGTAGCGGTGGATGTGCAGCGTGTGTAGCTAACACGGTGTTTAGCTTCTTACAAGTGTGTTCACACATGTTACTGCAACACATATTTTGCTCAGTCACACAAGTATACTTGAATAAATGCACAATAAAAATTTAAGATCAAACATTTCTGAGTCTCCTAACGCGCCTATAACTCACCGTGTCGAAATGGAAAGAACTGCAGGATAGAGTTATTTAACTCATTTTGAACCTAAATGGATATATCACATATCACTATTATTATTATAGCATTATGCTTGTCCATCTCTAGCTGTCTAATTTATTATGATTTTTATTAAGCACCATGACCCCCAATTTAAATGGCTCTTTATATTTTTATATTTATATTAAAGTGAGTAATTATTCATTAAAAGGGTGTGTATACAGTATTTAAAGCGCACACTTCTCTCCACTCACACTGATGCTTTTACCCCTAAAAAAAAAAAAAAAAAGCATAAGGTGATGTTTTTTTAAGGTGGCTTGATTTGTCAAATTAAATGGATAATAATAAATAACACAAGGCACAATCACTACATTTAGCATGACATATATTTTTTAAATAAAAAAGTTGGCTAAGATATTAAAAATGCAATAAACCTGGACAGCAAAGGTTAAAATATAATGTAAACTTATTTAACTCTTAGTTACAGTAAATACGGCATTTCTTTATTTTAAAAATAGTCTATTTTTTTTTCCTGTCAAAATCTTCTACACTTATTTAGATTTTATAAGTAAATAATAGAAATACTATTTCCATAATGCATTTGTCTAATTAAAGGGCTAGTTTTTTTTTTTTTTTTTTTTTTTGTCAGTCTTAAATCAGAAGTGAGCTTCATATAAGTACATTACAGTATATCTTGGTCATTTTCATGGATTTTTTTTGCTCTGCACACTGACCGTGAGGTTCGTTACCCGGAATGCGAGTACAATGTAAGTAATCTGGGTGAAATTCCACAGACCTCGTTCCATGCAAAAATGCATCCCAAAGTTCAGCTGAGAGTCATATAAAGCTTCTGCAGTCCCACTGAGTCAATCGCGTTTGTATCTTTCAAAGTTATGGTGTATTTAGTACACATTTAACATTTACACGTTCTTCTGGCTTTTTCCAGTTAGTGCTAATTCCAAACTTCACAGTCGGTGTGCAGAGCAGGAAAACTTTTTGAAGACCTGTGATGGTGATGTCATTTGATTTAACCCTTAAAACTCAACCTGCACTGATCTGTTCTAGCTAGAAATACAGCATTGGTCAAAGACCGATTTAAAAAACAATAAAACTGCATTCGGGTTTCCGGATATTTCAGGTAGAACCAAAGTAATCATTACTTTTAAAGCATGTAAGTTTTACTCATATGTATTTTTTTTTTTACTTAGTCACATTTGTATAGTCGCTTAAAATGAAATAAAATTAATTGTATTCATCATATTCCTTAGGTTGTACTGCAGAAAAAAAAAACGATATGTCACTCTGTATTGCACAGTGTATTGATCACTCTGTGCTTTAAAAAAATTATAAAAATTACAATATTTTAATATTTTTTCTTTGTAAAAAATAAACCAACCCTGTTTTTAAAATCATGCATCATTTTTCAAAAACATTTTTTAAAGAGTTTTTTATTATTAATTAATTTGTTTGTTTGAATAACTGGTGATTTATTGGAGTAATAGATGCCCGCTTGGCCAGGACTCACGCTGCCCCATGTTCAGGAAGAGTTTCTGTTTTGTAGAAAGTGATTAGAATGAATGACTCTGAGCCCAATATATATTTATTAACACATAATAATGCATACAATTGCTAAAGAGTTTTAAGGGCTATCACAGATCGATGTAAAACTGATTTCTCTATATTCTATTATTGATGTGCTTTTAGTCTGATGAGTTTAGAATTATTACTACAGTTAAGGTTGAAGAATTTTGATGTTCAGTGCTGAGCTGATTGATAGTGGCATATGATTGGCCACTAGTGTGAATATAATACCATTCATCAAAGTGTCAGTTCGGACTGAGGAAACTGTAGACACAACCACAAAAAACACAGATCTCTGAACTTTATTGGATAAGAGTTCAGATAATCCGAGAACATTTATTCATTTTGGCGGATGCTCTTTTCTTACACATAAAAAATATTTACAAGTCAGAAACAGAAAGACAAAAAAAATCTAACTAAAGGTTGAGTCTTAATCCAACACCTTTATCACTACGTGCACGTTGTCTAGATTGCTGACGGTGTATCGGGATGTTGTTTGTCCTGTAGATAACGGCCCAGCCGGGGACAGAAAAACAGGCACGGCTACCGTCTACGTAGAAGTCCTGGACGTCAACGACAACAGACCCATCTTCCTTCAGAACAGCTACGAGACTAGTATCCTGGAGAACGTCCCGAGAGGAACTAGTGTACTACAGGTGCGAACACAAGGACACATACTGTAAGCTCATGTTATGTCTGAACACTTGTAGCTCTTGCTTGTTTTAGCTACGGTGGATCACTGGGTATGACGCCATTGACATCTTAATCTCAAGGAAGCTAAGCTGTATCGTTAATGTTAACATTTTAGTTTAAGATGCCAGGTTGAGTCTTTAGTAAATGTTAGTTTAAAAGAAAAAGTAGAACAGATGTAAATATTTACAATCAGATATTACGATTTTGGTATGTGGTACATATAACACAGTATGCATTAAATTATTTGGTTAGGGAAAATCTTTTGTTTTTAAATTTAATATTTTAGGATTTTACTTTAGGATGATCAACCTTTGCTTTAAAAAAAAAATCTAAATAATTTGATATTTTTTAAATATTTTTTTTCTTTGTAAAAAATAAACCAACCTTGTTTAAAAAAAAAAATCATGTAGCATTTTTCAAATAATGAGTGTTTAGTATTGTTTAATTTGTTTGTTTGAATAACTGGTGATTTATCTGAGACTCACGCTGCCCCATGTTCAGGAGGAGTTTCTGTTTTGTAGAAAGTAATTTAGAATGAATTCTTAGGTGGTAAAGTGCTCGCCCTATCATCCGGAGATCGCTGGTTCGATTCCCGGGTGATGCTGTAACCTCTCGCAGCCAGAGGTCTAGAGAGTGCTGATTGGCCGAGTTCTCTCAGAGGTGAGGGATGAGAGGTACTTAGTGCTCCTACATTAATCACGGCTCTACACCCGTAGGTAGCGCTGTCCTCCGAGTGTGTTACGCCCCCAACGGTGCGTGAGCGAGCAGTTCGAAAAAGATGCGGTCGGCTGGCGTCACGTGGTTCGGAAGAAAGACGTGATAGTCTTCGGCCCTCCCGACTGAGTGGTAGTAGTAGCCTAGGGGAGCCCCCTAGTGACGGAGAGGAATTGGACACGACTAAATTAGGGAGAAAATCTGGAAAAAATCCAAAAAAATTATAAAAAAAAAAAAAAAAAGAATGAATTCTTATAAATTCCTACAAATAAAGGCAAAGCATGAGCAAGTCCAGTGTATCTAAGACATACACAACCTTTCTTCCTGTAAGATTTATTGCAAAAAATTAAGAGAATTATGGCGTAGATGATGAAAAATATCAGAAGATGCATGTATGTTAGAAATGAGTATACTGTAGGCCACGATGACCTTGTTTTCACCATATGGAGAAAAAGAAGGAATTTCTAATTCCACTGTAAAAACCTGGCAACTATAATTACCCTTCCGTGTGTGCCTCAACAGGAAACACACCTGCTGTATTGAACACAGTTACATCTAAAAACCACAAAAAAAAGCTGCTAGACTGTATGCTGGATGCTCGACTCTTGCTGAACTGTCTTTATGAGCATCAGTGGAAAAGTTCATCAAAGAGCATTTGATCATGAGGCAGCTGTTGTAACCTCTGGACATTATTATTAACGTTTTCCTGCTGCATCAAAATGTATGATCGTGTGCCTCTGTTATTGTAGTTTCAAGATTCACGGACTTTGGGTCGAAATTTCACTTAAACATGAAATTGCCTCTGGTGTTTAGATCTCAGTAGCATACTGTAGCAAGCAGGGTATCGTAAGCTGCGCCTGCAGTTCGTTCCTGTCTTGCTCTAGCTGATACGACAGCTTAGACTTGGTCAAGGCGGAGCGCTGTGGAGTTCTCCGGAATGACGGTCCAGACGAGAACGAGTACCGTCCCGAGCCGAGTCGCTTCCAGAGCTTCAGCTGAGGCTCGCCGGACGACTCCTGCCCTCCATATTCGCTTTCTCTCTCAGCGCATCCTCCGGATCTTCCCGAGCAGCGGCACGTCGCCATGACGACCGCACACCCTGCGAACACGAGGAACAGGCAGACAGTGGTGATGATGGTGGGGACCGGGTGATGAAGGTCAGGGTATACGGATGTGGAAAGGTTGACCGGTGGTGGGAGCGAGTAGTCGAGGGTTAAAGGAGTCAGAGTTGAGTTGAGGGTGCTGTTTGTGGAGTCCATGTTGCCGGGATCTGAAGAGAAAAGCAGAATTTATCAGCTGATTTGATCTGGACTGTGGATTTGTGCAAAAGTTTCAGTGCAGATTAACAGGATGTGGTATGACGTGGGTGCATATGTGAAGCAGGTTTTTGGGTAAAGCACATCTGGCGGAACAGGACTGGAATCAGTTCTATTGCTTTTGGTAAAGAATCAATCACACGGTAGTTAGTTTTATCGATTAGTCTAATAAAAAAAAAACAAAAAAACAACACATATCATTTAAAAAAACATATCATATTTTCCTTTGGTTAGAGCTAGCCGCATGCAGTGTGAAACAAGTCCCTATTAGCGCTTACATTATAGCAGCTGTAAACACTCAACTCTCCCCAGGCTGACTTTTTTTTTTCTCACTCTTGAGGTTAACAAGACAGCGAGTAAAAAAAAAAAAAAAGGGTGCACACTCTTCTGTCCTGAAGTCTTCCTTATGTCGCTGATCTTACCCGCTTAAGCTCACATGCTTATTTTTGCACAATTTGTTTTGGTCGTGTCTGATGATTTTAATGTAAGGTTTATTTTTTTCAGTGCTTTTCTTCAGTTTTTCGTTTGCAGCGAGGTGGAACTTTAAGGTCATGTCTGCTGCCATTATCAGACCAGCCTTTGTTTTTTTCGAAAAGGCATTTGGTTATTTGGCAGGATGTTTGAGCAGATATAGATTCTAAGTTTATAGGTACTGAGAGCATTTTGGGTCTTAAGAGATTTAGGTTGTAAGTCATGTGTTCAGATCTGGCAGGAGGTTAAATCTTCGATGTTGATGATTTAAAGTTGTGGCCTGTGTTGCATATTCAAGGTGTTTGGTTTTATTCAGGGGTGTTATCTTTTTTTTTTTTCTTTTTTTTTTTTTAAGTAGGAGGAGGAGGAGGGGTTTTTTAAGCCAGGGTTTGGATGCTTTGCTGTTTTGCTTCAAGTTGGATGACTGCCTGCTGGTGGAAGAATCTGTTCTCAGGATGAATCACTTCATCACTTGCTTTTGTGTTACCTTGCATCTTATTGAGTCAGATATTTGAAAGCAACAAACACACACACACACATGCACACAGTATATCTCTCTAACTGTCCTTTAACTCTTGTAATCGTAAAAGCATTGTAAAAACAATGTACTTACCCTATGAGGTCTTTTTTTTTTTACACACACACATACATACTGTATACACACACAGCTGACATTTACTGTGTGAATTACTGTACATCCCTGCGGAAAAATTACTGAACAGTATTCCTGAGATTTTTATGTTTGTATCATCCTCCTACAGAGACTAGAAAAATTTAGCCAGAAAAATGTGAGACACACACACTGGAATGTGAGAGGAGTCCAAAACGCCAGAAATGTCCAAAAAAGTCCTTGGACGCAAGTACACGTATTAGAGGGACTCCATCACTAACCTGAACCACTCAAGGTGGATGCGGTCAGGCTTTTATACCAGATCATGCTGCCATACACGACATTAAAAAAAAAACGAACACAAATATCACCAAGTAGTACAACTCCACTATCCTGTACGCTTCGGAGACGCGTCTATCAAGAAACACGACTTTACCTTAACAACGCAGGGAGTGTGAGACGTCGCTGTAGTGTTGGCTTATTTTCTGTCGCTCCACGCTGAGAAGAAGAGCAAGCGTAAAGAAGGAAAAGACAGACAGGCCCAAGAGGAAGCGCTCAGTATCGCGGGCCGTGGTTCAGAACTGGACCGGACGGCGCGGGTCAGTCGGTCTCGCCATGTTTAATCCAGACACCTCTCTGCGGCGTTCGTCCACACGCGCTACGGAGGAATTTATAGTGACTTGCTAATAAACAAAGCGTCTGTGTGAAGTTTCAGACCCCCACAGTATCAGACTTGGTACGAGCCGGTCTATTCATCCGTCTCACAGTGACCCCTCAACCTTTTATTCCCGCTCCGTCCCTCCTCCTCCCGGTGAGCCCTCTTTCTCCTGCTCGCCCCAAAAAAACCTTTTATTAAACTAATGAGTCTGAAGAAGGGGCCCTGCTCAGTGTGTGTGTGTGTGTGTGTGTGTGTGTGTGTGTGTGTGTGGTTCCCCTGATTTAGGCCACTATTGTGAAGCTGATGTTGTCCTGGCAACCTTACTAACTGGAGACTAAAGAAAAATATCAGAGATCAACTGTTTGTTTGTTTGTTCATGTTTTATACAAATAATAATCATTATAATTTTATTAGACACGTTTGTTTGAGTTCCATATGAGGTTTCTGTTTTTTTAATATGTTGTTGTTGTCACTTTGTAATTTTACGGCCACCACTCTGAAATTGTGTGTGTGTGTGTGTGTGTGTGTGTGTGTGTGTGTGTGCGTGCTAATGAGGTTTTAATATGTAGTTGTTTTTTCTTTTTGCTGCTTTAAGCCTGAGAGAGTGTGTGTGTGTGCGTGTGTGTGTGTGTGTGTGCACGTAATTAGAAGGTTTTAATATGTAGTTGCTACTGCTTTAAGACTGAGAGTGTGTGTGTGTGTGTGTGTGTGTGTGTGTGTGTGTGTGTGTGCGCGCTAATGAGTTTTAAATATGTAGTTGTTGTTTCCTTTACTGCTTTAAGGCTGTGTGTGTGTGTGTGTGTGTGTGTGTGTGTGTGTGTGTGTGCGCGCACTTATAAGGTTGTTATAATGTAGTTATACATTGTTGTTACCTTTAAGGCCACAACTCTGTATCTGTGTGTGTGTGTGTGTGTGTGTGTGTGTGTGTGTGTGTGTGTGTGTGTGTGCGCGCATCTGTGTGTGTGTGTGTGCGCGTAAGGTTTTAATATTTACAGTAGTTGTAGTCACCTTCAAGGCTGTAACTGTGTCTGTGTGTGTGTGTGTGTGTGTGTGTGTGTGTGTGTGTGTGTGTGTGTGTGTGTGTGAACAGGTCCAGGCCACAGATGCAGATCAGGGAGAAAATGGCAGGGTTCTGTACCGAATTCTCTCAGGTGAGTTTTGTTTTTGTTTAGTTTTTTTGCTTCATGACTTGATATCCATCAGATCCAAACCTGACCACAAGCCCAGAAAACACAACAACACGCATTAGAGCGATGGCATCATGCGCTGCAAAATATATACGCCAAAATAAGCACACAGACGAAAACAGCTTTGAGTCAAAGGATGTCATGAGAAACCGCAAGCATGTAAACACAGAAGGGTCTAAACCACAGAGCACCGGCTAGTACGACGCGAGGAGGAGACTTCCTTCACTACTGCTCGTGTGTAGAGAACTTCACCACTGCTGACTGGGTGCAGATAATCACCTCTACTTACTATATTACCTGACTCTGCCCTGTTGCATTATGGGTAGAGTGGGTGTGGTGCTGATGATGTGTGTGTGCATGCAGGTGAAGCTTGAAGTGTGAGAGTTTCTCACCAGTCCTGTCCACGTCTGTCACGTTCGTACCTGCGTGCGGCGCGTAACAAGTACGATTTCCTATAATAAGTGAACAGGTGACACACTGAGTACATTCACAAAGTGGACCATGAAGGTTGTGGTTTAATAACTGCTTCACGGCACATACTATATCAACACCACACACACACTCTACCATGTTAGTGTTGCTTGTTTTCTGGGATTCTGGTCCACCACACACTTGAATTATGCAGTAGGCGAACTGTCCAAGGCCACACGAACTCTACCTGTGATTCTTTAGTCTTTTTGAACTGACTGTGTGCAGCTGTAATAGTGTTTGTGTGTCTCTGTTGTCTAGGTAACAGCGGCGGTCAGTTCAGTATAGACCTCCTGTCTGGCCTGATCACTCGAGGACAGCGGGCTCTGGACAGGGAGACGAGCAGCTCTCACCTGCTGGAGGTGGAGGCGTACAACAGTGACCAGGGCAGCATGCGCAGCTCCATCAGGGTGTGTGTCTATGCACACATGTCGAGACTTGAGCTATGTGCTTCATATCCAGTGCCTTGCAAAACTATTTATAACCCTTGAACCTTTCCACCTTTTGTCACATTACAAGCACAAGCGTTAATGTATAATATTGGGCTTTTTTTTAATGATGGACCAACGCAAAGTGGCACATCATTGTGAAGTGAAAGGAAAATGATAAATGTTTTTCAAAATTGTTTACAAATAGATATCTGAAAAGTGTACTGTGCGTTTGTATTTAGCCCTTCTGAGTCTCTACCAGCTTCGCACATCTAAATTTTTGCCCATGCTTCTTTGCAAAATAGCTCAGTCACATTGGATGGAGAGCATCTGTAAAAAGTTATTTCCAAGTTTTGCCACAGATTCTCAATTGGACATGGGTGTAGACTGGGCCATTCTAACACATGAATATGCTTAGATCTAAACCGTTCCACTGTAGCTCTGGCTGTATGTTTAGGGTTGTTGTCCTGCTGGAAGGTGAAGCTCCGCCCCAGTCTCTCTGTATTTGGCTTCATCCATCTTCGTATCAACACCAGCTTTCCTGTCCTTGCTAAAGAAAAGCATCCTCACAACATGATGCTGCCACCACCATGCACAGTGTTCGTTTTCTGCAACACATAGCATTTTGCATTTGGGCCAAAAGGGCCAGAGCACCTTCTTCCTCATGTTTGCTGTGTCTCCCACACAACTTGTTGCAAACTACAAACTGGACTTCTTATAGCTTTCTTTCAACAATGGCATTCTTCTTGCCACTCTTCCATAAAGGCCAGATATGTAGAGTTCACAACTAATATTTGTCCTCTGGACAGACTCTCCCACCTGAGCTGTGGATCTCTGCATCTCCTCCTAGCTTGGAATTTAACCAAGAAACGGCAAAGCTGTTACTATAGAAATGATAATATTTTAGAACAAGCACATTCATTCTCAGCTGCTGTTATCCAAAATTAATCAACAATACCTTCTGACTAATCAAACTTGAACATTCTCATTTAGAGTATCAAAAAGTGATTTTAAAAGTGATTTTATATATATAGGCAAGTTCTTCCCCCTTCTGTCTCCCTCAGGTGATTGTGTATGTGGAGGATGTGAATGATGAGCGTCCCGTGTTCACCCAGCAACAGTACAACAGACTCGGCCTGAGAGAAACAGCTGGAATCGGCACCTCTGTGATCGTTGTACGAGCCACTGACCCAGACACGGGTGCGTAGAGTGTTTTCCTTTCCTGACGTTATACTGTAGTATTGTGTGTATACAGCCGATCAAATGTGATTCAAATCTCAATGTAATTCTTGATTCCCACTGATCCCAAGCACACCTTACAGCTGTTTGGATTTTATTGGAATACAATATTTTCTCCATTTAAACAGATCCATGGCTGCAAAACGCTCTAACAGCCCTTGCAACGTGCCTGAGATTAGAGTAATTAGTTAACATGCCCACTGTGGCATTAATGGTTTCCTGGTGATGCCACATTGTTTTGAGTTGATAGCATAGTAAAAAGGCATCCACTCGTCTGCATATTCCCAGCAGATCGTGTAGAATGTCAAAAGGAGCTACTTAAGGCCCAGAAAGGCAGTGCTCACAATGGGCTCGTCGTCTTGGTTTGATTTGTGTTTTTTCCTCTTTTCCAGACTATTTTTGAGAACATGGCAACGTGCATGTTATGGTTTTTTTTTTTCCCATTATTGCCAGTGACGCACAACTCCTAGGACATCTGTAATGACTTCCCTGTCTCACTTCCCTGTTCCCACTGTGGTGTGTTATTGATATTAGCTGAAGAGCTGCGTATGTTATTTGGCTGTCAGATAAGCATTTTTCAAGGCAACGTACAACCGAGGTAGAATACAATCCGTGCCCGAGGTCGGTAAAAGAGCTGACAGTCACGAAGCGCTGCAGAACCTCTGCACCAGCTGACCAGAAACAAGTGTGAAGTAGCAGTAGGAAAAAACAGTCACATGGTAAAAACCATAGTCAGAATACGTGCTGCTCGTCAGTCATGCAGCAGTCAGACTATCGCACAATGACCGAAAAACATTTGCTTTGAGGATTCTCCATGATTCAAACAATGCGAACGCACCCTACATCAAAGCTAGACGTCTGAACCAGTCATCCTCCTGCCGATCAAGTTAATGATGGTTGCTGTAATATTCCTGTGGTTTTCACACTTTTGATTAACGCACCACTGATACACCGGCATAGATCATCACTCCAGGCATGACTAATACCCGACTGAGTGGTAGTAGTAGCTTAATGTGGGAGCCCCCTAGTGACGGCGGGGAGGAATTGGATACGACTAAATTAGGGAGAAAAATTTGGGGGGAAAAAAAGTCTTGTTCAGGGTTTGATTAGAAAACTTTGAAAATTATTAAATATATTGATGAAAGTGGACAGAGTATCGCGTACTGTAACAGTGACTCTTCCCAGAGAGGGTCTTCCATCAAAACAAAAACTGCAGAAAGACAGCATTAGTGACAATTAGAATTATGTGTAAGGTTAGAACACTACGGAATGTGTATAAATAGAAAGGCACTGCAATCAACGTTAAGACCAACAAGAGGAAGGAAACTACATAACAATAATGTAATATATATAGTGTAATATATATACTATATATAGTTCCTAGTGGTCATTTGAGGAACTGCACATTTTGGCACTACTCATTTTTCATAGCCAGAGTTTACCCCTTAGATTTAATCAATCTGTCTGTTTTCCTCTGCATCTATGTGTAGGGGACGGAGGTGCTGTATCCTACGCGCTCATCTCTGGTTCTGACCGTAAATTCGAAGTGGACATCAGTACAGGACTAGTGACCACTGTGGATTATCTCGACTATGAGACCAAGACCAGCTACCTGATGAATGTGTCAGCAACAGACCAAGCTCCTCCCTTTAACCGGGCCTTCTGTACTGTATACGTCACTCTGCTGAATGAGCTGGACGAGGCTGTGTCCTTCATGATGGCCGGGTACGAAGCATCCCTGAGGGAAAATATCGCCACGGGAACAGAAGTGATCCAAGTGAGAGCTCAGTCAGCTGATAACCTGAATCAGCTGACGTATCGCTTCGACCCCGATACGTCGCCCGCTGCTCTCGCGCTGTTCAAGATAGATGCTGTCACGGTGAGAAACCTTGTTTTTTTGTGTTTTTTTTTTTCACAGAAAGCCGTTCTTAATCTTAAATATATGTTACAGAAGTGTTTGCTTTATTTTGAGCCCATGTAAAATAGAAGTGACCTCCATGTCCGTTCCAAGAGATGGTGTGACAAGAGATGTGACATCCATTGTTAAGCAGCAGACAAACATGATGCACAGTTTAATATGTTAAAATCTATGAAATACTCCAAGAATGTTGCATTTTCTTTGTCTTACGGTGTGTGTGTGTGTGTGTGTGTGTGTGTGTGTATGTGTGTGTGTGTCTCACAGGGTCGAATCACTGTGACTGGTCTGATAGACCGAGAGAAGGGCGACTCTTATGCTCTTACAGTGGTTGCTGATGACGGAGGGCCTAAAAGAGGATCCACTGTGGTAAACTTTTGTAATCTGAATTTAACAAAAGAAATTATTAAAATATACATATATACATGTATAACCAAAATGCTTTCTCATTATTTTTTCCCAAAACTACTCTCCTTTTGTAGAAGGTAAGAAATGGTTTATTACTTATGGACTTGTTTTACTTATTAGACTGTTTGTCTAATCATGTTTTTTTTTTATTTAATTTTTTTACAGGTGTCCATCACCATTCTTGACGAGAACGACAACAGCCCCGAGTTTGACCTTACGTCAGACTTAACGGTGAACGTTCCAGAAGATACGCTGAACGGCCAGAGAGTGGCCATGGTGACAGCGCGGGATAAAGACGCCGGCAGGAACGGACTGGTGAGAGACAAATAGTGTGGTATCAGTGCTAGTAGGACTGAGTAGGATCTGAGATAACATCTAATCAGGAATAAGGCTACACTTGGACTTATTTAGACATGGAGTCATCCATTTTTTCCGGAGAATTGTTGATTTTCCTGTTTCTTATTCCTTTTTATTCTCTCCTCTCAGGTAAACTTCACGCTGGTTGCAGGAAACATGAGGGATATATTTGAGATCCGAACCATCAACAACACCTTCGGAGACATTTATGTAAACGCTCCTCTCGATCGAGAAGCAGTGGACCGCTATCTGCTTAAGGTGAGAACTAATCACGTCGGAGATCCACAACACACACGCCTCATTCATTGTTACTGTTACTGAAGTGCACGCTGATGAGGAAAGCAACAGGGGCGTCAACTCGCACTTGATTTATAGATAGAGGTTCGTTAACGGCAGACATTTGGCAAATTTACAAGTTACAGACTTTTATGTAACTCCATGTTGTTCATGATCATTTGCAAATACGTAGCATGACCAAATTTATAGTTATTGTAAATGAGCGGCAGTTAACATGCAGAATTAAATTTTTTACAGGATGTGCATTACTGTTGCCAAATTATTATTAAAAACAGTAATTTCAGAGCATATTCAGTGTTATAGGAGTGGTGTGATGTCACCTGACATTAACCAGAGTTACAGCTACAGTACCACCCCAAATTTTATTATATTTCTATGACATCATATTTTAAAGTGTTTAATAAAGCAATATCACACACGAATTAGTGCTGTTGTGCCGTATATCTCCACTGATATTCAGTGCAATAGCATGACCTCAAGTGTGATATTGCTTTTCTTTAAGAGTTCCATAAACACCATTTTTTCAACAGATTATGATTTGTTTGTTTATTTAGCCAGTTGTTTTGCTCCGCCAACACATATCCTTCCACATCTGGTAGAACTAACTGACCACGACTGGCCGAGCGGGCAACCGCCAGTTAGTGTGATTAACAGGGGTGAAAGCGGTTTTAAATTCTTGCTGAAGTTGAGGAGAATACACCATAGAAGTGGTTACAGTCCTGTTTTTCTTGATAGTTACACTTATTCCACTTTAGAATACCAGCTACATTAACCAAGTTAAATCCCAAATAGCGTTAAATGGAAAGCTAGGGCACTAAGTAGGGTGTATAATGTAGTGCACATGACAATGTGTTAGGGATTTGGGATTCAACCGAGCAGTAAAGGCTAGTTAGCTTTGTGTTACCCGTGTACCAAACAACTCGGACCGTTAGTTCAGAGGCAGTTTGGAACGACTTACGTAGAAGCAATTATTAAGCAGACAACGTGTTGCTTAAGATGACATGATGTTATCAGATGTGCAAACTTTCTGAAAGTGCTTCCGTGACTGGTTCTGAGGGTGGGTTTTGGCAAGGAGTAACTCGCTTCTCAGTATGGCAGATCGTACTGACCTACTTTCACTCATGCTGCAACTGACAGTTAGTGTAATTATTGATTGTAGAACACCTGAGACGTTGAACGATATATAGTTAAACATCCCAGTGCCTCTCGTCCAATCAGATTACTCGGTTGGAACTAACTGTCGTATAATTAATGTTATACCACAGTTGGGAAGAGTTTTAAATTTGATTCAACTACAACAAGTAGTTAATTTTAACGTTCTGGAACGTCTCCTGTGCGATCCATTTAGGTGTCCCTGTGCTACTATAAATGTGATATTAGATACTTATATCTACTATAAATTACTGTACTGTAGTGTGTAATATACAGTAAAACCATAAAAACTAGAATGAAGTGTACGGCAATTATCTTCCAGCCAATCAGAAACAAAGCTTCTTTGTTTACTATAATACAATTACTTGCTCTTTTTGTTCAATGCCTTGCTTTTTGTCTCTAGCCTTTACAACCCGAGCTCACACATTTAAATTCTCTGTTCAGGGGCCTGCTGACGATCCCTAAAACCCAACCACAATGAGAGACAGACTGTTCATTGTCATGGCCTTCAGACTTGCAAACTTCATGCCATAGTATTTCCTTATACTTTGCATGTGTGTCCAGGTTCGGGCCGTAGATAACGGCTCCCCTCCTCGTTTTACGGATCATTCTCTGACTGTGAATATCGTGGATGTAAATGATAATCCTCCTGTTGTTCAGAGCCCTCGCGGCTACAACGTCAGTGTCAGCGAGGTGAGTGCAAATTCAGCCTGCCAAGTAAACCCCATTAGAGCCTTGGGGGCTGAAAGCAGTCAGTAAGAGTCTGTTAGCCAGGACAAAACAACTATCTTGTGTGTTTATTCATAAATATGCTTTAAATTCCTTAAAAAGTGACATGAATACGTGTTCTTTACATGTATAATTTACATAACTAAATGAACTCAAACCCTTCTGATTAATAGGCCAGAACGTTTATCGCTGAACCTGAACCACTACCATATACTGTACACGTGTGTATCTATCTGTAGAATGTAGGTGGGGGTACGTCGGTCTTGCGTGTCGTAGCTACCGATCGAGACATCGGGGCCAACGCCGTGCTGTCATATTACATCACAGACGGCAACCAGGATTTAACGTTCAGAATGGACCGAATGAGCGGAGAGATCGTGACCAGACCTTCACCTCCTGACAGAGAGAGACAGCAGCAGTACACGCTCACGGTCACGGTGGAAGACGACGGCATGCCGCCACTGTCGGTGAGTAAGTCTCGTCTTACAGTACAGTACGTGTTATGCATGTATGTAAACAAAAAAAAAACAACAGTGTTTTTTGTGCTAATGATGATGATTCAGTATCAGTAATATTATTTTAATCATGGTAACTTCCCCTCCATGTTTCCTCTTTGGGGAAACTCCCTGTCCAGTACCTTATAAGATCTTGTGTCTGTAAGAAGAGTCTAGTGGAGGAGGCCTAAGGGAGCGAAACAACACAGAGCGTATTCAAGCAGCAGAAGCGGGACTTGAGCAAAGACATTGCAGTCTGATGCAATTTCCTTTTAAGACCCTGACAACAAGTAACGCAAAGCTCTTAGAAAGAAAACATGTTTTTTAAATACCCCTGGTCGTTTTTTTGTATTGTTCTGGGAGCAGATTGCTTGAATATTTCTACGATGCTTAAGCTCTTCTCTATTAAAATGTCGAAGCACTATCACTGTCCAATATGGCGGTGTTGCTCGTCCACTCACTGGGTATAAACTATAGTTTAATCTACGCTTTTGCTTTGGTTTTCTTCTTCATTCAGGAGCAGCACTGCAAATGTGGTTGGTAAACTAACATCACCCATTATTTAATATAATGTCCTGAACTTCTAGTGAACTCGAGTGAACTTGAACTTGACTGAATCTGTGGTATTAGTGATGCCCAAGCTGGGTATTTAAACCAAAGAGGCATATAGATCTGTTGGCACATTTACCAATTACCATTTACAGGAAGTATATACTGGCAAACTACAAAAACAGGAAACCCACAAGTGTGCTTTTTTTTCTGAAACAGGAAGTTACAATTTGAAATATTCCGCTAGTTCCTGTTTTAGGTTCTTGCAGTCTGCTCACACAGCCACATACGGAAGAACAAATTGTTCTTGAGTCAGTGACTGTCTGATTAATTGGTTGAATCCAAATATGACTTTAAATCTTTATTGTGCAAAATACACAAAGAGAAAACAAATATATCTTTTTTACAATTACAAAATATAATGGAGACTTGAAGCATTTTATAGACAGTCATATACAAAGACACACAGATGCAGAATAACAGTTTCATTGTCCCAAATATACAGTGAAATAAACCGCCATTAACTATCTGTAACTCTATGCATCTATCCGTGCATTCATCATCTATCTATTCATCTATCTACTGTATCTATCTATCCATCCACACGATATCCCAATACTCTCTCTCATTCTCTCTCTCTCTCTCTCACACACACACACACACACACACACACACACACACTACAATATATAATACATTTATATAAAAATAGAAACCCAAAAATATTTATTTAACATTTTAAAGCTGTGTGAAATTATCTTTGGCTGTTGTATAGCTTGTCATAAAAAAAATAATAAAAAAAAAACTATTTCGATCTGTTCATCCTTAGCACACTGACACCTCACATACACATGGGCTGTGAAACCACGACGGGGCAGAGATCAAAGGGGACAGAGCCGTTTCTGTCTCAGCGTTCAGAAAAAAATACAACATAAATGGGAAAAAAAAAAAAGTAAATGTGAATGTCTGAGACAATGTTCTTCTGAAACTGACCCCCAGTCATCTCAGCTGTGGAACATTCAGGTCTGTCTGTGAAAAAAGCACCTCCCTACTACAAAATGAGATGAGAGCCAGCCCCTTCTGGCCCCTGATACAGGTGGGAAAATGGGTGTGTGTTTGTGTAGAAGGTGACGATGGGGGGTCTGTTGTCTCTTTGTCATCCTGGTCATAGAGAAAGCATGAGGATGGAGGAAGGTACCGAAGACAGAGGGGGAAAAAAAGTGCAGGGCATTTCAGGGGCGTTGAGAAACACACCTCAACAGGTCTTTGCAGCTCTCTCCAGAGAGTCCGTCCTACAATGGCTAGATGTCGGGCGACTCCGGGATTGGCTCTGCAAAACAGCACAAACACATTAGTACATACACGTATACAAATGTTCTCATAGCAACATGCTTTTCTGTTGCGCACACACACACATGCACACTCACTGCACAAGCAAGTCAGTACTCTTTCCATTTAGTAGTTCCTTAATTTATTTTTTCTAAAAAATCTTATGTTTTCGTTCTGCTCATTGTTAAAATAACAATTACTTATTAAAATTGGTCAATCAGGTTATAGTTAAAATACTGTGCATTTATTACACTTCATCATTCGATCACTGCATGTCCGGAACTTTGTTTTTGTCTCTCAGTTGAAAATAAAAAGACAGTCATGATGCGGAGAAAACACAACCTAAACACTTCCTGTGTCAAAAACACTTAAAGCTACAGCTTTACTTATGACTGTTACAAACCACTGAAACTGGAGACTCCTTCCAAAAATGTTAAATAAACTTCTTACACCATTATGTAAATTCTTACACGCATTTATGTAAAGCATCTCCTAGACATGTACATAACCCAGTGGCAAAGTTTTCAGACTCATTCAAGTTTTCCACAATTTATTATTCAGTATTCAAATTTAGTATTCATCACTTAGGATTGGCAGCGATGACAGCTTCAAGTCTGTTTGTGAATGATACTACTGTATGAGCTTGGCACACATTTCCTTTGAAAGTTTTTCCATTCTTCTTGGCAGAATTGTTCAAGTTGGATGCCAGGTTGCCAGATTGGATGGGAACAGTCATTTACAGGTCTCTTCAGAGATGCTCCACTTGGTTCAGGTCAAGACTCCAGGACTTTCACAGAGTTGTTCTGTGTTCTTCCTGATGGTATATACAATACTTTGGGTTGTGGTCTTGTTTAAATGTAAACAGTCGCCCCAGCCTGAGATCCTGAGTACCCTGGAGAAGGTTTTCACTCAGGACAGCACTTTTTCCCCCCCAGATATTTCCCCCCTCTATTCTGATTAATCTCTAAGTCCCAGTCGCATGATGCTGCCACCACCATGTTCGATGGTAGGGATGGATTTGATCAGGTGAGGCCTGTTTTTCTGATTCCAAATGGTTCAATCTTTGTGTCATCAGACCAAAGGATTGTGTTTCTCATGTTCTAAGAGTCCTTCAGGGGGGTTTTGGTGAATACTCATTGGGGTGTTATGTGCCTTTTAATGAGTAATGGCTTCTGTCTGGCCTCTCTACCATATAGGCCTGATTGGTAGAGTGGTGCAGTGAAGGTTGTCCTTCATCCCCTATTACTCACTTGATAATTGGCTGAGTGTCCAGATCTAGATAGACCATTAGTAGTTCCAAAGTTCTTCCATTAGAGAATGATGGAGGATGTCATGCTCTTGGGTGCATTCAATGCTGCAGAAGGTTTCTGGAATCCTGTTTCTTGTAGGTGTTTTGACTCAATCCAGTCTCTCAAGTCTAAGAATAATTCTCTTGACCTCAGACTTTCACTCTGACATACAACATCTACTGTATGCTGTACACAGGTGTGCCTTCTCTAATAATGTCCTATGAATTTAGTTAGGCACAGGTAGACTCCAAGGACCATTGATAAGAGCAGGATGCATCAGAGCTCAGTTGCAAGTGTCATATCAAGGGGTCTGAATACTTTTGAAACTTGAAAAGGGTCTGAAAACTTTCTGTCACCAGTGTATATCCTTGTGAATGAGTGGTTGCTATAGAAACCAAAAAAAGCAATATCCCAGCAAAACCTGCATTGTAGCCTGTAACACCTTGTAGCTGTTGTGTGTACATTTGTGTTACAAAATCTACACAAAGAGTGGAGCAACTTATGAAAAGCCATGAAACACTTTCCCAGAACCAGATATTGCAGGAACAGAGCAGAAATGAAGAAGTGGGTCGTTGTGTAACCGTGTTCAGTTGTGAAAAAAACGAGCGCTTAGCAAAAGGTCAGAGGCGAGGTTGGGGGAATCTGAATTTCATCTGCTCTCCTTCAGGCCTCCACATTAATCGCGATGTTGGTTTATTTACTCCACGTTGTCCTTCTCTCATCATCTTTGATGAATATTGCGAATATTAACCAAGATTTTGCATTCTAGGGTCACGCGTCGCCTGTGGGTGTGTTACAATCGTTAGTGCTGTGAGCCTCATGAGCTCCCGATGAAGAAAAATCCAGCAGACGTCTTTCTTTAATAATTCTAACCAAATTTTATTTTCATTTCCGTTGCTTTTTAATGAAACCGTGCTAATAAAGGCCATGCATGTCCTGCAGTTAAGCCTGCCAGACCCCAGGCTTTCATTGTGCTTTATCAGCATTTGTACTAAAACAGCCTTCATGAGTTTCTCTTCCATTTTTCTATAAATCAAGCCACAGTCTAAACGAGGTTCATGAGAACCAAAATAGGATGTAAAAGTTGCTAGTAGGGAACTGATGTTCGAGAAACCTGCCCGCTTGGAATCGTTGTTTCCTTTCGAACTTTAGTGAACTCTTGAGTGAGCGAGTGTCACACACTTGAATTAAATATGTGTTTGTGTTTCTGTGATCATCATCGCACTGATCTGAACGGCTGCCGCGTTTGGAGAGCGCTGACCTCACCTGAGCAAACACTAATGAATTTCACTCGGCACTAAGCATTAACAAAGTTCTAATATAATACTCTGCACAGGATCTGATGCAGATTCGTAGTGGCTCGGGGGATACAGAGAAAACACAGTTTCTTCTTTCAAGAAGCTTCTTTGAACTGACATGAGACGATGTAAGGCAAAGGTCATTCATTGGCCAGGGAAATGAACACACGCACCTACACATTGTAGTCACTAAAACTGAACCTTTGTGTGTGTGTGTGTACATATGTCTCGTCTGTTTCCAGATGTTTCTTTCCCTGTAGTGACCAAAATCCAGACTATATTAACACAGAGAAATACTTACAGCTGTGTGTGTGCATGTGTGTGTGTGCTTGTGTGTGTTTACCGTTACTGCTGACTAATTTCAATGGAAATGTTGTAAACACTGTGTGTGTGTGTGTGTGTGTGTGTGTGTTGTAAAGACCAGTAAGTCTACTATTTGAATTTTACATAATATTTGCATATTCAAAATCATTCATAAATCCATACTAAAATGTTTACAAGCCCATGTTTTATGTAGTTTAATCATTTACCAGTTAAACTGCATAGGTATAAAAAGAACATGTATTTTCTAGCTTCATTTCAAGCTGGCAATTAATGGAAGCACCGTATTCATCATATAAAGCACTTTAATGGCGACATTCTGCACGACAACAACACTGTGCCTTTATTCTACTCCGTTTCAGTCAACACATTTGTGTGGTGCTGTGGCTAAACCCTTCCAGCGGTGAAACTGACATTTTCAACTATATATAGTTCTGCAAACATGTTTTCCTGAACTGAAGTGTGTTTCTCTTCTGCAAGTATTTGCACGTAACCCCAAGTAAAGCTCAAGCATCTGAAAGTGCATGTGTTTTGGCTCTCACCATGCGCGGGGAAAAACACGTCTCCTTGTGGGTTCGGGCTAAAGGGGGTGCCAGGATCAGAGAGGAGGTGGCGTCCAGTTTCGGATGACTGTCGGGTCAGAATCTGAGCCACGGTGCGAGACGGGGGCTTCGGAGAATCTCCCATGTACACAGGGTTTGAGTGGCCTTGAGCCTCACTGAAGAGAGAGCGAGAGAGAGAAATTTAAATTCACACAGTTGTCCAGTTTTGTAGCCAGAAAGTGTTTTGTGTCTGAAGTTTCTTTAATTTTATTCTGCAGCTGACAATAAGGGAAGCTTATTATTCATGTCTTAAGTTAAAACTCTTGATTTAGCACAGGCCTAAAAACCACTTAACAAAAAAAGCGATCCATTTTTAACTCTGTGTTTGTGGTACGAAGCGTGTTCAAGTCAAACCAGGACTTATGATGAAATTTCTGGTGTGAACGAGTGCGTAAAACCAATGGACATTTACAGAAGACTTCCGGCACAGTACGATGATGAGAATCGGTGCATGACGATCGCGGACGAGGTGGCACAATACAGGAACTCGGTTGGGAGTTATTGCCACATACACCGTACAGTCTTGATCTCGCTCCAAGCCGATCACATGTTTGGGGCATTAAAGGAGTTCCTGTGAGGCCGGCGTTTCTAGACATGAAGCAAGCAGTCCGATCATGGCTCCGTGTACTGAGACAACTTTCTACCTTGATACTGGGTTGAGTGTATTAGAGTAGATTGGGATTGTATAGAGAAGTAAAGGGAGGTTTTACTCGCGTAACTGTGTTCTGTTATTCTGTATAATCAAAAGTCCCAGTTTGACAATTTAAAGCCTGTGGCATGAAAGTTTAATCGTACATACTGTAGCACTAGATGTGCATGTAGTAGCACTGGGTTGCCAAAGGTTGGTTTATTAAATCGAAATATGGTAGCTGACAGACACCACAGACTTTGTCTCAGGAAAAGGGGAAGTGGTAGCTCTGCGGTTCAGGCTTTGGACTACTGAGTTCTTGATCATGAGGTGGAAAGCTCAATTCCCATTGTCACTAAGGTGATAAGTAGAAGTCATTTCGGATAAAGGCAACTGGGTTTGTGGAAACAGACCCACTAATTGGACTGCTTGTACACATAAAGCAGTGGGTTCTTTCATTTAGTAAAATAGTCATTTTAAACCGTAAAGTTGGCTGCTTGGCCAAAATCTGGATGCGCCTCTCATGACTATTTAGTGCCCCATGGTTACCCATCTATAACATGCTTACTGTCACGTAGTGGGTCAGAAACCACAAAAGCACGTCTGAGTTTATAGCGGTTTTCGGTAGATGTGTAAAGTTTTACACACGCAGTTTATATTGCACAAGAATGCAGGCTAGAAGCTTCCCTTAATTATAAGCTACATCTTAATTTTTTTTTTTTTTAATGGAATTTGATAGTGCACTGCTTTATTTATATTTAAAGGCAAAGAAAAAACAGTGTGCATTTAATTTTCATTCAAACTATTGTTTTATACTGTAGCAGCTGAAGTGGTGATTGTGTGGGAACTCACCTGTCCATGCGAACCAGCTCCTGTGCACCTGTGAGAAGCAGGAAGTGGAAACTGGTCATTGTATGACAGGAAATATAATATCAATGACTACGAATTCCTGTAGTCACAATGCACTATAATGAAGCGCTGTGCAGGATGTGAGGCTCAGTGTGTACAGAGAGCTACCAAGTCACTCATAAAGGACGAAGGCTAAAGGATTCCGGGAGTCCGCAAGTTATTAAAAACTAAACTGGAACAGATGTTCTGTCCGCACAAAACGTTCTGCATGCTATGAGTTATGCGTTTTGACATGTTACTGAAGAACATTTGTACATGAAACCATTTAGGAGTGTATACTCACGTCGGCTGCCGTGACTTATTTGTCTTTGGCGGTACACCAGGATCAGTAAGACAGGCAGACACAAAATACCCATAATGCATGCAGCTGTTGCCAGACCTGCAGCCACTGTACCTAGAGCATGATAAAGAATAATAAACTGAGCAAGAGCCATGTGTGTGAATTTGAGTTTTGTTACAATTTTATTTTTCTTTGTTACTCTCCACTGTCCATGCTGTGGTGTTTAATGTACCTTGGGCTTGGGTAGGTGGCGCTGTCAGCTCGATGCACTTCTGACTGTCGTTGCGGCCTGGGGAATGACAAAGATGGTTGCACTAAAACTAAATCACTAATGGGTGGCCAAAGAGTTTTAAAAAAATAATAAATACAGTTTGGAAACTCATTAATAATGTTCCCAAGATATTACAATTAGCCAAAAACACCAAGATTACAGTGCATAACTAATTATATTATACAACAGTTGTAGCATTTGATTCCTAAATCTGATATAATTAATTTTCTATAATAGAACCGCTGACAGCTTTGTTGGCTATAATTCAGATCCAGATGAAGCAATAGGAGAACAAAAAAAACAGAGTGTGTAATTATATACTGTTATAACAGTTATGAGACATTCCTAATCTGTAAATTATATGCTGTTAGAAGCCAAGTGATAGTTTTCAATAACACGAAACAACAGCTGGCAGCGGGCCTAGACGGCGTCTTTCTTACGTGGCGTGATGTTGAGTATGACGTGGCTGTGTGCCCGTTGTTGCACGTTCGGCTTGTGATGGCCGTCCCGCAGTACGTCCAGCGCCAGGCAGCAGTAGCGTCCTTGTCTATCCCGCGTCACATTAAACAGTGTGGCACTGAAGAATGAGGGCCCGGCCTTGTACACGATGGAGTTGGGGGAATGCACGTGCTCGTGACAGCGCTGCTCCATGTGTGAGTTAAAGAGCCACACGTGCTGCAGATGGTCAGTGGGATGCTCCAGTGCGCCGGACTGGTTACACAAAAGCGTTACATTGGCACCTTCCGGGCACACATAGTTGACAAAGGGCACCGAGACACTGAGCGGCTCGGCTTGGAATTCACTCACCGCTGGAGAAGGAAAGAACAAAGAGAAACAATTGTTACTGTTTCTACGGTAGCTTTGATTTCAAACAGTAACTTTTTTACACAACTTTGATCAGAAAAAGTCTTTAGTTTACTGGCCAATAGCATTTTAAGGCATTAATATAATACAGTAAGGTCAGCTAAATTGAGTTGTAGGTGATTTTAGTCACATGACCTCGAACTTCGATCCCATGACAAACATTATTATTAATGCAGGAAATTACCACTGTATCTACTGATAGTAAATTCAACCCTTGCCTTAATCATACAGTAGTAACCAAAATGTCATAAACCCCTGACCATCACAAAGCCCTGACACTGGAGACTCCTTCCATAAATAATCAATAACATCTGGTGTCCTCTTTAATTTCATTGTATAAGCTGTTGCAGGTGTAATTATATATACTGTATATAATAGATTTCAGATTTGCAAGTCCAGAGTCAAAAGTTCAGACTCGCAGTTGTTGCTTGAGCACAGCTTCGTTGCACAGAACTTTCATAGTGTTTGCGGTCAATTTCTGAGTGGTGTAGGGGTGCAGGTGTGTGTGTGTGTGTGTGTGTGTGTGTGTGTGTGTGTGTGTGTGTGTGTGTGTATGACGGAAGCATACCGAAAGAGCACACAGCCTACAACTATCAGTCAGCGCGAGCTCGTTACCTAGACTGTGATTCATAACACCTGTGCCAGTCTGCGTGAAGATGCTGAGCTGGCATTTCAGTCAAAATGTCAGAATGTTATCGATTTGACTCAGCCGAGAAAGAGACATAAAACCAAAAACAAAACGTGATTTCCCCTACCAGTTATTTCATATTTTAGTTTTTTTTTTTTTTTTTTGACAAATAAAAAACGAAAGTGCCTAGCTCGAGTGGAGTCAAATTTTGAAAATGCTTACTTGTTCATAAAACTAGAGGGGAAGTTTTAAACATGGGGTAGAAAGTAAAACACTGGTTAAGTGACAGTCAAAGGGATGTATTTTTAAGTTTTAACACATATAACTTTTATTAAAAAATGTAAGGCTTTTGTTTGAACTTTCTGTCTGTACCATTACTTGAGTGGAAACTAATATAGCTCTTTTGATGCCATACATAATTTGTCACTTATTCTAGTATATATGCATAAATGTATTGTGATTATTATTAGTGGTAATAGTAGTAGTAGTAGAAGTTGTAGTAGTAGTAGTAATAGTATTGATGATATTACTCTTACTATTTAAGGCAGGGTAAAACTGTACTAGTCAAGTCAGCAGAACTCCCCTCCTTCTCCTCTTTTTCCAGCTATTTGTTCCTCTCTCTATCTCTTCTGTGACATTTATTTATTTTTTTTTTTGCTGGCTTGTCACTTTCGGGCTCTTTAAATCTCCAGACTTCCTGCTCTAAGTTTCACAAGTTTTGCCTGTCATACTCCCCCGGATGTTTCTCATCTATCTGACTTTTACAAAAGCAAAATAAAACTTTGCTCCACTTCTCCAGTACTCCGAACCTAAACATCTCGGTGTTTTCGTGGGACTGACTCATGAGTCATGAATTCAACCACACCCAACAGACCAGTGGCTTTAAAATTACACACATTTTCCGTGCCAGCTGTTTCAGCGTTCAGTGCACTGCACTCTTATTTGAGTGTTTTCTAGGTTAAAACCAGCAGTGTGCAAAACCAGCAGTCCTGGTGATGCACCACGATTCAGTGTTCACAAATGACTCATTTAACATTTGACCATGCCCCCGAAGAATAACACTTTCAGTAAGTGTAACCGCAGCGTTACTGTGGTGCTCTCGTAGTGAGCATGTGTGTGTGTGTGGGGGGGGATTGATTTGATCATGAGGATAATGAATAACAGATTAATGTCCAACATCTGCATATGATATAAACCACAACGGAATGCCGGTAGAGGGACAGATACAGAGAGAGGGAAAGTGAGAGAGAGAGAGACAGAGGGCGATGCAGAAGGAACTTTCCGGATGTGATAAGTGATAGAGGCGTTGTGTTGGTATTTGGAGGGGCAGAGACTTCCTTCCTGCACTGGCCTTGACTTGTAAAGTGTTCCTAATAAACAACTCCGCCTGAAACATTACAGCAACAACAACAGCACCATGGGAACTATTCTAAATGTCTTCCGTAAATGGCTTCCTCTTTAACACAGAAGCAACAGTAACTAAATGGCTGATTTGTTAGCTTTCTTAATTCTGCAAACCTTTCTTTAAATCCATTTGCACTTACAACATTGCCTAAACAATCCCATAATTCAATTCACCGGATCAGTTTTCCTGTAAGAGGTTCAAAAACAGGTGGCTTAACAGGTGGCTTAATCCACCTCTGAGAGCAACGAGGAACATTTACGAGGGGCGTTCAAGCCAAACCAGGACTTTTCATTGCAAATGTTCTTTTTAATAACAAAAACACAGTTATGAAAGTAAAAGCCCCCTTTATTTCTCTATATAATCCCCTGCTACATTAATGCACTCATCCCAGCGTTTCACTAGTGCTTGGAAACCATCATGGTAGACAGTGTTCTCAGCACGCCGGAGCCATGATCGGACGCTAGCCTCCCAGGAACTCCTTTACTGGCCCAAACATATGGAAATGGCTTGGAGTGAGGTCAGGGGTGTACAGGGCATGTGGCAAGAACTCCCAGCTGAGTTGCTGTAATGTGCAAGTGGTCTTGGTGAATGATTGTGTGTACACTTCCCACAGATACTGTGGATATGTTTCTTCTGCATGTCGTGACAAGTTATCCGTCGATTTTCAAGGATCAGGCGTTCGACTCTCTGAATCTCTGGCAAGTTGTCAGGAAAAACATGTATTACCATGTTATGTACTGTAACATACTGTATAGTGGATGTAGGCAGGGCATCCGCTTTAACACTTGTTTCCACCAAGTGAACAAAAAACAGATACATGCTGACCTGATGGATGCTGATAAACAAGTGCAGATGTACTGTAAGGCTGCAAATGTCATATTTGTAATATGTATAAATGAACCTGATGGTTAGTGTTTGTTAGCACTGCTTAGTCTGAATTTGCTACCATATGCAGATACATGCTGGATGAGAGCTTAAACTCCTTAGCTTATGCACAGGCTCTGATCCTCTGTTGACCTAAGCGGTTCATTGTCATTGTGGGAGTGTGTGCATGTGTGTGCGTGTCAGGCCATCAGGAAGAGCAATAGGAAAAGCATGCTGTTTGATTGCAAGTAGCCGCAGGCCCCGTGCCTGTTCCTGTCTCTCACAGGGACAATAGACTCAAATCTGATTCAGTCCCAATATATTATCCTCATTTTCCTGGCCTTACAAATCTGCGGACATAATTCCCCTTGCTGCAGGCTGATTTCCACTCACAGGAGAGCATTAACACATTACTTTAATGCTGCATTATTCGGACTGGTGGAACCACCAGTGACCTCATATCATTCTGCCTGTCCTGCGCAATATGACGACCATGATCATTCTCGCACCGCCCGAGGCTGAATCTGAAGCCAGATTCCCTGATTACACTCTGTGGCTGATACAAAGGCTCATTTCAACCAAGCTTTAACTGCATGAAGAATAAACCACAAACAGTTTCAGGAAGACGCGCTCACGCCGGGCTCCGAGTCAGACGCAGCATAATGAGATATGCTGAGGAAACACTGTGCACAGTTATAAATAATCCAGCGTAATACTGATGTCGATTTATTACCAGCATTTGTTTGACACCCAGCAGCAAATCAGAGAAACCTTCGAAGGTGAAATCAGATGATATTGGTCATGCACGACACTCAGGGTGCAGAGAGTGGAGTTTAATTTAACATTGTTCTTAGAAATGATCTAACCGCTTACCTGTTGTTCAGGAAACCATTCGATTTCTAAGTACGTCGCTGCAATTTCATTGACCACAACAAGCTACAAAGCAACATTTAAACCAAGATTTGATCCACTCTGTGCAAATGAGATGTCACATGTAAATCCAAATATTTGGCTTGAATACTTCCTTGGAGATGTGTGATCACTTGGACGTGTTGTGTTGCCCCGTGTTTCTTCAGTTCACCACTCACAACTTCAAATAACTAGTTTCCATTTGTTGTTAGACATATAAAACTGTGGCTACATCTTAATCTGTTCCATACAGTACAACTTCTTAATAAGCAGACATAAACACAGCACAACAAAAAAGGTAAGCTAGGATGAGAGTTACAGAGATCGCGAGCAACCAATTTTTGCAACATTTAATGAATTATTTAATTTGTGTTTGAATAGTTTTAAGAATTTAGAAGGTATAGTGGTTTAAGATATAATGAAGTCATATCGCTCAGCCCTAATAAAATCTATAGACTATAAAAGAACGGAAAGTAATTTAAAGAAATCATTAACCTAATAGGTTTGTGTGCCACAATTGTTTCAGTGTTTGTCGTTTATCCAAAGCCAAATGAAGACACACGCACACACATGAACACACTGTGATACACCCTTTGGATAATCAGGCTCATTAAGAGGTGTCAATTGGAGCCCTGATGGGAATGGGGGAAGGGGGGGTCCTCTACTTTCACCCATCATTAGACACTTTGTCCTTAACAACAGTACTGTACGATATATTACTCCAGCACAGCTTTCTCACAATAAACATCCAGTTTTATTGGTTTGGCTTTAGTAAAAGGTTATGAGATTGAGTCCCAAAGTAGCCATGGTTTGGGCCTTAAACAGAAATTTTAAACTATAATTGATTCTGTTTCTGATGTCTAATGACGTAACACCCAGAAACAGGATATTGTAGTCTTTGTTAAACAAAGGACAATTGTGCAGAAACCATAACGCCGAACCGTTTCTGATAAAACAGTGATCGAGGTCAAAATGTGTTTTGCGTAACTAGGGTGGCTATGATATCACACTCTGGTGGTAACAATGCGTGTTGCTCTTACTGCAAATCATAAATGAATCATTCTAGTGACCTTCTTTCTGGTGCAAACACAGGGCTCCCCTTTCCAGCACCGTAAAATGTGTAGGTTAGAGTCAGGGTTTTTTTTTTTAGTTTGTGTGTTTTTTGCAGTTGAACTGCTTTTGCTGTTCATTTAAAACACAGTCAAACACAAATATACACTGCTCTCCAATCTATAATGACAGCCAACCTGTTTTAATGACATGGACAAATCAATACAGTCTATTCTGAGGTCCTTACTGAACTCTGGAAAGTCAGCTTGTACCGACCGGGCTAAGCAAACCACAGCTGGATGCAGAGGAGATGCCCAGTTGTGATTCTGAGCTCCATATCCGCAATAACTCACAATCAATCCCTTGGTGCTCATGAGCACTGAAACAGCAGGCACAATTCACGTTTATCATCATCATCATCATCACTCTTCAATGACACAGTGCTCCTCCTGTCCTTCACATATGTCCATGTGTGAGAGAGAGAGAGAGAAGCAATGTCTCTGTGTGCACTTCTAACTACGAGCACATTTCTGCTGAAGTCATGCAGAAGCTATAATCTCTCCAAATGTGAAAAATCTAATTGTTGCATAATGACGTGGTAGAAGTCTAGCAAACAATTTTTGGGTCTACAGTATATGACACATTGACAGCTAATTATTTTAGTTCATAATCACTCACAGATGCACCTGATCATATTTCAGTTTCACAGTCTGAAGTTTATGGAACTTTACATATCAGGAAGTGTAGAAATTTCAACACTTTGAGCATTAGATGAATCAAATGAATCAGTCAGAAACAGGAACAACCTGATACTTTTGGTGAACTATTTGGCTATTAATGTGTTTTTTTTTTCTTTCTTCTCCAGAGACTTTCCATCTCTACTAATGTTTTACATCTATAGGTATAGACATTTTCCCCCATTTTTATTTTTTATCACAGCCTATTTTTATAGCCTGGTGCTTTATAGGCATTTATCTTAAATGATCTAATGTAACCATTTTATATAATTGAGGTCATTATTCCTTATTGTCAAATACATATGTGAATGCTCATCTTTATCAGTTTGGTCAAAATGCCTTGTGAATGTGGAAAAGTCAAAATATATGTCAAAGGTCATATTTTTATGCTTATCTGTTTCTTCAATATTAAGCCAAATGCTTAAGTATATATAAATAATAATTATTTTCTTATAATAATAAGAAAATAACTGCTGTGCCAACTGCTATATCATTTTAAGTTGCAACCCACACAACATCCTGTTTCCGGGTGTTTTTCCGGGTGTTTTTTTTCTCACTGGTGAATCACATACAAGCCGATGCAGAGTCATTTAAATAAAGAGAGTTGCGCAAAAGATTCGACTCGCCAGATGTTCCGGGGGGGGCGGAGCCTGAAACACTTCAGAGACGGAGAACACTGCAGTAAAAATCCATCATAACAAATTTGTAGCAAAAGAGAGAGAGAGTTGGGAGAAAGGGCGTTTTTATTTTTATTTTTTGAAGATTATTATTATTATTATTATTATTATTATTATTATTATTACTGCGCTACAGGCTAAAAAAAAAAAAAAGGAAGTGAAGGAAAATTTCATACATTCATAAAAAAAAAGGGGAAAAACAGGTTTCCAGTTGCCGTTGTGTTTCATCATAATCACGGAGAAATATCCTGAATAAACATAAAAAAAGGGGAAAAAAGCAGCAAGTTCGCAGAAAGCCGCCCGTGTCTGTGATGTAACTTTCAGTTCAAGGACTGTTTGTACTACAGGCGACCTTTCAAACTTCTACAACGGATCAGAGCAAGTGTACCTTCAGTCAGGATAATAATGACTCTAATTCCCTGATTAATTATAATAATCTACACTGAGCACCAGCTGATAAATCCACTAACACTGAGGAATACACCAAACAGATGCAAGTCATTGGATTTAAATAAATAAATAAATAAAAGGAAAAGAGAAAGCATTGCTCATGTTAGGTTTTTATAAACAGCCTGGAGCTGGTAAAAGTTTACAGTATATTGTGTCACACACACACACACACGTTGACACCCGCTCCCGGAGCGGTGCAGTCGGGCCCGGACTCGCCCTCTCTCTCTCTCTCTCTCTCTCTCTATAAACACTCACCTTTCACAGCCGCGGCGAGGTGAAGGCAGAGCCACACAGCCGAGAACAGCTCCATGATCGTCTCCCTGCGCGTGCGTCCCCTTTAACCTCTTCAACGCCGCCGAGTCTCGCGCTTTGGAGTAAACCAGGAACACTCGGCTTTCCTGACTTTTTACGCGCGTTTGTCTAGTTTGGCGCAGCGCGTCCCGAGAAGCGCAGAGAGTCAATGAGTGAGTGTGTGTGTGTGGTGCGTGCGCAGCTGCCCTGAGTATATACACTGCAATCTCGTGCGCTCGTCGTTTGTCAAACACACACACACACACACACACACACTCACACTGACATACACGTACTGTATCCGCCCTCTAAAGACGGACCATCCCCTGTCTGACTGTCTCTGAAAGTACATTTACATAGACCGAAATATCTATGGGGGATATGGGGGGGGATCACCTTTAATCATCCAACTAGTGTTCCTCTACATACCACTAGTCAAGTTTTCATTTTTGTTTTCATCTTTAGAGCCTTTCCAATCACTCAAAACATTTTCTATTATATTAACAGAACATTTTTCTCCTTGTAGATATTTATATATTCATGATAATTAAATATTTATGGGTACTACTAATACTACTACTACTACTACTACTGCTACTACTACTACTAATAATAATAATAACTTGTAATACTAGTATATTGACAATAAAGAATCTTTTATAATAATAACAATAATAATAATAATAATAATTGGGATACTAGTATAGTGACAGTAACGAATCTTGAACAACAAAAACATTAATAATAATAATAATAATAATAATAATAATGATAACTCGTAATACTAGTATGTTGACAAAACATCTTGAACAACAACAACAATAATACTACTAATAATAATAACTTGTAATACTAGTATGTTGACAATCAAAAATCTTGAACAATAATAATAATAATAATAGTGATAATAATTAGTGACAATAAAGAATCTTGAACAATACTACTCCTACTACTACTACTACTACTAATAATAATAATAATATATTGGGATACTAGTATAATGACAATAAATAATCTTAAATCTTGAACAACAACAACAATAATAATAATGATGTTTAAAAAGAGACCTTAGGTATTCTAAATGAATACCCTACTGTATAACTTAAAAAAATACAAAAGAATTACCATGGACATGATTCAAACAACATATGATTTATTTCACTTATCCCGTGAAGGGAGTTTAAATTTTATGCTGTAGGTGTTGAGGGTTTTTCTGTTTTATACTCATTTAAGGAACTCGTAGAACTGAAATTGAAATTGACCTCCAAACCCATTCAACAAATTACTACACATGAGAAATTTTCCCTTTTTCCTCCCACCAGGGATTTCTGTAATTTGATGATGATCGAAAATGAGCATAAAATGGAGTCAGATAGGTTTGGTTATGTGTGTGCATTTGTTAACAGATTTCACTTTAACTGGCACTGAACTGTTGAAGCAGTTGTTAGAAAACAGCATGTCAAACAGGCCAAACGGGAACGAACGAGAAAGACAGACCATTTCAGGATGTGCTAATTTTATTCAAGCGATCTAGCATTGCCACTGGTTTCACACTAGCACTGACAAAACTGACCTCGCAGCCTGTCTTTCTACGTTCCAAGTAAATGACAGGAATGCGAATGCATATAATCAGCAAAGTGAAAGTGAGTGATGTGGAAATAAAGAAGTAAACAGGCGTATCCCAATGAAAGAATGTTTAAGTATTTAAATAAGTGAGAGAGCTGCCATGAAAAAGGGCAGGTTTCACTACTCATACTAAAGTGGGCGCTATAGATGACTGTACATTTGCATATCAATGACACCTGTCGAACAAAGCCTGTTTTGACTAGACTAATAAACTACATACATAAATTCAAACAGAAACTTGTTTGTTTACATTGCATACTTGACATGCAACTAGAAGGGACATTCAAATCAAACCAGGACTTCTGATTGTGTGGAATAACAGAAATGACTGCTTCACGTCTGAAACCCTAGCCTCCCAGGAACTCCTTAAAAGGCCCAAACATGTGGAAATGGTTCGGAGCAAGGTCAGGACTGTACGGGGGATGTGGCAATAAAACCTAGCCGGGTTCCTGGTGAATGATTGTTTGTTCCCACAGATAGATACGTCTTTTCCGCAAGCTTTTATTGATCAGTCTACTTTCGGAATGGTCACGGTATCGACTAATTGGGCTCCGAGTCACCTTGGCTGAACGCCCTTCTTATTAAAAGTTATATTATGATGCATCATTCCTTAATGCATTTTTAAAACTGATTTTCAAAATTGCTTAAAAAATGCTGGGTTATAAGAGGAATAAAATATGTGAAACGTGCAGGAATCCGACTTGATGTTACTGTTTGTATGATTTAGGATACTGTATAAAACCTGCATATTTCAAAGCTTTTATCTTTTTCTCCTGCCTTTTTACATTTATTTTCTGGATTGTTTTTCCCCAGAATTGACTACACCACCCGCCTGTACACGTTTTTTTCTTCTTTTTTTCCTCACTGTACACACTGTACTGTGACTCAGTGAGAAAAATTCTGCAGACTCACACACAAATTTATCTTTACTTTTATTCACTTCTCATAATATTGCAAATATGGTGCACTTTTCCTCTTTGATTCTGCAAAACATACTGTACAAACAGGAAGGACACATTTTACAGATGTTTCGCTACATGCAGTCTGTTATCGTGCTCCTCTCTACTCAGAAAACCATGTCAGGAACCTTGACACGAGCCTGAAGATGATGATGATTATGATAAAAATTGTGAATAAGTGGGGAAATACTTCCGATGTTTGAACAGTACTATGTTCTGCTTTTTAAAGGTTGCGGTATGTATAAGTACAGATAAGATTTCTGACAGTGACATTTTGAATAAAGAAGCAGATTAGTACAATATTTGTCTGATTCTCAGACCACCGGCTTTCCTTTGTCTTGAGCTGCCTTTTCTTATCCTGTTTTGTTCAAACTAGTTATTTTCTATATAAATATTATAACAAATCAGCATATTGTCACAGCACAAAGAATAATAGTGAATTGTAGATTGACGACCGCATTGCGTACTCTCTATACCAATTCTGAAAATATTTGTAGCCCTAGAACAGCAGTAAAAGTAATGGTAGCTCTAAAGTCAGTTATTGCATCTCACACAGACTACACAGTGCTGTTCTTCATTCTGATGGTCAAAAGTATTGTATTTATTTACCAAACAGCATCATCTACTCCAGAATTTCTGTTCTGTTTCCCTGCAGACCTCCACCACGGTGTGGGTTCGTATAATCGACGAAAATGACAACGCTCCAGCTTTTGCTGCAAAAGAATATGTGACAATCCTCACTGAGGGTCCGGACACGGTAGGGGCCACCATTGCTACGGTTACAGCTTCCGACCCTGACGAGGAACTGAACGGTACACTGCGCTACGCAATCGCATTCGGCAACGTGGCTCAAACATTCGGCATCAGTCCCACCACGGTAGCCAAAACCAGATAGATCTTGGGAACAGTGTGTATTGCCTGCGAATCAGTATGAAATGTTAAATGTATGTGTGTTCACGCCCACAGGGTCGGATCACAGTGCTGAGAGAAGTGGATTATGAGATCAGTAATGGACGCTACACACTGATCATCACTGCTACTGATCAGTGTCCAATACCACAGCTCAGACTGACATCTAGTGCTACTGTAAGTGATAATGAAATATGAATATATTGATATTTATAGTGTTAGCGGTATGCTGTAGGTGTAGAAATTGAGTTTTCCATTTGCATAGGTAATACTTTATAGATTTTAATCAGTCTATTGTTGGTGACTAAAATGGAAACAGTATTCAGGCATCATTTTAAGGTATCGTTCTGGTTTTTAAGTTAATATGGTATTTATTTCTTTGGTGGGTACATGAATACTTGATAGAGTATACTTTTTTTTTTTTTTAATATATATAGTTTTAAGTATGTAACCTTAAAAAGGGGGGAGGAAAAACCCCACTCAAACTCATTACAGCATTTCTAATAGTTAGAATTTGGATTATCTATTCACAGGTATATTATATTGTATAGACTTCACACTACTAATCGAGCTTTGTTTCTTAAATTAAATATAAATTTTTGACCCCTTCTGCCTCACTGGCAACTCATACTCACAGTAATGTCATGATTTCCAATGTTTTGTAGAAGTCAGAAAAATCTAAAAAATAATAATAATAATAATAATAATAATAAAACATATGGAAATCATTGTAAATATGGTAATTATTTTATTCATGTCACATGTTTTAGGTACTAGTGAATGTGATAGATATGAACGATGTGACTCCACAATTCCCAAGGCCCTTCGAGGGCCCTTTTGAGATCACAGAGGGCCAGCCGGGTCCACGAGTCTGCACACTGAGGGCCACTGATGAAGACTCAGGGCTTAATGGAAAAGTGGAGTACAGCATCACAGCTGGAGATCCCAACAGTAAGAGCAGTGTGTGTGTGTGTGTGTGTGTGTGTGTGTGTGTGTGTGTGTGTGTGTGTTCATATTGTAAAGAACTTCTGTCCAATACATGACACTACTTTCTATTTGACAAGTGAGACAGTGGGAAAGTAAACAAATGCCATATTCATGTTTATTCTGGTTTCATATGTAGGTGTAATGGATATAATAAGTAGAAATACACCAGAGTATTTAGCTATGGGATAAACATTCTGAAACTTCTCAATATTTAGATCATCATCTGAACTATAGTTCACATTGTGTAATGAAATAAATCTCTGTACAGTTTATTTCCACTCCTGAGGAAATAAAAAGTTATTTCCCTTATAAGTTTTAGTCTTACAAATGTTTTTAGTGGTACAGTAATTGCCCTAAAATGAGTAGAGAGTTTGTGACCTATGAAATATGATGTGTTACTTGGCTGTTATTCCAATTATAGAGTGTTTTGCATGTGAACGTGAGCGTGTTAATGTGACAGCCGGGGAAACCCCTTCATGTGGTGAAATAATGGCAAATTCTGATAAATGAGCTTCTGGAAACTACAGGCTTTGCTGAGCTGAGACATGTTTCACTTTTGCACAGATCTTAACAATAAGTAGGAAAAAGCTCTCGCATTTTAGAATCTGATTTTCCCCCAAAATTAACTGCACTTAACAATCTGCAGCGAAAGCCAAAAAATTTGTCATTTTAAAGCAGCTTGTTATTTATTTGTTCAGATTAAATCTGACTTAAATTGCACTTAAAGACATATTGAAACATTCTTTTTAACTATTGCATTTGTTAAATTGTTATTGCCTCCTTATATCCTTATCATGGTCTTTGCAGTGAGCCAAAATGTTTAAATAAGTAAAATGTATGATGTAATGCATTTTATTTTTTTAATTCAGGTAGGTTAGAGGCAGAAAACCATAGTTATGATCAAATTTTTTAAATGTCGAATGCGTTTTTCAGGCCTCTACAATAATGAATTTGAAAACATCGAGAAAAATACGGTGAACAGTCAAAGCAATTTGCTTAAAAAAAAGACTCATATAAATGTAAGAGCATGTTATACAGTATGTAAGTGAGTATTTTTGTTGTAAATGAGCGAATTCAATCTGAAAGGATGAATGATATATTAATATTAATGAGAATTTGACATGTATATTTGATGTGAATATTTGTCGCACGTGTCTTGTGAATGTGAAAGAGAAAAGCAGTAAGCGAGAGTGTTTGTGTAAATAAGAATGTTTTATATGAATGTGAGAGTGTTTGCGAAAGCGAGAAAGGGATAGTAAATGTGTGAGCATATTTCATGAATGTGTTGCTCAAAGAATTTTATGTGAATTAAGAGTAGGTTTGAGCGTGTGATGATGTTTTAAGTTGATTCTCCTTGTGGTTTTGTGTTTTGTGTGTTCTAGATGAGTTTATAGTTTCCCCCGTGGAGGGAGAGCTGAGGGTTAGGAGAGATATTGAACTGGACAGAGAGACTACAGCTTTTTATAACATCACAGTTACTGCTAAAGACCTGGGAACACCTCCACGTAACAGCACGGTACACACACACACACACACACACACACACACACACACACACACACATGCACACACAATATTCAGTATAATATTTAGCTTTGTATTCTCGATATCAGTGGATAATTATACAGTATATATGACTGATCTATCCTTGGATGCTTTAAACCAGGACATTTGTTGTACAGAATAATTTTATAAAATTAATATGTTCATCTCACCTCTGAGCAATATGGATATACAATCTTTAAAATAATATTTTTGTTACATACAGACCATTTTCTTAAACTTTGTTTTAATTTGTTTTAATTTTTGTTATTAGTTTCATATGTAGTTTAATTTTATTTAATTAATTAATCTGAAAATGATTTTCAATGTTTTTTAGTTAAATTAAGGCAACAACCTAAAACTTTTGATGTTTAAAACAGTTAATTGTAGTTTACTGTATTTCTGCATTTTATTTCTGTAGCGAATGTTTATGAAAAGAGATTTTAAAAAATTATATTCATTAATACTCTGCACTATTTACATGATAACTTCAACTATGAGTAAATTTTTCTGTGGTGTGTAGGTACTGGTGGGTGTTGTGGTATTGGATATTAATGATAACGACCCCGTTTTGATGAACCTACCCCTGAACACCAGTGTGAGTGAGGGAGCACCTGTCCAGACTTCCATCACACGGGTGCGAGCGCAGGACGCCGACAGCGGACGAAACGCTCTCCTAACATATAACATCACAGCAGGCAATCCAGACGGTGCTTTCTACATCAACGAAACTGTGAGTGAGGGAAGGGGTTTAAGGTTGGAACATAGGAATGTTCACCTGGCTTAACTGTTGAATTGGATTCAATGTGTAGAGTTATTTTATCTCTCTTTTATCTTTCTTTCTTTCAGTCAGGTGTGGTTCAGGTGAACAAACCCTTGGATAGAGAGAGAATTGCTGAATATACATTGACCATCACAGTGAAGGACAACCCAGAGAACCCACGTATAGCTCGAAGGGTAAGTACTGTGCAGATTTTTATTTTAGTAATCTAGTTATTAGTTAACTACAGTATTTTGTGACTGATATTTCTAAGAGTTTTTCTAAGAGTCCAGATAAAATTAGCTTATTTATAAGCATCAACTATATACTGTAAATAGCTTCATTATGACTAAGCTCTAACTGAGCAATCTGATTGGATGAGAGGCTTTCCAAGGAGTGGTGATGATAGACAGTAACATCCCTTTCATGTTTAACTGCGTCACAGGTGTCCTATAAACTGTTAATTACACCTGTCAGTTAAAGTAGGTCGGCACTGCGGAGAGAGCAGCAGCCAAAACCCACAGCAGCCAAAACCAGTCATGGAAATACATTCAGCAGGAAAACACATCTGATAACGTTATGTCATCTTAAACAACACTTTATCTACTTTATAACTGCTTCAAACTCTTCTTAACTCTAACTCCAAATTCACTTTGTGTTCTTTAATTTGCGCCTAAAGTGAGTTACAAAGCTAACTATCTTCTAACACAAGGCTGAATCACAAATCCCTAATCCTTAATCAAGTGTGTGGAAGAAGTGATTGTAAATCCTAGCACACCGGGTTATAGATTGATCCCGGACGTTAATGGAGCTGATATTCAAAAGAGGAATAAGTAAAAATATAAAGAGAAACTTTTAAGATTTCCCAGATCGTCCACCGCCTCCATGGTTTATTCTCCTCACCTTTTGTCTACATACTTTAAGAATTTGAATTGAATTTTCCACCTGTCGGTCGCCAGCTCCAATAGTCGCGGTTAGTTAGTTCCGGCAGTTGCGGGAGAATATGTGTTGGTGGAGAAAAATAACTTGTAGATAAACAAATAATAATTATCTGTTAATAATAAATGGTGTTTGGAGAACTGGAAAATCACACTTCAGGTCATGTTGTGCTGCATCCTTGTTCTTGCGACCACATCAGAGCGGTGCTGATATCCAGCACAACAGCACTTGCTCTCCTGTGAAATAGCTTAAATATACTTGGTAAATAGGGTATAATAGTGGTGTTAGAAACCCTGCATAGTGCACTTCTAAGACCACTTACTGTACATCATATGGGACGAATAATTAGAAAATTTGGTGATATACAGTAACTGACCTTAAAGCTGAATGAAGTGTTAGAAAAACATACAACCATCAGTATCACGCCTTAGTAACTCATGACTTAATCTTTCCTTCCAGTGATGAGTGCAATCTTGTTGCATATCTGCAGATTATCACCTTCTATTATCAATTTCTCTTTTTGACCTAACTGTAGGACTCTGAAATTCTGGTGGTCACCATTTTAGATGTTAACGACAACCGGCCAATCTTCACCTTAACAAGCTACAGAGGAGAGATCAGTGAGAATTCGCCCACAGGTAGGCAGCCTTTACAGTCTACTGATAAATCTACAGATAACTCTTTTTAATGGCCAGCAAATAGATGGATTCTGTTTGAGTCTCCTTCTTTAAAACTTTCTCCCTCATGCTCATCTCAGTGGAGTTTTGCATGCACAACTTTGGCTTGGTCCTTGTGGGATTCAACCAGAATTGTTACAATGCTGCGGTGTCTTTTGCTTATATATGTTTTGCTACCTGAGGTCTGTATCTTTACTTGAAGAATGGACATACTGGCAAAAGCAAGCAAACAGTATGTGCAAAATGCTGAACTCCTCCTTTGGCATAAAATAGCAAACTTCTTCAAACTAGCAGTTATCAAACCACTTAATTAAAGTGAAAATATTGTGCATTTTTTCATTTCCAAGAGAGACTGTCTTAACATCTTTTCAATTAAAAAAATCACCAAAATCTGTTATTTATCAAGGGGTGCCTAAACTTTTGCATAAGACTGTATCTTCAAATTCCTATATGAGGTTGGGATTCATATAAAACAGCGCCCATACTTGCACATGAATCATACCACACTTTAAGAGAAATCTTTTAGTCAGGGTTAAGGCCTCATCACTGTAATGAAACAGCTACAGTAACTGTTAAGACTTTTACTGGTTAAAGTACAACAATGACGGACTCATGGCCTCAGACCAGGGCTGCATCTGCGTGCTTATAATACTTGATCTCAGTCCAGCTTTTAAAACCATCAATCAAAATATTTTTCTAGATGGGTTAGAAAATATTATTGGAGTTAGAGGAATGACTTTCCTGGTTCAGATTTTATCTCACTGCCCGTAATCCATCTGTACCTAATAAATGTGATTTCTCTGCGTGTACAAAAATACATTTTGGTATTGCCTAAGAGAGACAGACTTATCCTGCAAAGCCCTACAGGTATGCAATTGACTTCCTGTTTGCGTTCTGTTTCAGTCTAACACTAGTTTTGCTTGTTATTTTCACCTCTGACTTGACTATCAAGTATCTCAAAACCTGTTTAATGTTTTAATTCTAAATACATATAATTGAATGTATTCTGTTGTGGTCAGTCTCAGTGGTCCTAGTCTTTTCAGGAGTCTTCCAGGACTTCACAGTCAGTGCATCTTTATTTTCCCTGTTCTCACAGAGCTGACAGATGTGTAAGTTTAAGGAAAACACAAAATCCGCAGAGCATAAGGACATCCAGGAGTGGAATTTCCCAACCATTTCCCTGGTGTGACTTCACCCAGAAGGCGTCTTTGGTTTTAAACCATGCAATTGGTGGCAAGCATGGTTAAGGATATGAATAGAATTATGTGTTAGTTGAGT
>JAQMYG010000038.1:30825518-30841531 GCA_030014215.1 Clariallabes teugelsi | reverse complement strand
TATATGTTGTTGATATTTGACTGCCTGTACAGCACCTTGGTCAACAATTGTTGTTTTTAATGGTGCTATATAAATAAAGCTGAGTTGAGTTGAGTTTCTCTATATATTTCTGCGGCAGGTCCTAGTGACGGTGCTCGATGTGAATGATTTCCGACCGCGCTTCTCTGAGCGTGTGTTTAGCACCACTGTGTTTGAGAATGAGCCGAGTGGCACGTCTGTGATCACTCTGTCAGCAACAGACCTGGATGAGGGAGAGAATGCCTTGCTGACTTATAGCCTACAGGGACCTGGAGCAGGTCAGCTCACACACACACACACACACACACACACACACACACACTTAGCCCAACAGTGAAAATGACCAGTCTCTCTCTCTCTCTCTCTCTCAGATGCGTTCTCTCTAGATCCCGACACTGGTCTGATCCGTTCTCTGCGTTTGCTGAACAGTTTTGAACGGTTTAATCTGACCGTGGTGGCGACGGATCACGGTCGCCCACCTCTCTGGGGCACAGCACTTCTCCAAATCACTGTCGTCGATGTAAATGACAACAGACCCATCTTTGTCAGACCAGCTAACGGCACCATCATGCACATCCTCGAGGTGAGTGTGCATCCATTAGAATTCACATATAGTCGAATAGATGATCCGTCTATCCATTTATCCTAAACGATCATTTACTAAAGTGTTTTATTCTCATACCACAGCAGGATTTCAAAATCCTTTATGTTTTCCAATGAAATGTTTTCCTTTTCTTGTGGTTGCCACATTGGATCATTCGATCCACAAATTATTGCCACAGGTTTTATGCTGGATGCCCTTTACGCCCGTTTCTCCAGGCTTGGGGCTGGCACTGTGGATGCCCTGCGTCTCAGTGGCTGGGTATTATATATGGGCTTGGGTTAAAGGGCCTTACTCAGTGTAAATAAAATAATAAATTCTATTAATTTATAAAATGACATTATGATATCTGTCTGTATATTGTCTTCATTTACATTATTACAATGGTTTACTCTCCAGGCTTGCATTTTGTTAAATTTTTTGGAATACAATCAAAAAACGAAATAGTGTCAATATAGTCAAACTAGAAAAATTAGTTAGAAAGCAAGTTCCTCTGACCAAACCTCCGTTCCTGCGTTGATTTTTTCAGCAAAAGGTACAAAAGTCCAAACAAAATCTGTTTCAATGTCAAAAGGGAAGAAATTCACATAAACGTAAATGTTTGTAATCATGCAGTACATTTATCATAAATCATTTATCATGCAGTACATTTATTAAAATAGTTTTATTTATTTATCAATGATGAAATATATTAAAAAAGACGTCACTTTAGTCTTAGACAAGTGCAGCATTTATACTCTCACGCAACCTACTGTATGACTCATTTGACCTTATCTCTGTTGTTGTTTATTGCCATGTTGGTTCCACTCGTCTGGTCACTACACGCACACACCTTCCACATTTCAAAACAAGCCGCAACTTGCTCGGGTTTGTCGTTGTGCCCTGTCGTTCACATAACAAGCAACTGCTCCTCAATAGAAGGACACGCTGTAGCATGCTGATGCATCGGTTTCGTTATACACAGTTGGTTGTTCTTATACAACCTGCATCGGATGTGCTATTCATCAGTGTGAATGCTCCGAGACTCTTCTGGTTCGTTTGCGAATGTGTGAAATTGTGTCCTTTTTTTAAAAATCGTACAATAGATCCATTGTTGTTTAACATTTTTCAAATAATTGTAGCTATATCTTTAATCTAATATAAGTAAGAGATAAAACACCTCAGGGAATTCTGTGGTAGTAAAATGGCAGGATGACTGTCTCTACCTGAAAGCTTATTATTTTTACAATTTCTTTTGCTTTTTATATATTGTATTCCACAGAAAGGGTAAATATGCAAAAGACTTTCCCATTCCCAGCTTTCTTTTAACTTCTGACAGTTGAAAAAAACACTGTAACTGGAGACTGCAAAAGAAAAATCCCTTAGCAAGAGAAAATATCTAGTATATAGTAGTATATATAATAAGTCTAGTCCAATTAATCTACAGTTTTTACAATTACTACAAAGCAAATATTAGATTATTAAGCCCATTTTGAGAGAAGTTTTTAAGAATAAATTTCTTGTTCTAATGGAAGATAATTTTGCTAGTTTTAAACATTTATTTCTTGAAGGAAATTCTTGACATTTTATGCTTAAAACTTAAAATTGTTTAGAAATAGGCTTAATAGTCATCTATTTGATTTCTATTCTATTCTCTTCTATTCTATTTTTGCACTGTTACTTTGTTGAATTAAAGCCCAAATTTTAATCTATTGGATATTAGTCTTGGGTGGTGTAGTGGTCGCCTTGCACCTCCAGGGTCCGGGTTCGATTCCCGGCCAGGCTCGATTCTCATCTCTGTGTGCATGGAGTTTGTATGAATGAGTGTGTGAATGAGTGTATGTGTATGTGCCCTGCGATGGATTGGCACCCTGTCCAGGGTGTACCCCGCCTCGTGCCCTAAGTCTCCTGGGATAGGGTACAGACTCCCCGCGACCCTGAATACAGGATAAAGCGGTAATGACGATGAGTGAGATATTAGTCTTATGTGGTGCATTTTTACTCTAAATATGGTGGAAAACAGCATACTGTATTAAGCTATAAACTTAACAACTGTCAATCAGAGCATAAGGTTTTAATGGAATTTACACTAAACTTGCAACATCATCACTGTAAACACAGTATTCTGGTGTGTTCTGAGGTATGAAAACCTGTGTGTGTTTCTTCAGGAGCAGCCACCGGGCTTGGTTGTGTATGAAGTGTTTGCGACAGATGAGGACGAGGGTGTGAATGGAGAGGTGCGTTATAGTTTCCTGCAGACCGGAGCGGGGAACCGAGACTGGGAGAATTTCCGCATTGACGCCATTACCGGCGTTATCACCACTGCCGTCAAACTGGACAGAGAGAAGCAGGCTCTCTACAGCGTGAGATTTCTTTTATATCTTGACATGGCACAAAATACCATTTGAATAGTCTTTTCCTGCATAGTTTTCTAATACAGTACTGCATGTACAGTATACAATATTTGTATGTCATTCTGCTCCAGGTTTGTTAAATTCAAATTTCAGCTTTGCATAAATATATACTGTACACAGTAAGTGGTTCTTTATAGCTATGCAATAGATCATAAGACTGCGTGTGTGTGTGTGTAGTTGATTGTAGTAGCTTATGACCTTGGCCAGCCCGTGCCATATGAGACAACTCAGCCTCTTCAGGTGGCTCTGTCTGATATCGATGACAACGAGCCTGTGTTTCTCAAACCACCGGTCAGTGAACGTTTCTTTAGTCTGAAAGCTTCACCCTTATGTTCTGTTTACTACTTAGCCAGCAATATTATTTATTATCAAATTTGTTTCGATTCAAATAATACTGTATATTTTACTGTGAATTGTTTTGGCTAAAACGTGGGTATAAAATGTATTTATGTGTGGCGTTCAAGTGAAACCAGGATTTGTGATGAAATTTCTGGTGAATGAAGGCATGAAATGATTGACATTTACAGAAGACTTCAAGCACAGTACGGCAATGAGAAACATTTGAATGGTGCAAAATCTGTCTGAGACACATCTGTCAGTGGGAACTGAACTCACAATCATTCACCAGCACCACTTTCACATTACAGCAACCCAGTTGGGAGTTATTGCCACATCCTCCGTACAATCCTGACCTCACTTCAAGCCATTTCCACATGTTTGGGCCAATAAAGGAGTTCCTGGGAGGCCAATGTTTCAGACATGAAGCGGACAGTTCGATCATGGCTCCGGCGTACTGAAAAAAAAGTTCTACCTTGATGGTATCCAAGCACTAGTGAAGCATTGAGAAAAGTGCATTAGTGTATGAGAGGATAGAGAAGTTTGTTTCAAAAGTGCCGGTTTGACTTGAACGACCTGCATATCTTATTTTGTTTCTCTCTTCGTCATCAACTCATATTCTTCCTCTCTTTCTCTCAGAGAGGCGGTCTTTTGTATCAGTCTCTATCTGTCCCCGAGCACTCCCCCTCTGCCACAGTGGTGGGTAATGTTACAGGAGCGGTGGATGCAGATGAAGGCTCCAATGCTGTGGTTTACTATTTTATTGCAGGTTTGGATTCATTTATCAATTAATCTAAACAGTTATGGAGAACCCTGTGGCAATAATACAGCATAACAAAGCATATTTTAGCTATCATCCAGTATCTAAAAATATAAGTGTGAATAATATTGATATGGAATAAATGAAACATAAAAAAGTAAATAAAATTACACACTAAAATCATGGGAAATGATAATGAATTCGCATAAAGGATGATTATTTCCTTAACCTTTTACAAAATAAGTTGTGAAACCTGAAGTAAAAATGTTGATATTGTTCACTTTTTGTACCATTTTGGTCTTTATTGTTATTAAAACTACAGCTTTACCTTTACAAAGTACTAACACTAGATACTGCTTCTAAAAATATTAAAGGGGTTAGACTATGTTTATTTCAATTATTATTTATATATTTTCCATAAAATAGAAAAAAATATCAGTCTCTAAAAGTATGTAAATTCTTATAGGTATAAATTAGATTCTTTCTCATTTAATTACATATCAAAGAACATAAAGGCGTAATACTGTACTAAATCTCAAAGCCACAAGGAAGAATTTAAATAATTGTTCCTAACATCAGCAGTAATTTTCAACGCACGCAGTTCCTCAAACGCACTAGCAGGATAGTTTGGTATTACGAACAGTTGGCCAATAAGTGACGCGGTTGCTATTGTGTCACTTCTGAAAACTGAAGTCTGACTCATTTTCGGAAAGGAACTAAGTTCGTTCTTGTTTAATTTGCAGAATCAGCTTGCATAAGCACTTGTTTCTAAAAAGAAATGTTTTTGAACATAAATGTACTGTCCAAAATCCCTGTTGCCCGAGGATTCTCAATCCTGACGACAGGTGTGTGTGTGTGTGTGTGTGTGTGTGTGTGTGTGTGTGTGTGTGTGTGCACAGGTGAGTGCGTAAAAAGCTGGGCAGGTCATGTGACAGAGAAATTCCTTCTCTATGATCTGGACAAACAGGAGCTAACTTGTTTCCCAGAGGGTTCATAAGTTCACAAATGTTGTGGCATAAAAAGAATAAAGCACCAGGATAAGTTATGATAGGAAAATACTAAACTATGGGGTGGGGTAAACCCGCATCGAACTACTGTATCTTGTTTTTCTAGATCGCCACATGCTGATATAACCTTAAACATCAAACAAACAACAAATAAATAAATAAAAAAAATTAAAACAGAATCACTGATTTGGAAAAGCATCAGTCAAAAATGACTTATAAACTCAATCAGGTGGAACTAAACACCTTCTCAATAGCACACAAAGGCATTTGACTTCAATTGTGATCAGCTGTGGTCTCTTTGCATAGATGAGCACAGGCACAAGTCAGGAGATTATGATACAAGGGATTTATCAGGCTTTAAAAGTGCAAACCTACAAACATATGCGTTCATGTCTATTAGAAAAATTAAGCCAAGCGATATGATATAAGTTGTAGTCCTTTTGCTGATCTCTAGGTGGCGACACCGATGGGAACTTTGGATTGAGTGTGGCTGGAGTTTTGCGAGTGAAAAAGGACCTGGACCGGGAGGAAATCCCGGTCTACTCCATCATCGTCAAAGCCTCCAGCAACAGAAACTGGACGCCACCGAGAGGTCAAAGGTCACAGCGAAACCGTGCGGCACTTGATCCGAGCCGTGACCCGACTATACAGGAGGTCAGGATCTACCTTGAAGACATTAACGATCAGCCGCCGAGGTTCACCAAGCTGGAGTATACTGCAGGTACAGGAGTGCAGACGAGACTGTGGGTGTGGCTTACAGCAGGGTTCAGGTGTGAGATTGACACCTGTAATGTTTTTATCTGCTGTCTGTCCCTCTGCAGGTGTAGCAGCAGACGCTAAGGTTGGTTCAGATCTGATTCGGGTTCAAGCCGTCGATAATGACATCGGCAACAACAGCCTCGTGCTTTATCACATTCTGTCCATCCGCTACATCAAACTGCAGTCGAACGAGTCAGAGGACATCGGAAATGTCTTCATCATTGGTGTGGACCACTGTCTTATCGCTGTTATAATTTATTTGATTACTGTAGTAATATGCCATGGTGTTATGCCATGCCACAAGAAACAAAACACTTTCTGATTCACATTCTTTACTTCCGTTCTGTTCAACACTTCTCTCTCTTCTCTCTGTTCTACTTTCCACTCTATCCAGGGGAGACGGATGGTATGATCAAAACGTTCGACCTGTTCACTGCCTACGACCCGGGATATTTTGTGGTGGAAGTGTTGGCACGCGACCTGGCAGGGCATAGCGACGTGGCACTGGTGGGCATCTACATCCTGAGAGACGACCAGAGAGTGAAGCTCATCATCAATGAGATCCCTGAACGTGTCTGGCTCTTCCAGGAGGAGTTCATTAACCTGCTCTCGAACATCACAGGAGCCATAGTCAACACGGATGATGTACAGGTTTGTGTGTGTGTGTGTGTAGACATTAATTTATGTTCAGGTAGTATAATATAAACCTGATATACATCAGTTATGAAGTTCCTGTAACAGCCCCTTCAACAGGTTTAAAATCTATATTTCTTTTCTCTTTCTCAGTTCCATGTGGATAAAAAAGGCAGAGTGAACTTTGCTCAAACCGATGTACTGATTCACGTCGTTAACAAACAGACCAACCGCATCCTGGACGTGGAGAGGTCAGAAGATCACTCTATTATCTGTTCTTTCTTTAAAAGTCAGTGGTTAATCTATCAGTGTACACAGACTAAAGACTGAAAATCTTACTGACCGTCACACCGACAGGGTTATTCAGATGATCGACGAGAATAAAGAACAGCTGAGAAACCTGTTCAGGAATTACAACGTCCTGGATGTCCAGCCTGCCGTGAGTGGACGAGCCCCTGATGACCTCACTACACTTCAGGTTAGTGTCCACGACGTTAGAGCAAAAAATCATCTGGGTAACTGTTATATGGATTTGTGTGCGCCTGATATGCGGCCGATTAAGTATGCAGGAATGCAAATTAAAAGAGAAATAAGTAATTAAAGCAGAAATTATAAATGTAGAAAAAAATGTTGGACTGAAATAACTCATATCACTCAATAGCGTTTAAAAATATAGCAAGGAAATGTGGTATACAAACTGTATGAATTTGTTAAACATTTATAGATAATGTCACACAGCAAGTGAGAAACATTTTTAAAAATGGCCTTTTTTTTTTCTTTTTTTTTTTTAATATACATAAATGTCTATCAGAATGTAATGACTTTTGATGTTCCTCTCCCGTCTTGGGTCTGTGTGCATGGAGTTTGCATGTTCTCCATGTACATAGTGGGTTTCCTCCAGGTACTATGACTTCCTCCCACAGTCCAAAGACATGGAGGGTATGCTAATTGGCATTTCCAAAGAGTGTGTGCATGTGTGCCCTGCGATGGACTGGAATCCTGTCTCCCGGGATAGGCTCCAGGCCTATCCCGGGAGACCTTCCTTTAAACTGTGTAAAGTCTCACTCCTCTGTCTCTGTCTCTCTTTGTGTAGATGGCTATAATAATCCTGGCCGTGCTCCTGTTTTTGGCTGCCATGTTGTTTATCTTCATGAATTGGTATTACAGAACAGTGTAAGTTATTTTCAAATCTTACTCTTTTTTAAAACATAAAAAACTTCAAACATAACTTATTAGCATATTATTATTATTGTTATTATTATTATTATTTGTTGTTTTTGCATAGACACAAGAGGAAGCTGAAAGCCATCGTTGCTGGTTCTACAGGTGAAGTTACTACAACGTTCCTGAACAACTGTGACTTTTTAGATAAGTCTGTGAGCATTATGTGTGTTTGTGTGTGTGTATGTGTTGCATTTAGCAAGCCGTATTTGTTTTACAATCTGTCCAGGCAACCAGGGACTGATGGACATCCTAGATATGCCCAACACCAACAAGTACTCGTTTGAGGGGTGAGAGACTGTTAGAGCTGTTAGACTTGATAAGCACAAAGGCCTTGTTCTTTTTATAACATTTTGCAAATTAGTTTACTTATTTATCAGGCCGTATTGACACAAATAACACCAGTGCTATCAGATGAGTAGTAAAAGCTTATTTTACACTTTGACTCTGGTCACTGTTTCTATGAACACACCAAAATAAACAGACTTGCATGTGAGAGAGTGTAAAATCTCACATTTGCATGATTCAGTGTGTGTGTGTGTGTGTGTGTGTGTGTGTGTGTGTGTGTGTGTAGAGCCAATCCTGTATGGCTGGACCCGTTCTGCAGAAACCTCGAGTTAGCCGCTCAGGCTGAGCACGAAGATGACCTGCCTGAAGATCTGAGTGACATCACAGATCTGTGGAACAGCCCCGCTCGGACTCACGTCAGTCTCACCATGCTTATGTGCACGTCTGCTTCACACTCTACCATCACTATGTTTGGTCATTTGTAAATCTAAGCCCTCTTCAACAGACGCACACTATTATGTTCAGTTCCTTATTTTCACTTCTCTACAGTAAACAAAGTTGGCATTTCTGTGAAAAGAACCAGGCCACTGGTCATGTACAGTAAAGGCCGCATCTGCAAATAGCGTAAGGCAGACTGAAAGAAGGATGTTTAATTAAATCAAAAATGTGTCTGGCAAAAATATTTCTTAGTATAGTGTACAAGAAAATACTCAAAAAGGACATTAGGAACATTCAAATTAGTTATTTTAAATGAATGTTTACTATACATCGATCCTTTGTACAGCAGTGGAGGTTTAAAGTAACCTCATCAAACAATATTGCAATTTCAGAATAAAGAAAATGAAGAGTGAGTTTTTCTTCTCGGGATGATCTTCAGAAAGTTTATACCACATCAAAAACCTATACAATGGTCAATAATCCCCTTTATTGAACCCCAAATCATATACAGTATTTCTTTACAAAATACTGTATACTGTAAAAAGTAGCTTTCACTGCAGATTAAAATAGTTAGTTGTCTATATACTGGTTAAAGTTGGGATCAGCGATCTGTAAGTAACAAGACATTTTGTTATATGCTATATCTAAAATTCTCCTTACTTGTTGGCACCATGAATAATATATATGAAACCAGAAAAAAAAAAAGGGGAAAGCGAAACATAAGTCAATTCAGAAAGCTCTCATCTGGGTGTGCATGTGTTTTGAGGAGTGTTTCAAAGCATGTGGCTGACATTTGTTGCAATTTCAATTTTTAAACCACGTAGCGTTCCCTAGCTTCTGCTAGAAGTATTTGGCAATAATATTTAAGGTATAAAATTATAGCATAATTTGGTATAACACCACATCACCAATCAATAACAAAAATCACACAACTAAACATATTGATTATGCTCGATTTCTAGGGTACTTTTGGCCGCGAGCCTCAGGCCTCTAAACCAGAGGACGATCGCTACCTCAGAGCCGCCATACAGGAGTATGATAACATTGCCAAGCTGGGACATATCATGCGAGAGGGACCCATTAAGGTGAGTTCAGAACGTAATGTACCCATAGTAACAGACATGCTCATAGCCACAGAGGTGAATCACAATCTCGGATTCCTGATATCAAAGCAATATTTTAACATGACATGACTGATCCCACTTTTTGATCAGGGCTCGTTGCTCAAAGTGGTACTGGATGATTATCTGAGACTCAAAAAGCTCTTTGCCGCACGTATGGTCACCAAGTCGACCAGCCAAGACCAATCATCCATCACAGAGGTGGGAGATAAAGCTGGATCTGTTTCTCCCTCACCCCTGCCTAGTGCTCTTCCTCTTTCACAAACCTGTCTGTGGCAAACCCTCACTGTTGCCCTCATTCAACTTTCTGGACACACACTAACAATAAGTCTTTTAATATTGATGTATTATTAAATTTCATTATAATGAGCTGCTGTTGTCATTATGAGCAAAGATTAGTGTGTGTCCTGTGCTTCTCACTCCACTGCACTAGTGGGCGCTAGCTCAACCTGTTGACCTGCCTATATGTGTATCTCTGTAACTTTATTTCTGTCCCTCTTGTTTCCCAGATCTGTGACCTCTTCCTACAGAATTTCTGAATTCACATTCACAATATTTCAAATTGCTACATAAATGTCCTGAACTAACCGGCTGTATGGTTATCTTACTTTGCTCTTCAGATCATTCTTATTATTGCCTGTTATATCCTCTATCTAATGTGATTATCTGTCTAATGTAACTTGATTTCTTTCTTTTCCTTTAAACCTCTCAAACTTCAAAATCTTAATATTTCCTGTTATTTTTTTACTGTAATTAAACACCAACGCCACACGTCACTTTACTAGAAACCGCTCGTTTTTCCACTTATTGCCTACAGGTATTTAACCACTTCCTTTTTGTGTGTGATCTAAAAATAGTAAAGAAATACGAATATGCAAACTTTTTTCTAATCGAACTATTTTCTTTTCCCCCCATGAATGTAGCATCGTTTATTTCCTTGTTTGTTGGATTTCCTGTTTGCAGCCCACACACTTCCCCTTGTTCCTTTGCATATGCTTATTCTTTCTTTTTTTAATCATTTCAACATTTCCTGTATTACTTATGCTTTAATTTAACTCTACCAAACTTTATCTTTGCTTTGTATGTTTGTAGGCTCTTCCTTCCCTCACACCAAGATATAGGTCAAGGCAATTTTCCACTAACTCCTCACTTTTATTCCACTGTTCTAAAGGATCACTGCATTGCTGTCTCACCTGATCTGATTTATAAATGAAAATTCTAATATCCTAATGCTAAAATTTTTTTTAAAAAAAGCTCAGTATTTCCTTCTGTTTGTTTGTTTTGCTCCGCCCAATCCATCCACCTTCTCTAGCTGGTCCAGAGCGACCTCGATGATGACGATGAGCGAATGAGCATCGGCGGACGAGGAACGCTGCGATTTAAGCACAAGCACCCTGTGGAGCTGCGTGGCCCAGACGGAGTCCATGTGGTCCATGGGAGCACAGGCACACTACTGACCTCTGACCTCAACAGCTTGCCGGAAGATGACCAGCGGGCGCTGGCACGCTCTCTGGAGGCGCTGCACGCAGATGGCACGCTGTATGCCGAGAGAAATGCTCGCACCGAGTCAGCCAAATCCACGCCAATGCACCGCAACAAGGGCGGCAACTCCCTTTCAGAGAGCCCACTGGAAATCACTGAGCTCTGACTAGCCGAGGCCTCGCTGGTCTGAGAGGAGAAGCTGAAAAAGAACGCTTCTTGGCCCTCTTCATTGCATTTTCCTTAAAGAAGACTCTGTGTGAGCATCAGAGGGCCATAAGTGAGACTCATGAGTGTGTTCAGAGCAGGGGAGGTGGGAACTGTACGGAATTCACAGTTGGAAAGCCGAGCCTCAGGAAATTTATTTATTTATTTATTTATTTATTTATTTGATTGATTGATTGATTGATTAGTAGAAACACATTAAGGACAAGCAAAGTGATCGTAGGTTAAATATTTTATTAAGAGACACTCACACACACATTCACACACACAAATCTGAGGCCGATGACCACTTAGGTTTGTGTTCTGCCATTTTTGGAAATCTTTGAATAAAAAAAACATAGTTTTAAAGTTATATAAGAATCCAGTTTTCGAATTGCTTTAACTTATTTTCTTTTTGCCCCTACTGTTACATTTCCTTAATTTATTCTTTTTTTATTTTTTATTTTTATGTGATCAGATTTTTCAGGATCTTTTTTTTACTCTATGGCCACAGATTAAGGCTGTGTTTATGAAGATTTTTGGTTGAAGGACATAATTTTTCAGGACAAAAGTGTGGAGATGTTCGATGCTGCTGATGAAACACACTCATAAACTCACAGGTGGTTATAAAGGGACGTACAACCCTCTCAAATCAGCGAAAGGCCGAAATAGGAACTCTAGGTTTAATTTTTTTATGTGTGTTTGGGGTATTTGATATTTGAAAAACAAACCTGAAAGCACCTCTCTTTATTCCCATTGGGGAGAAAACAATAAACAACTACAACAGCTGGACACAATGATTTCTATTTCTTAAATCAGCTGTCTTCCCCTGTGAGATATCAGGTGGGCCATGAAGACTTTGAACAAAATGAGGTATAAAAGAATTCAAACAAAAAAAAAGAGAAGAAAAACAAGAAATCACCTCTTTCATGGTCTAATGGAGAGTCCGGAGATCTGAACATTTCAGTACCGTCAGGACGAACATGAACGTCCATGAAAACATTCAGTGACTTGCTTGAACCGTGACAGAAACCGTGTGAAAAAAGAACAGCAGTAAAAATTTTATGTGTGCATTTGATTTTTTTTCACACAAAAACTGTGTAAAAAAAAAAAGAAAAAGATGAAAACAAGTTTTATTTAATATAAAAATTATTTTGTAACACTGCCTCTTAAAAAAAGGAGCAAAAGAGGAAAAATATTTTAAGTTAAATAAGTATTTATTTTCTTTTGAGTTTTGATATATAAGAAAAATATAAAATTCTTTTAAAAAAAAGATATTTTTTGAAAAAAAACAAAAGCTGAGTTGAAAATATGTATATCGGCTGAATTTTATTTTCTATATCTGATTTTATCTGAGTTATTTCCCCCCCACCTTTCATGTGTGTCATGTGTCAGACCTTAATTTTTTAAATATTATTCTTTTTTTGTAAAATGTTATTTTTTGTCTTTTCTGTGTTGTGTCACCAGCTCAGAGGTGCTAGACGGGACATTGCTGTCAGATGATCAATAAAAGAAATATGCAGCGTTTTTCTTCTCCTCTGGTCACTGGGACGGCGGGGAAAACGGGTCAAAGCAGTCACGCGTGTAATAAAAGTCTGAGAATAATAAGGGTTAGAAGTCCATATTGGTACAGATGCGCAGGATATTACTGTATGGGGAAACGGCTCCGGTCTGCTCAGTTACCTTAACGGCCCTTTCTGAGGGCTCAACTCATAATTTGCAGAAACGGATTTATAAAATAAAATATAAAAGAAAGATATGTTTATTTAATATTGTCTATTAAATACTCTGTGAGAAAGGGAAGCATGTTTCTCTTATTATATTATTAACTGATTGCAGACTTTATTGCAGGCTTAAATGATTGTGTTTGATATTCAGTAATTCTAATTGCAGAGCAGAAGGTGGTTGAAACTTCAGATTTTTTTGATACCATATCTTTACCCCTGATGTTCATTCCTGTTATATTCTCATCAGCAGACTCATTTAAAGATAACTCTACTGCCACCCAGTGCTCTGACACCTGTTTGGGTGCAAAATTCTAAGTGATTCATTCAGAGCAGAAAAGATATGTGGTATGAGTAAAACCATCCTAATTTACATTGTGCTGCATAATTTTCACAGCTATCTACTTCTTCTAAATTCCTCAAGGTTTTTTTTCCCTCTGTATAGCATTTTTCATAAACAGCACTGACAAAAATCCGGAGATAGGAATCCGTATGTAGGTTTGTGGCGGCACGATGGTTAAGTGGTTAACCCTGCACTTGTACCTCCAGGGGCCAGATTTAATTCACCTTGGGGTCTGTGAGCAGGGAGTTTGCATGTTCTCCCCTTGCTTAATGGGTTTCCTCCCACAGTCCAAAGACATGCAGATCAGGCTAAATGGCATTCCCAAATTGCCCGTAGTGTACAAATGCTGACTGGAGGTCAAGCTGCAGTCGTAAAAATGGGAGTAAATACAATGGTCATTCTTGGCCTCCACGGTCTCTAGTTGGACTACAAAGTTTCCTAGATGGGTGGATGGATGTACAGTAGGTTTCTACCTGCAATGAACAGTCAGTCAAGAGAGCTGAAGCTCCCTGAGACGACATGAGGAACGAACGTGGAGAGGAGCCGGCAAGGAAACTCATTTTCTTTTAAGTTCTGGAATGAGCACACAACAGTCTTAATGATTTTACAGCATCCAGGTGAGATGATCTACTTCAGCAGGAAGATGCGTTTTAGGGATAAAAAGACTTTGTGCTCATTTAGGTATTCACATTCAGACAGAAAAGGTGTTGTAATGCCTTCTTGTGCAAATTATTTACTGTATGTAATAAATGCTTTCATAAGAAAACCATAATGAAAGTGATTCATGCATATCACCAGGAATATTACAGGTATGACTTTTTAATTAGGAATAAGTGAAAAATCAATGTCAGCAGTACATTTGAGGCAAAAAAAAAAAGAAAAACCAAGGAGATGGTCATTCATCTTCTATACCGCTTTATCCTGTATTCAGGGTCGCGGGGGGTCCTGGAGCCTATCCCAGGAAGCTTCGGGCATGAGGCAGGGTACACCCTGGATAGACACAGGGCACACACACACCACGGGCAATTTGGGAACGCCAATTAGCCTAACCTGCATATCTTTGGACTGTGGGAGGAAACCAACCAAGCACAGGGAGAACATGCAAACTCCATGCACACAGAGACGAAAATCGAGCCTGGCCGGGAATCGAACCCAGACCCTGGAGGTGCAAGGCGACAGTGCTAACCACTACACCACCGTGCCGCCATAGGAGATGGTCAGAGAATCAAATGTGATCAGTTTGGCTTTAAATCTGTTTTTACATTTGGTAGACACCCTTAACCAGAGTGACTTTCATTTTAATCTTATTATACATTTGAGTACTTGAGGGTTAAGGGTCCAACAGTGGCAAATTGGTGGTGTAGGGGTTTGAACCTGGAACCTTCTGATCAATAATCCCACATGAGCTACTGCTGCCCCTGTCTTTGTTTCGTACATGTCAGGTCTTTGGCTGAATGTAAAATTTCTTTTCATTTCTAACGCATTGCTTATAGGAGATCATAAAGACGTTGTATTTCATTAATGTGGAGATAATAATAACAATAATAAAAGGTGTTTAATTAGCTTTCATTTAACACATTTTTTACCATTTCATCCTTAAATGGAGGTGGGTGAAGAAAACATGGCAAGTAGAATTACATTTATAAGTGAATCTTAATTTTTAAAACACCAGAAAACAATATTCTGTGTGTTTAATCCTGTAGTAGTAATTTTTTTTTCTCTAATAGTAATTAGAGCATGTGAATTAAATTGATTGGACGCATGCGCGCTCTCACGCGCGTTGACGGTTGGAGGTAAGATGGCGGAGGATCCTTTGGTCAACTTACAAACGCCTCAGGTTTTTATGCTTTATTTTACCCTTTTCTGTCAGACAAAGAGGCTTTAAGAAGGAGACCTTTTAAATGTGTAAAGTTTTGGTCAAGATTTAATTACTTTAAAGTCCAGCGTGGTGTTTTAATGCAAGATTCTGGTAAATGCCGTGTTGAATTGATATTATTTTGTTTAATCTGTCTGCGTTGTTGTAAGCAGCTCTACCTGTTTTGGGGTATTTATTTCACTTCTTAACCTGGGTCGTAATTAGGTTTATGCAAATCTCATCTCTATCTCTACTATAATGCTAATGTTTGTTAGCTGCTCTGTATGAAATATTTAGTTTTACTCCTCCTTTAAACTTCGGGTGTGCGTGTTTTTTCGTAAAAAACAAAACTATTCAGAGGATTAATATTATTATTATTATTTTGCCTTTGCGAAGTCAGCAGTAATAGAGCGTGTCCACTAGGTGGCAGTGTGGTATTGAACTGCAGGATTACTGTATGATGGCTTTTTAATCATAATCACAGCTGTTTCTCAAAGGTCATGTGTTAAGAAAAGCTCCTCACAGCACTGTGAGTACACATTTCTGTCTGTGATTTAGCCTTTACTGTATAAATACATTATGAATATCAATTTACAATTACATTTTTAATTAAAAGGAAAAATAAATTCACATGACAATGAAACCAAAACTTCTTGAAATATTTCACGTTACATGTAATGAATCTAGGGTATATGAATGTTTCACTTGTTTTTCTGGGGGGAAAAATCCTTACAATAATAATAATAATATAATAATCTATAGATATCTATCAAGACGTATCTGTTTTGATACGTCTTGATAGATAGATCTGTTTTGATACGTCTTGATAGATA
>JAQMYG010000038.1:30806981-30825418 GCA_030014215.1 Clariallabes teugelsi | reverse complement strand
CAGTGATGTAAACTTTAAAGCACTTTTTGTAAGTCGCTCTGGATAAGAGCATCTGCCAAATGCCTAAATGTAAATGTCTCTTGTTTTGGAAGGCAGCGCATCTGTAGTTTCATGTAGTTTAGTTTAGTAAAAAAAAGGTTTGGACCTGCTTGCGTCCTTCTTGAGAAAAAACAAGACTTCACAATCCATCACATACAGCTCTAAGCCAACAACAAAAAAGCCACATGTGCTTAAAAGTACAAGTTGTGTGTGTGTGTGTGTTTTTTTTAAAAAAAAATTTATTTTTTACTTACTTACTTGTAGAAGTAACCTGGAACACGTGCCAAACCTGATGGGTTAAGCCACGGCATTAGGACAAATGGATAAATTGGCTGAGGGAACCTGTTTCCAATCCAAAATGCTTGTGTGTTGGGATGAACCTCGTGTATTTTAACACTATTGGACACACATTAAATGTTTTTTTTGTTTTGTTTTTGTTTTTTTAAATTGGACTTTAAAGTTTAAATTTTAATAAACATTAACATTAAAACCCCCAGATCAGCCCCTCCACAAGACCTCTGTGCTGTGGTGTCTGACATCAGGACGTTTGCAGCAGATCTTCTTAGTGCTTTGTGTTGCGGCGTGGCGTCTATGTGAAGCAGACTTGGGTATTGATTGAAGTGTTGATTTTTACTGGGGAGCTTGGAGGCCGGGTCGGCAGTCTCAGGCTCTTTCCCAGCAGTGTTCTATGGCCAGCATTGATTTTTACTTTTTTTTTTTTTTTTAGGCCAATTTGTGCTGTTAGTCTTACTGTGGAATCAGGCTTGATGGGCTGGTCTTTGGTCTTTTTGCACTTGACATCATGACATCTGTTCTCCATAGTCCTGCCCGTTTCTGCATGGCAAAAGCAATGTTACAGTACTTATCGGATTCACAGTTACAAAAGCTCTTCCAGCAACAAAACACATCTGATACCGTTGTCATTTTAACCAGTCCTTAGTCTCTGTAGTAATTACTTGTTGTTCTGAATCGCCTCTGAACCATCCATGTTGTATTTCACACCTAACTTGCTTCTAACACAAGGCTGAATCCCAAATCCTCTGTCACCCCTCATCAAGGGCACTACTTGGTGTCTGTCACGTGTAACTGTACACTCTATATTGTGCACTAGCTTTCACTACTCTACACAGCATTTCACACCATTTGTGATTCAACCCCAGAACAGTTAGTTGGCTATTAATTAGAAAACTTGAAATGTCAGTATTAGTCGAGTATTTGCAACAGAAGTACTGAATGAGCTAACGCTAGCAAACGCCACCAAATACAGGAGCAATCGCATATTTGTCCAGATTATAATAACAAATCAAACTTCTGCAAGTTAATTTCTTTTGTTTCTCTATCCATTTTCACATTTGTCTTTTATAAAGTCCACATCATTATACTGCATATGAAAATAATCAGCAGAACAGAATCAGTCATGTGCAAGGTTACTCTTATCTGTGTAACAAAGCATCAGGTAATACTGTAGGTCATCATATAACCTTTATTTACCGTTAAATAAATTACCTTTTTTTGTGCTCCAAAATATACCTTGAATGTAATTATTATTGAAAATACATAGTAGCTTAATGTTGGTTAACAATCTTTCTGTAGTGACTGATGTGACAACAAAAGGTCGATATAGTTGTTTCATTATTTTTCAGTTGCCCTGTTAATGTTCTGGCTCATCTGTGCATATTTGTTTCTTGATATGAACAATCTTATTTACCTTTTTTTAAACCCCAGTATTGATGAGATGCTCTGCAGAGACGGGCTGTATAGAACAATGGCTCTATAAATAAATGCAGTTCTGTTGTTTTTACAGTCATCCCTATTTAGTCTGAAGCTCAGTAAAGTAGGTTTATTAATGAACTTAACATTCATTCCCCAGCGCTGTGCATGTATTGCAGATTGATTTTATTTTCTCCCTAGTTTTTTCAGTAAAAAAAGAAAACTTCATGTACCTTTTACTCTGTCTCTACATATTGGACTAGTATCAAGTATTCTTGTGTGCTTGTGAGTAGTAAGAGTGGTAATTTGACTGAAACCTGGAGACTCTCCCCACAAGCTTCATATGTATAATAAATTGTATCATTTGTATGTTATCCATACAGTCATTATTATAATTAATAGTTCAGTGTTGTATGCCTTCTAAATTATAATGTTTAAGAAAATATAAAATGTAGGGTAATAAATCTGTCTGTATTGTAGATAGTTTGAGGTTGGATATATTTACTTATTGGATTTTAGTGTTGTATTCTTTCCTGCCTCAGGAAGCCACTGTGCGGCAGCAGTGAGTTCAGATGGGGAGCTGTTCACCGCCTCTTTACAAGGAGAGATCAACATTAATACCCTGCCACTGGAAGTAACGGATTCAGTACCTAAACCAAGTGTACAGCATGCTGCAGGGGGGGCGAAAGCATGTTGTGAACATGGGAGTGACAGTTTAGATTTTTTTTTTTTATGTTTCATTTGTAGGTGTCAATGTTTGGATTTCAAAGAGCCAAAAAAAAAAAAAAACCCTGAACTTTTTTTTTTTTTTTTTAAAGTTCTATTTGTTGGAAAACTACAAGATGGAAATAGAAAAATATTTATGCCAAGTCTCTAGATAAAAAGTGCATGTTTTTAAGTGTCTAGATATATGCATATCTTTTTATTGAATTGGCTAGGTGTTAATACATTTGGGTAATTAACTATTCATAACTGGACGCAGTAATCTTCACTTAATCCTTTTTATTTGAGAGTTAATTTTCCGTGCTTAAGTTGATAAGCACTATTTGGGTAAAAAGTCAGATGTGATTACCTGCAGCACTACAGTCTATGGGCAAATATGAAGCCAGAGAAATTCACTTAGCCTTTAATAGCCTTAATGGTGCACAGCACAAAGTAGAGCATTGAGTGATGTAGTGCAAGAAAATAAATGAGGTAGACTGATATGTTGTTTAATTGTTCTTGTTTATTAGCATTTATCTTAATGGTACTCTGTGACTGAATCACTGGGAGGTAAACAGGCAAAACTAATTCTGTGTTATATGCATATACAGGTGTGTATTGTATGCATATACCGTATGCAAATAAAGTTTTTAATTCCATTTTCAGGTAGCTGCAGTTGTGCCATTTTTTTTTTTTTTTTTTTTTTTTTTTTTTCCCTTTTCTTTTAAGCAAAGCTTACAAAGCTGTGTTAACCTGGCTGGTTATTTTTTATATTTTTTAAAGGTAAGTGTCTGCATATTTTTAATAAAGTGAGCTCGTTGTGTTGTGTCCCAACCTACAGAGAAAAAAAACTTGGAGCTTTTGTAGGATATTAATAAATACTACATACTCCTATATGGTGTAAAAGCTTTTTAGGTGCCTAATAAGTGTGTTAATATGAGTTTTGATAAATGAGACCCAATGTATATCATTTAGATAAAAAAGTCTTTTGTTCTGTTGACCAAAGTACAAATGCTGGAAAGTTTTGTTTAAGTATGTACAATTCTTTTTAAAATATACCTTTACAACACTCTCTTACCTGTTTTAAGAAAACAAGTCCTCATGTGTCCGAGAAGCCACAGCAGGTTAGGGTTGAACCAGACTCTATGGCATGATTGTCCGTTTTTTTTTTTTTTTTTTGTGCAGATGTCATGATCATACTGCAAGGGGGGAAAAAGATGCACAGAGATCCAGCTGAGTTGTGCTGAGCCACAGACACAGTGCACAAAATGAGAGAGAAGCAAGAGGCAAACAAGCAAATGCTGTCAAATTTAGCAACAACTTTAGTTTACACAAGATTATTGTCTTGTGGACATCATTCTGATAGTTTCAAGGCTGTCTTGAGTGTGAAATGCATAGAAAAATTTGGGGTCTCCAAAACCCATGATGTGTATGCAATGAATGTTCCAGGGCCTTTACATGTGAACAGTGGTAAGAGGATTTTTTTTATATGTATTTTTTTTTAGCTAGAACGAGTAAAATGAAGAAGCTTGTAGTGTGACACTGTTTACTGTATCAGCCAGCGGTTGTTGTTTTTTTTGCTGTTTGCAGGTACAGTACTTAATCTATAAAGACTCATTATTCCATGCAGTCTAAAATGTGAAACACTACAGTAATTATGCCAACGATTACAAACACTATTTACTCGCGAAGACCATGTTGTGCTTTTTAGCTCTAGCTGTCATTTTAATTACAGGCTGAAGTAAATGTGCTAATTCTATTCTATTATTTTTACATAATGTAAATAAATTTTAATCATATTGACACTAATTTTTCTTATTTTAAATTTTTAGGTCATCAGCGGTCGTATAAGCATTTCACTTCATATCATACTGTGTATGACTGTGTATTTAACAAATTGAATTTGAATTCTAATACCTTATCCTTTCCACAGGAACACCTTGATCACTTTGCACCTTCCTGTGATACTGAAACATGAAAATTTAGTTTTTTTTTTTAATTTATTTGTCTTATTACTACAACAGAGAGAATGAGAGGCTTGTGATGGAACAAATATTTATAGCACATTACATGAAAACAGAAATGGATATTCGCATGGATATTTTACAACATAAAATGTAACTACAAATCCAAAAAAAGCATCAAGTCTTGATAAACAAGCTAGAAACGCAGTCATAGAAATAGCTACTAAAAACATAATCCTTACATCATGCTATTACTTCATCCAACATGATCATCATTTAAACATTTGAAATCCTACAAGTGCATCAGATGCAGCACTAAATAATGTGAACATATTTATTTTCAGGGTGAGCACAATGTCTTTGACTTCAAACATGTATTACACAAAACTTATACAAGATTTGGTTTGAGGAAAATTCTGTATTTAAAAAAAATCGCTTTAGTGGTATATATAATGCCACAACATTCATGTCTCTATCCCTGTAAGTTTTATATACAGTATATATGATATACAGTAGTACATAGATGTAGTACCCCATCAAGGACTTTATGTAATACTTTATCATAAAAAATCATAAAACTATGAGTCTATTTTGTTTCTTGTATACAGTATGTGTGTACATTTTGGAAAGGGGATGTACTGTATAAAAATACTAAGCAACCTGATTGACTAACATACAGTAACTAGGTAGATTTAAATTAAGTGAGAAGTGTTTAGTGGGTTTCAAATCCATTTTCAAAATCTGTAGCTACAATTACAGTCAAAAGGTTTGGACACAAACTCGGACAGTACTGTAATTATCAGTGTTATCTAATTAAAAGAATTAAGGTTACTACTTCAAAAACTGCACCTGGTGTCATAATGAGCATGTCTTGCTTTTCAACTTCCTCCAGCTGAGGTCCATGTAAGCCATGGATTATTCTCTAATTCAGAACGTTCTGGGGAGTATCAGAAATCCCAAATCCCTGTGAACACATTTCATTCTCATTCATTTTCCTGCCATGCTGTTTGAGCAGGCATGTTAGAGCAGTAATTTCCAACCCTGATCCTGGAGTATCTGTCTTGAAAAATTTTAATGTTTTCACAAAAAAATGTCAAATTTCCAGTTTTGTAGAACGATACCAAAAACCACCAAAACTATGCAGTAAGGCATAATGCAATCATGTAACAAGCCAAACTCTCCTTTTGCTTTGGTGCCAGCTTTGCCCACTCTTGGCATTCTCTCACCTGGAATTATTTCCCAGCAGTTCTATAAGACTTCCCATATATCATTGGCTGTCAACACTGGTCCCACACACTGTAGTATCTTCCCTGCGCTTACACATGCACTCAACTCAGAAAAGGCTGTTGTTCGTCTGATTAGTTGAATAAGGTGTGCTGGGAGCTGAGATAAGACTAAAATGTGCAGAGCAGAGAAGGAGGTTTCCAAGACTAAGGTTGATCTGGCGAGCGTTTGTTAGCTGCCAGTAGTGGGCAAATCTGTCATCAAGGTAAAACAATGGTTACTCTGAAGAATCGTGAACATGATTGACTTTTTTATTGTGATTGTTGTTTATCACATAATTCCATTCCATTTGGATGTAGAAAAAAAAGTACAAGAAATTAATTTATACCTGGTATGAGTAGGTGTACCTACATTTCTGACTGGTACTATATTTAAGATAATTTATTTAACCTATTTAACTATTTCTATGATTTATAGAAGTCATTTCCAGTACTTAAAGTAGGTTTTACAGGTGGAGGAAATCTTCACCTATCCACACCTGGATGTATAATTAATGTGCCTGGTTTCAATCATAACCAATAAAATCAGAACATTAGTAGTGTAACAGTACAACCACAGAAACAAATCTTCTGTCAACAGAAAAAGCTGGTTGTGTATCACACTGATGTAATAACGGTTTACTGTAAACGTTGTTATTTAACGTGTATATATACAGTCAGACAAAATGTATACACACTTCGGGAGAAGAAAAACTTGTATAAACATTTTAATACTGAATTATGTAGTAAACTATGATATTAATATTTTGCTAATAAAATATACATCATACTATTTTTCTTTTCCCAAAGCGTGTATACTTTATTTGGCTGACTCTATAGTATATAAGTCGCCGTAACGCCCTCTAGTGGCTAACTGCTTTAACAAGCTAAATAAAAACATAGCAGACTAAAGCAGTTCCCACTAGAGGGCGACGGTTACCACGATTTAACTTACAGTTAAGCTACAAGTTCGCCCTCTAGTGGCTAAAAATCGTAGCAGTAACTAAAGCAGTTTGCCGCTAGAGGGCGAACGTTCTTCTATTCTTCTTCTTCCTCTACTTGTTTTCGCTATATTTCTGTGTTTGGTTTGAATACAAGTTGTGTATATTTTGTGGTCATATACACCTCTGCAAAATCTTCAGCTATGACTTTAATGTTATGAATATGGATTGATATTATTAAAGCAAAATGTAAATATAAAAATTAAGGCTAAATTTGCTAAATGTCCAATTTGACCATAAATAATCTGTGTGTAAAAAGCATACATTTTGAAAATATAGCTTTAAATCATTTTCCAACCATGTAAAGTCCACCAAGGAGGATATTTCACTAGTTATAACTTAAATGGGGCTGATTAAAATAGACAAACAATGAATGAATAAATAAATAAATAATACGATTAATACTAGAATTATAATTAATTATTACTTTTATAATATATAATAATTATACCTTTTATTTCCTTTCCTGTAATTATATATATATATATATATATAAACAAATTTATTTTTATTTTTTACACATATCCACTTTTACTGCTTGGTTGTCTTTAAGGTAATGTTTTAGCCTGCTACGTTTTTTTTTATCTTGTTAGTGCAGATAGCCACTAGAGGGCGAACTTGTAGCTTATTTGAAAAACGCAGCGTTATAGCGATTTTATTTTCAGATAAGCTACAAGTTCGCCCTCTAGCGGCTATCTGCACTAACATGCAGATTGGAAAATTATTTAAAGCTATATTTTCAAAATGTATGGTTTTTACACAGACTTGATTATTTATGGTCAAACTGTACATTTAGCAAATTTAGCCTTACATTTTTCAATTTACATTTTGCTTGTGACATAACCAAAAATGACCCTTTAATAATATCAATCCATATTCATAACATTGAAGTCATAGTTGAAGATTTTGCAGAGGTATACATGAACACAAAATATACACAACTTGTATTCATACAAAACACACAAATATTCTTGATTTATGTTTTTTAAAAAACATTTATAAATATGCATCAGTTATCTTTTTGTCTATAAATGTAGTTAAGTACACACAAGATTATTTTATTTATCTACTGTATTATATAATCTATTAATTCACAGCTTTAAGCTCCACTCTACATCAATGACACACAAAGGGGTATTTCTAAAAATAATAATAATAATAAAAAATAAAAAAAAACTCTTGCTTTAATGTTAAAAAAAAAAAAAGGCTTTTAGATATAGATAAAGTTTAACATTGACTCCTGATCATCACTTTGTCACACACACACCCCTGAACCATCCGTACAAACCCAGAGAAATAGCTAAAATTTAAGTCTTTTAAAGGCAGGTGTAGGCCATTTCTCTGTTGTTATCTATAGGAAACATTTTAAGAGGTGCTTTATCTTGTGAGACCCTGTAGTCCTCTGGTAAAGTGCTTGTGCCCTGCCCTTAAGGTTTCAAGTTCAAACCAGGTCTGGTTTCTTTGGTTACTGCTAAATGATAAATGTACTAAATAAAGGTGTTGTTTCTGTGAGCTTGTGTGACTCAGGAGGTTGGGTGAGTTGTGTGTGTATCCTTGTGGTGCTGAAGCTCAGGGTTCAATTCCCAGCCTGAAGGGGAAAAAGGCAATGACAGTGGTTATGCTGACTATAAAATAGAACTTTTATTAAAAATGTTATAGTTTACATACTGTAATTAGTAATATACTGGATACAATAATATTGCATAATAGTAAGAACAAAAAAAGAAACAATGTAATATAAGTAAAAAAATATATATATAATACAAAGTAAAATAATAAATATATATGGAGAGAGTGCAAAGTAGTATAACCCCTCCTTTCACTTCCCCAGGAGCCCCAGTTGGGACAGACCAGCTCTTCTCTTTCTTTCTTTCTCTCTGCTGGATTTAGTGCCCCACCTGGTTCCAGCACCTTAAGCTCAGTAGGTTTCGAACCTGTGCACTCCCTAGCAGCAGGTCAGGCCCTACAATCCACTGAGCCACCAGTGCCTTCAACCAATATGACTTTTTTAGGGGGTTTATCTTTTACTTTATATTACCTAGGGAGAAAGAGATGATCATCTGATCTTGACACCTGCACATTTACTCTCTGAGCCACAATGACCTTAAAGTAATGTTGCTTTTTTGGGTGGGGGGGGTTAATCTTTACCTTATAATTACTGCTTCTGAAAGAGCTGTCAAGAAAGGTCTGAGCTTCGAACCTACGTCATCTGAATCTAACACCCACATGCTTCCTCTCTGAGCTACAGGGTCCCTCAGGAGTTGCTTCTTTATTTGAGGGGATTTTTTTTTTTTTTTTTTAACTTTACTCTATGTGGAAAGGGGCAAGGAGGTAAAGAAAGTCCTGGCTCCCAGCTCACCTACATCAGATACCGGTTTGCTGACAGAATGAGCCACAAAGCTACTTGGAAATGAGGTGGCTTATTATTTATTTATTGTATTTTTAGAAATAGATGCCTTGGTAAAAAAAAAAAAAGCCAGGGACTTGAACCCAGGTCATCAAAATCAGACATTGGTTAGCTTGCTCGCTGAGCCACAAGGGCACTCTGGAAATGCTTCCTTTTTAGTGATTTGATCCCTTACTTTAAATTCCCTATGGAGAAATAGGTGTCTTAGTAAAGAAAAACTTGAGCTTTGAACCCAAGTCATCTGAGACAGACACCTGCTTACTTATGCACTGAGCCACAAGAGCATACGACCACCAACCTGTTTTAATAGGTTTATCTTTTAGTTTACATTATATTTACTTAATATTACATATATTGACTTCTTTGCACTGTGGTGAGCCTGTGGTGAGAAGCATACTGTAGGCATCTGAATGAGACAACCGCACCTTCTTAACAGAAATTTTTAGGGCTTTATCTTTTATTTTACTTTATTCTTTAACTTCTTAAGAAACATCTAAAGAAGGCATTAATTACTGACTAAATTACTGGTACCTCCAGACATCACTATCAATACATACTTACTGTAACTGGTCATCTGTATCCGGAGCCACCAGAGCAGAGCAGCAAGCCTCTGTTTTACTAACACATATTAAATACTCGTGTCTGGAGCATTTTGTCTGTAGAAATATATACAGGATAATTATAAGCCTGTTGTTGACTTTACTGTTTAACATCCCCAGACACAAGTTCAGTATTTTGAATCATGTGATATATTAAAAATATATATATATAACAACAGCAACATGGCGGGACAGTGGACGTGTTGTTGCCGCACCACAACAGGGTCCTGTGTTTGATCCTGAGATCGGGACAGGTCAGCACAGGGCTATGTCAGGGTCTGTGTATGTGCTGTACACCTCAGTTTCCTCTCATCTCTCAAAAATGTAAGAGGATGAATGGCTCCTTGTGTTACAAACGTGTTCCTGCCTTGTCCAAAGTGGTGACTGGATGTATTGTTAATCTCTGCAGGATAATGCCCTTACTAAGATGAATGAGAAATGCTCATCATATCTAACCAAGAAATAAATAATTTTCCCAGAAAAAGATGAGCTAATCCCTCAGGTCATGTGACATCAACAAACTGCCAATAAATGTGCTAATAAATGCAGAAGAGTTTGAATTGTTGATATTAACTTATCTTATCTCGTATGTATTATGTATCAAGGATGAAATCTCCAGTGAAGACATGATGGCGACAGAGTGGAGAGTAATGCGTAAAGTATTTGTTTAGTGTTTTATTTAAGGCAAACACTCACTCACTCACTTATCATCTATAAAGCTTTATCCTGTGTACAGGGTCTCAGGGACCCAGACAGGGTACATCCAGGACAGTGTGCCAATCCATTGCAGGGCACACACATACAGAATTAAGCATAACTTTTCAGGAATGTAATCATTAGTGTTCATCCGCAATCATGTCGCATGCCATCCTCACCAGGAGCCAGAGATTCTCAGGTCAAGAAGGCTGCAAGCAGAAGTAAAGCATCATTAAATAATGATTGTATGTAAGTTTCTCCACCAGGTGTCAGTCTAGCTCCAGAGTAGCATAATAGCCCTTGAATTAGATTTTTAAAAATTCAAATTACATGAAAAATCATAATCTTATGGAGCCCATAGAGACATGTCTTAAAAAAACAATAAAAACAACAAAAACTTATAATTATCTGGTATACACCAGAAACTTCGTAATAATATTAGGTAAATATAGGTTTTGGATGTCTCTATAGGGAATTAATATAGCCAAACCGTATTCTAAATGTTTACTACCACATTTTTTTTTTTTTTTCTTTCATATATTTTTATTTCCAGAATCACACACATTTGCAGTCAAGATCATTTTAGGCTGTTTATGCTATATCATTCAATTAAAACAAAATTAAATTAATATCGCTTTTAACAATGGTCACTGTCATAAAAAGCAAAGCAGCTTTATATAGATAAATATTCAGTATATAAATTGAATAAATTGTATAAACATATAGCTTTATAAGTTTGTCCCTAATGCGCAAGCTGGTGGCAAGGGAAAAACTCCCTGAGATGACATGAAGAGAGCGGGAGAACCAGACTTTAAAGGTATCCACTAGCCTCTTTCGGATGAAACCAGATAGCATGACCATAAATAAATCCCTTTTAAGACTATGTGCTACAAGGTCCAAAGTGTAATTGTATAACAGGAAATGCGTTTCAATGGTGGAAGTGTTCTAATCAGGTGGTGCTAAGGGTGCAGGGTGCTTTCATCAGAGAGTGATGCACTATCCCGGGTGTCCCAGTGCAGATAGAAATCAATGGCGTGGGGTGTATAATGCCGCATTGTCCTGCTTGGCTGGCCCTGGTACCCTCATGCCCATCAAAGTGCTTCCATGTGGTGACATCACATCCCTCGGCCCAATCGAATGTCCGATCTGGAGAGAGACCCGGCACACATGAACCGTGTGAGGTCTGTTTAGGTGTGGAGACGTGCATGTACCCACACACACCCTCAGCATTGCATACACAGCCATCACACACACATGTACGGAGATAAATACAAAACTCACAAAAAAACAGCACAATATATCCTTCTCTTCCTTTCCCATCACTAAACAGAGATTTGTTGCGCCTTTAATCTTAAAGACTGACCTTTATCAGTCACAGTTCGCCTGGTTCCGGGCCTCCTTTCCAAAACAAGACAACAACCAACCTAGCAAACAAAGAGCTCAAAGAAAAAGCAAGCTTTCGTGTCATAATCTTCTCAGAAGCTCAGAAACCTTGTGCGAACGGAAATCCAAAATCAGAGTGATAAAGTCGTATCCATGTTAGTAACGGATAAAACAGGATATGTGGGGTGGATGCATGAAGGTTAAACAGGAGTAGTTGTTATTGGTGTGGCATCCAGCTGTGCATGAAAAGAGGATCTTCTCTGGACAAACACAATGAAGTAGAAAAACGTACCTGTAGGCGTTCACCCTCAAAGTAACCGGGATCTGATAAGCTACAGAGTTACTTTCAAAAGGAATTATTCCACGGCAGCATGTGCTCGAGTGTCTCTTTAGGAAAGAATAAGTGCGCATAATAATATAAATAAGATGAATATGAAGAGTGTGTTTCTGCATGGTTTCACGTGCACTTTATCAGGAGGGAATTCCCATGCAGGTCATCTGATTGAGCTTCAGAGCGTCTTTTGGCATCACAAGCCACAAGATATGAGATTTCACAGATCAAAGCCCACCTTTCTTCTGTCTTTATCTGAAAACAAAACTCGCCCCAGTGTTCACCACATAGTTTTGCAAAATCCGCCTACTGAGCTGCATTTCTCTCGCACATGGTGTGAAAGGAAAAGAAGCACAAAGCAGTACTGATCATATGGGTTGCTATCTTTATTGTAAATACATTATTTTTTTTAGATTTCTGCAAGGAATGAAACTCTTGTGAGCAAGTTGTCAGTGGAACATATAATCAACACACAGGATGGGCTCCTATGCAAAGCAGAATTCCTGAACCTCCCTAAATTTGAGTTGAATGAAAGCAAAAATTAATAAATGAGCCACCTAAAAAAAGAAATGAACTTATTGAGGTGGAGCTGGCACCTCACTCTATCTTCAAGGTCCCCGGTCACATATGGATTTCGAGTTACTCTTAGTGTGGGTAGTCACATCTCCAAAACAACATGCTGCTGGATGAATCAGGTACTCGACATTGCCTCTACGGGCATGCATGGTGTCCTGCAATGAACTGGTGTCACACCCATTGTGCATATCATTTTATCTCCCGGTGTCTCGGGATAGACTCCAGATCTACCTCATCCATGACCAGGATAAATCTGAAGATGATTTTTTTTTAAATACATTTTTTAATCTGGTTCTTCTGTGGTTTAAAGGAGAAAGAGCTAGTTGCATATTAGAAGCAGCTTCCAGTCAACTTCTTGGCTTTGTCTTAATCTGAGGTCCACCACAAGGTGGCTATAACCATGAAATAAACTTAAAATCAGCTAACCTGCTATTTCCCAGAAGGCAAATGTGACCAGGTCACCTCCTCAACAAAGACGTTTTTTGCTTTATTGATTGGATCAGAATATGGATTTAAAACAAAAAAACTTATTATAAATGAAAATTGGGTCATCAAGCCATCTTTAAGGACACAAGTTGCAACACAGTGGTTAAGACTGTGGGGTACTGATCAGAAGATCAGAGGGTTAAACCCCAGCACCAAGATGCATCTGCCCCTGGGCCCTTGACCCTCAACTGCTCATAGGGTTAATGAGATAAAAGAAAAACTGTGGACTGTTTTGTAGTGCTGAAGTCTAGTTTTTATATATGTTCGATTTAATCTACATAAAAATACCATCCTGAACACAGCATCTTCACAACCTCTTGCATTTTTTCAATCCAGAAATTCAGAAGTCCCTGCCCCACCCCACCCCTCCCAATTTTAAACCACATGACAGAAAAGCCAAAGCCTGGCTGACGCATTGGTGAGATGTCTACACCAGTGTGTGTATGTTTGACAGCGGTATAAACAGAGAAAAAATGGAGGCAGGTTTTTATGCCTAAAGCAGCATGATGAACAGATGGCCTGTCTGAACATGTTATGGAAGTGCTGCAGATATGATTAGTCATGTTCCTTTGTGTGTGTGTGTGTGTGTTTTAATCGACTCTAGTTGTGCAAGAACCAGGTTGAACCGTAAACCATAAATATTAGACATTAAGAAATCTTCTGGACTTCTGGAAAATGCTGTGGAATAACTTTAATGTGAGATTACTATTCATTTATTCTCTATACAAATATTTAACTAAACAATTTGCTGCATGTTCTTGCTGAGATTCAAGAATAATTTATTCATTCTTTTTAATCCTTTACCAAATCTTCAGGTGGAAAAGTCCTCAAAACAATGTTAATGAATTGCTCGTGACTGCGAGTGGCTGCAAAAAGTCTGCCAATGTGCACCTGGAAAGGAATATTATAACAGCTCTTTATTAGGGTTCAGATAAATATAAATTTATATATTTTCCATCAATCTGGACATCTTAAAAAAGTAAATACTTTTAAGAAATAAAGAACAATTACTAATTGTAGGTACAGTATTGTATTGTATATTGTGTATTTTACAACATATACATTTTACTTTCAATATGTAGGATTTTTTCCAACCATGCTTCCAGGAACAACCTGCAGTACTGTATATTTGTTTTTCCTGTCATTAATTCACTTGACAAATCTACTACAATATAGGAAATTTTAGCAAAATGACACTGTTTATTATTTTTGGGTTACTTTCTAACCTTCCCTCAACTTCTGCCACAAAGATTGTTGTCACTGGATTAAACCAAAACAACTAAATACTTAAATGCATTATTATCCTAAACAGAAATTAGTTGCACTATAAAAACATAAACAGTGCTGCCACCAATCCTGACTATTCAATCATTCCAAACAGAACAAATTGGAAATTTACATATAATTAGTAAGCAGACTTTACAAATGGTACGTCTGACCATAAATCCAAATAAACTCAGGAATAAACCAGAATCAATTCAATTAGGGGAACAGCTGATCAACATGCATTATAAACAAACAATACATCTCAGTACAATGTCGGAGTTCACCTGAGCAAATTGTACAAGTAGGAAGGTCTGCAGTGAGAGGTTTTACCTCAGAGGCTGATGATGTGATGTTTCTCCTCATAATGAAATTAGTAATCAAATTTAACAGTAATGTTGATTTTCCATATTTATCTTAGGTTACTAAGTGCTAGATACTCGTACTGTAATTGTAAACAAAAATATATGTGTTCACAGGCTGCCACAAATATATATATACATCCATCCATCCATCCATCTATACATACATAGACACATGCATTTATGCTAACACTGGGCTCTGCGTATGACAAGCCACTTTCTAACAGCTTAAGACCTCTTATTTTAATCTCAAACACCAGTAACTAACATTTTGAATGTTATATTTGACATTTCTATTGGTTATACAGCACTTTAATGCCTGAAAAATGTGGAAATAAAAAAGGTTTCCAAAATTTTTCTCTCTTTATGAGAGAAAATCTGCACTAGAGCTCCCCCTGTTGGCTGCATGGGTTAGGGTTAGCCCTAACCATAACCCTAACCCCAGGGGGTAAGAAACAGCTACCAATAACACCACAGGGATTTAGACCTGAAGAAACAACAACCTGAACAATAACACGTTTGACAGAACTCTTTCAATTTAAGAAAGTTTTCAGACACTATACAGGGAAATCGTACCTTGGTGGGTTAAAGCTCAGGGTTACTGAGCAGATGGTCAGAGGTTCAAGCTAGTCCCTAGTTCTGCCCACAGAGTATGAGTGAGTGTGTGTGCCCTGTGATGCATTGACACCCCATCCAAGGTGTACTCCACTTCTCGCCCTGAGTCCACTGGGAAATGTTCCGGGCTCCTCCTGACCCTGAACAGCATCAGCAGTACAGAGAATGAGTGAGTAAGAGTGACTGATTTCACATGCCTGATCTGTTTCATTCCTCTTATTCCACAAGAGTAGCCACTATAAACACTCGTTCCCTATTGGGCTCACATCCTTTCTCTCCTTAACATTAGTACGCTTAAAAGAAAATGCACCCGGTTAAGTTACAGAGGCAACCTGAAGATTTCCCCATGCAGAAAAATATACTGATTCCCCTAAAGCATTCACACTTGAGACAAAATAACTAAATGTGAAACATAAAGACTGAATAAATAACTCCAAATACATTTATGTTAGACTGAATGGGCAGTGGTGCCTCAGTGCTAGGGTTCTTGTCTGGTACATGGAAGTCCAAAACCCCAACCACTCAATTCAGTGTCACATGCCTGGCTAAAATGGGAGGGTTGCCCCAGGAAGGGCATTGGACCTTAAACCTTTGCCAAGTTGTGTGCTGCTCATGTGTGGTCCACTGTGGTGACCCCTTGATGAGGGCAGCCGAAAGACCAATCACCACAGCATTTGGCTATTATTAGACTGAGATTATGTGTAGTGTCCATTGTGCTGTAGTGTCCCTCTGTAAGCTGCCGCCTTTAGGAATATCAAGCTATTGGAAAAAGTGCATTAATAGTGATCTGACCGACCAGAATTAAGAATTCAACAAAGTGTAAAATCAGATGAATTAAAAGGCATGAATTGATATAGATTATTTTGTTACGCTGCTCAAAGTCATGGCAATCACAACTGTAAGAATTACTACTAAAAATTATATTTAAAAGCGTCCAGCTAAAAAAAAAAAAACTTGCTTTCCTCTTTGAAAAGCCATTAGTAGAAAAAAAAACATCTGAACACTCTTTTTCATTAAGTTTGCCTCCTGTTGGTCTGCTCATAAATTACACCCCAGCTATGACGCTTATCTCCTTATTTATGTGTTTGTCTTCTTTATACACTCAGCCATTTCATGAGGCTCTAGTGTATTTTTTATGCACACAGATGTGCAGCGTTCATGATTGAGGAGGAAAAAGAGAATTAGGTTCAGCAGCCGGTCTGAAAGGCCCCATTTAGCCTTGACAGACGGAGTTTTACCAGCGAGTGTAAAAACGTCAAAGCCCATACAGCATCGAGGTCTCCTAGCCAGACTCGAAGGCCCTGTATTCAGCTTGGACTGTCTCAATCCAAGGTCTTTCGACCCAATGAGAGTGCACATTTATTAGCTGAGAGAGCCATGGCTCCTTAGGAGAGCGTGAAACGTCGGTCCAAGTCAAATTCCACCCGTTGCCATCGTAAAAGAGTCACCTAATTAACGTTAATCCGTTTTTGATGGCTGAATGTTCCCACTCTGACCACACTGGCGGGGTCTATGTGAGCTTGACTTGGAGCCATCTGCTATAAGAAAGGAGGTGTAACAGAGAGAGAGAGAGAGAGAGAGAGAGAGATGGGTGGAAAATCAACATGAATTTCTATGGTCCAGAAACAACAATCTCATAAACAAGCTACTGTACAGGTACGATTTTTCTTCCCAAAGTACGATGTGAATGTTCTTTGGCTATTTTATTATGGTTATTATTTTCATAAATTTTTTTACTAATAATTTTCTTTTAAAATTATTTAAAACTAGCATAAGTATCTGCTTATAACTTCACTCCTAATCAAGATTTTAATTTAGGGTAGGTTCAAGGTTCAGTTTTCATAGTGTACTTGCCTTTTTAAGAGTAAGCCATGATGAGTCGTGCTGTTGTGTGTGTGTTTGTGGGTGTGTATTAAGGATTATGCCGGCTTGTAGGTGCATTGCGGTTGTTTTTGTGTCTTCCACATACTCTGTGTATTTATGGTAAACTATTGCATTGATTGGCTCTGTTAAGTAATGCATATAGCCCCGCCCACCTTAAGGCAAAAGCACTAAATGAGTGGGGGAAAAAACCTGACAGATGCGGTGACATAATCTGGCACATAACTGCTCATAACTTCATTTCTATTCAACATTTTGATTAAATTTATGGCGCAGGTTTAACTTCAGACAAATACAGAAGGATTGGCAAAGGTTCATTAAATTCTGTTTAGCCAGTTTTGCGTGATTCTGTGACACAATCTGGTTGGACAGACATTGAGACAGACGGATATACAGACAGATTTTTTTCTGAGAATGGTTTCGGGTCCTCTAATGTATGATACGTAAAGATATTGCTTAAAAATCGAGTTCAATCAAAAATGCGTTCTAACAAAAACCTTTCTTTAATTCATATATATTGTTTATTTTCTCTTTTATTCTATTTATTGATCAACTACTACTGCTAATACTACTAATGTTAAGTATACTGTTGCAGAATAAAAATACTAAGCAGAAATTAAAATAAAAAAAATAAAAGAAACACTTATGCTCTCATCCTGCTCATGATTCTAATACTGACTGCACTGTATCAGAATATTGCTTTGACACGCCTCCTTATACATTAGATCTAAAAATGAAATCATTGTTGGCTGTAATTCAGTTTCATAAAAATGCTCAGAGTTTATACTACTGAAATGCAGTCAGGAAAGAATGGACTGAAACCAACACGGAGACCTAATCAGGAAGAGAGCTAAATATTTACACAGTTAAACAAAGACGTATTAAACAGTCTTTCACTTGCTCATTTTTCGTTGCTCAAAAGCAAATGTTTGTGACTGAATGGAGAAAGCAAGACAAAATGCTGGTGTCATCCTTCACCGAAACAATTTACACTCTCATCATAGCCCCATGTGGTCCTGCACAGTGTCGTCTATGTGCAAGCTTAGTTTTCTTTAAACACACACACACACACACACACACTTGTTATGGAATAAAATCACTGTCAAAAATATTCGTGCGTAAAAAAAAGATTTGTGTGTAATTCTGTCTTTTGTCTGAGT
>JAQMYG010000038.1:30758970-30777201 GCA_030014215.1 Clariallabes teugelsi | reverse complement strand
TTTTGTCAGTTATTAAACATTCCTTTAACATTACACTATTCCTTAATTTAACTTAATGAATTGCATTTCGAGTGGATTAATATCAACCGAAGCATTGCTAGTATTAATGTAAAGTGATTTTGCATTTTGCAAAATATAAAAAAAAAAAAAACATGCATTCCGTGGATGGAGTTGGGGTGGGGGGGTTGGTGGGTGGGGCAGGGGGTGGAGTCATAGGTCCCCACCAATGTTCAGAGCAAATCTACGCCCTTGGTGCACAGGTGGCAGTGCAAATAAATACTCACGCAAAATCCCGTGATTATTATGAAAAAATCATATATTTCACACGTCATTACATGTTTTACCCTGGAAAAACCACCACATGTGAAAAAAAAAGATTAATATGAAGCTTTTCATGGCTCATGTAATTTTTTTTAAAATAATGTGTGAAATGTAAAAAAAAAAATAATCTATGAAAATTAACATATAAAACGTCACTTTCAAATGTGTTAAAATCTAAATTAATAATTTCATGTGAAAAATAAAACTGTAAAAATTCCATGTTAAAAATGAAAGGAATCGTGAAAAATTCATATCTTAAAATAAATGAAAATAAATCAATCATGTGTACATCCACACAGTGTGAGTAAAATAGACTTAATTAAAATTATATAACTATAAATCAGATGTAAAAATGTATTTGCGTATAAACATCACATAAAAAAATATTATGAAAAAGAAAATTAATCATGTAAAAAGTTTACATATAGTAATACATATATTTTGTGTGAAATAACATAACATAAAATCAAATTTTTAAATCATATCTAAAATTAGATTTTAAAATAAATTCTGAAATATATGAAACATGTAATATTGAGTTAATATTGACCCATGTGATATTTCTGTAAAGGAGCATCATAAATAAACTAAATAATTTTTTTCTTTAATTTAGGGTGAGAAAGTATCCCAAACATAAACAATTTCCACTTTTAATAAGAAGATAACAAGTCACTTGACACAAATGAAACTCTTCATAGATATGCATAAGTGCCAATAAGAGATGAAAAGACATTTTTTCAGCTTCTACTGATATCAGCATATCAACTTAAAAATATCCCCTTCAGTACGGCTACACAATCAGTAGAAATGTGAACAGTTAAATATGAGGGTGAAGGTGATGCACCTGTGAGCAACCTGATCCGTGGTGATGACACAGCAATGCAAGCTCCACCGACAGGGAAGATGTGATGATGATCTGGTCTGTCACAACAAAACCCTGGACCTGTGGAGAGCATGCAGGTGTGTGCTGGCCTCACATGACCTCAACGTTGCTTCAGGGGGGAAAAAAATAAATAAATAAAAAGATGCATTCCAGTCATGCTTTTAGGATCCCTCGCTCCATGCTGTGTCTGAGCTGTGTGGTTTCAGTGGTGAGCATTTCACAAGATTGCAATTGTGAAATCTGTATTGGATTGTATTTATTATAATCAGAGGGTGTCAGAAAGAAGTTTTTACTGTATACAAGGTTACTGTTGAAGTCTAGTTATAGTTTCCTTAGTAACAGTTAATTCCCAACATTTATATTTTCCTTGCATTTTAATTAAACTACTTTAAAACATTCTGTTAAACAAACCATAAGGTGTAATCACTGATATGGTAACAGTTTATGTTACAGGAGTACAGCTGTGAATCATAAGTAGTCTTCAGTATTGCACCAACTGCCCATAAACTTAAAAGAAGAAGGCATGATACTCCAACAAAATATGAGAATTTGCAGAAAGTAATTGGTTTGTATTTTCTCCAAAAGCTGTGGTATATTTTAAAATAATTATTTCTAAATCCACTTGCAGAGGATGCAAACTGCTCACATATGGTGCACATATGGCGGACATATGACCCAACTTCCGCTGGGAAACATGCGCGAATGTATGTTCGTATCATCGAAAGTTTGTAACTTGAATGTTCGTATGTAGGGGACTTACTGTAATTATAATGTGAATTGATTCTGAATCAAAAAATTACCCATTAATTTGAATTGTAATGATCAACAAAAGATTGGGTAAATTAAATTGTACATTTCTTGTAAAAGCATTTATGCATTTTGAAAGGAGTTCTCAGTGTCAGCTCCCTTTAATCGGCAAAGGTTTTCTGCCATGGAAAAGACTTCAGATTTTTATTATTATGATTATTATTTTCTTACAACAGCATGCAAAATTCTGTTTTATTTCTTTCTTAGCCTTTTCCTTGTTTTCAGTTAGATTTTCTTTTTTTAAAAGGGTTGCACTGTTTAGCGACATTATAGAACTAGTCAAAAGTTTGGACGCACCTTTTAATTCCATGGCGTTTCATGATTTTTATTTCTTTGCTGAAAGACTCCAAAATATGCAATAATCTCCTTTCTGCTACTTTTGCTCTGTAAAGCCTTCATAACGGCTCTAATCTGAGGTGCTGTTAATTGGTGATTTTTGAGGCTGGTAACTCTAGTTTTGGTCTTTCCCAGGATGGTCTTCATGAGAGTCAGTTTCATCATGGTCCTTGAAGGGTTTTGCAAATGCACAACAAAAGGTTCTTGCAATGACTGTTCCTTTGTGTGTTAAAATAACAACTGACTGTTGTTGTTGTTACTTAATTATCTAATAAATCACAAAACAAATTTAATTAGAAGTTGTATCCAAACTTTTGACCAATACTGTACTTTTTTAAATAGACCCATTTTTATTTTAAAATAAACTCAGTCATTAAACAACTTTTTGACCTTTTACAATACAATGAAGTTTATGTAAAAAATGGGAACATTTCCCACAATCTTCACATCCTTATCTACATAAGCCCTCTTACCTTGACAGATAATAAAGATAACCTTTTGCAAACCTGTTTTGGCTAGTTACGGCAATTGCAAATTTGTTCAAGCAACATTTCTCTAATAGTACAACTCCCAAGTGTGTAAGAATGAGCTGATCTATTGGACTGTAAAGCGTGGTGAGAAGGCAGTGCTAAAAGTGCACTGAAGCGTACAGCCTTCTCTGTCTCCGTCAATAGAAGCCTTGTTAGACTCAAATCTCACCCTTAACACCCCCACTTGCCTTCCTGCCCCTCAGTGAACTCCCTCACACCTCTTAACCCGATTAAATGCTCTGTTCACTACGTATTGATGGACTTTTCACTTACTCAGACTTCTCTTTAGATTTAACATAATGTTTTAAAATAGTATGTATGTAAGTGACACAATAGAAACCTGTTTAAAACACTGATGTAGAATTTGTACCCTGTACAGTACATGATGACATATAATTCAAACTGTATAACACAACATTCTAAAGCCCATGCAGTGTAAAGTATATATATATATAAAAATAAAAATAAAATTTTTTTTTTAAAAACTACCTAAAATAAAGTGGATAGTTAAAAAAATAAATAAAATTAATGTAATATAAAAGTGAGCAACAATCTGTTGGGTCCTAACAACTGAAATAGATCAGTAGTCCCTCACTTGTGATGCTAGTTCACCGCTAACCATGGGACATGCCAGAGTAAAGTTCTTGTAGTAAGCCAATTCGCCTTAGAGAGTTTCAGTCTTACTTACAGAGTAGCACAAAGATGTTCAATTTGGTCAAAATTATGGTTGCTGAGAAACAACTATTTAATTGTAATCATATCCCCAAACTTAGCAAGACGACTTTTGTGCTAAAGATGACTTTTAGCTTTGGTGTGAAAATATTAAGTCTTTTCTTTAGTTACACCCTTATTTATTTTTATTGCTGTTAGTGGCCATTTTGTCAAGCTGACTGGGACATGTCCGCTGTTTTGTTAAATTGGAGTGTGGTGGACATTTTGTTACCATTGATTGGTGTGTGGCAGATATTTAGTTACATTGGTGTATGACCGATATTTGTTAATCTGATTGGCATGTGACAGACCTTGTTAAATCGACGTGATTAGGACATTTTGTTAAATTGATAGGCGTGTGATGGACATTTTGTTAAATTGACTGACTTGTGGTGGACATTTTGTTAAACTGATTGGCGTGTGGCGGAAATTTAGTTAAATTGACTGGTATGTGGTGAAAAATCATTAAATTTAATTGTGTTTGGCACATTTTGTTATATTGACTGGAGTGTGGTGGACATTTTGTTAAATTGTCTGCCATGTGGTGGACATTTTGGAAAATTGGTTTGTGCGTAGAAGACATTTTGTGGACTTTATTGGTGTGTGGCGTACATTTTGTTAAATTGACTGGCATGTGGCAGACATTTTGCTAACTTCACTGGCATGTGACGGACATTTTGTTAACTTTATTGGCAAGTTGCAGACGTTCAATTGAACATCTTCAGTTCAGACATTTTGTTAAATTGATTGGCATGTGGTGAACATTTTTATTGTACTGATTAGCATATGGCAGCCAATTTGTTTAACTGATTGGATCGTGATGGCTGTTTTGTTTATGAATTTCCACATAATTTTTAATAATTAATGACATTCAATAATTATCATAAATTGTTTTTGAATTCTGAAGAAGAATTGTGGAGAAGTTTTGTAAAAGCTAAACTTAAAAACTTAAAAGTTTGAAGTAACTCAAACTCTTAAAAGACTTCTTTTTGATGTAATAAATAATAAGTTAAAAGAAAACTGGGTTGAGCATTTAGCATAGCAATTATAGCTAAATAACAAAATGCGTTTAACTAGCATCCATTTTAATTATTATTACTAGCAGTTTATTTTCAAGCTAGAATTAGGGTAACAGGGTTGTACTTTCAGATTAGCCCTTTAAAAGTCAGTTTAACACTATTACTGGAAGTTTAGAAAAAGAGAACTTACTTTTCTTTCTGCCATGAAATTCTGGAAAATTCCATGATGATGCAACTTGCTGGTGAGCATGTGACTTGTGGAATAATCCAAATATATCATAGGGGTGAATGTGAATAACAGTCTCTGAGATTTTAAATGTTTAGTTAATGTCTTTAGCTATTTATCTGAACCATGGACATATCTGTAGGGTGTCATGAAAGAGTCGACACTGGTGTTTAACATGGTGTACTTTTATTTTAGATACATATTTATCACTGTAATATCGCTGGGACACAAATGGCACCCCAATAGTGGAATAACCCACTCATGCTTACTAAGTTTTGCTGTACAAACTCCAGAGTTCACACACATTTTCGTCTAAATATCCATAATGAAAAGCATACACCCAAAATTACTTGTAATTGCGGTATGTTTACTTGTTAAATAGTAGCTACTAATTGTAAAATGCTAGCAAAACAAATGAGCTAAACTTTTTTTTTTAATGAAAGTAATCCATGTTTCAATGTTGTTTTCCTAATTTCTAAGCTTTTAGGGAAAAGTAATAGTTTTAAACCAGTCGAAACATAAGGGGTTAATATATCATTGAATCCCCAGGCCCCTGCTGTCCTCCTGGCCATGTTTACCCAGGGTGCACTGCTCCCAAGTTGGCTGTAAATCGAGCCATGGCAAGCCAGCAGCCATTAAAATGGGTGATGGGTTTGACAGTAATTTCTCCACGCAGCATGCCAAAGCTGGGTCTGAATGCTTACTCCTAGTGCCCATTAAACACACACACACACACACACACACACACACACACACACACTCCTGTGCCCAGGGAATGTCAAACATCATGCCCAAAGAACATGGTATCAATAGTATCTCTGTGTAATATGTGTGTATAAGAAAGTGTGCATGTAATAGGGTCAGGGAGAGAGAGTTAATGTATGTGTCGACTGTATGTGTACTGGCAAGATGTTTTTAACACCACAAATCTCTTGATGAACGACACTTCAGGTTTTGGTATAAATTTTTACCCAAGTTCAAATATACAAATCTTAAGTGTTTATGACTGACAATAATTTATTATGGTCATAGTAAATAACACACATAAGCGATTGAGAAGATGAAGTCAAGGACAGAGGAAAAGAGAGAAAGAGAGAAAGAGAGAAGATGATATATGATGTTAAACACTTTAAGCTGACTCGGCAGAAGATTTTGGATTTTTTTTCGGTAGTTACTAAAAAATCCTAAGTTTATATTTGCTCAAAATGCCAAGAGAGAGAAAAGGGAGAACCTGGTGAGGGGATGACTGCTTATGGTTGCTATGACATAACTGACACCTGGGACTTTTTTCGTGAACATATAATGACACTGTAAACCGATAAAATAGTATGATGTCTTATTTTATTTCCTCCCTTCCTGTTTAACGAGCTTCAGGATCTTAACTACTGTTCTCATTGGGCCACATCATACCCAGGGGTGAAAGTAGTTTTAAATTTGTACTGGTACTACGCAGACAAAAAGGTGAAGAGAGTAAACCATGGAGGTTGTGGACAGTAGTATAAACCCTGTAAAAATTTTCTCTTGATATCTCCATTTATTCTGCTTCAGCTAACTAGCTGCTCTGGGTTTGTAAAATGGAAAGCTAGTACACTATATATGGTGTAGAATCACTTGTTCCACATGCCAAGTAGTGCCCTTGTCCAGGAATTAGAGAGGGTATTGGGATTCAGCTATTAAGTTAGAAGTTAGAAGCTATTTAGCATAGTAACTCATGTTACCTGCAAACAAAGCGGCGAGGTGAGTCATGAGCCTGTCGGTGTACTGACGGAAGCCCAATCTAAAATTAACTAGCAGAAATAAAAGATTGAAACACAACATGGACGGTTCAGATGCAATTCAGAACAGCTTAGAAGCAGTTACTAAGAAGTTTTGTTCATGATGACAAACATTATCAGATGTGTTTTCTTCCTGAAAGTGCTTCAGTGACTCGTTTTGAATGAGGGTTTTGGCAGGCAGCTGCTCTCCCTTCTTTTCTGTATTGTGAACGGCCACTGAATCTTTTATTGTACCAGCCTTCCTTCACCCATGACCACACCACAACAATGTGGATTATGGTGGTACCTTGGCACATGATCACGCTGCCTTAATAAATTTTGCCTTAGGAACTGAAATTTTGCAAGAAATGTGCCTCGGCATATAAATCATTTTCGGCAAACTTGGAAATGAACGGCGAAAACTGCACGTATGTCTGGGAGCCTTTCAAAAACTTGTTTGCGTTAGTGGAAAGCTAAGCAAAGCAAGTTTACTATTTTTTTTTTTTTTTTTTTTAACATTTATTGCAAGATTTAGTAAAGATACAGCACCGTGAGTCCCAAGAATGTTATTAAGGATGGTAGCAAGAAGTGAGGGGAGCCACTTTCAGTTTCATTTTTAAAGCAGCCAATGGCAAGAGGAATCATAGATTAAGGCTAAGTGAGGTTGAATGTCTATTTATTTCATATTTTACTTAATTTACTTTTCTAAATGTTTTGTTTGCTTTTATATGGAAAAACATGATTAAACAGCTTGTTGAAAAATGGGAATATTGGTAATATTTTTGGGTGGCTTGAACGGATTATCTGCATGTAACAGTATACTCCTTGCTAAACTGAAGATTTTTTTTGGTTTCAGTTCATAGCATTTCAAATATACAGTATATATAGGTAGTATTACAAAAATATATGTAGACTATTAAAAATAAGATTTTATTGTTCCTTCACGAGGTTTCTTGTGACCTTTCTTCCAGGATTCTGCTTGGAAGCTTTTCAGAAAGAGACTTTCACCTTTCTTTATCTATTTATTTATTTATTAACCAAACTAAACTTTTGCTAATCATTTCTCTGTATAATTTGAACATATAATACAAATTATACTGCTGCTAGTTTGATCCTGTGTCTGTATATTCTCCTTGTGTCTATGTGGGTCCCAGCTCCCAAAAGCATAAAACATGTCAGAAGATGTACTGTCTAGGGTAAATTGCTGAAACAGTTTCTCATGCTCAAAATTCCACCGCATCCCTGACCAGGATAAAGTGCTTACACAAAATAAATGAAGAAATAAATGATCATTCTCTTTCTTCCCACGTTCTGAATATTCAGACTCAGGCTTGTTTAACCGTCTTGCTGTTTAATCATCAGATGCCAATATTTCTGTTCAGCATTACTTCAGGTCCATGAGAGCTGATGAGTTATGAAAGGAGTCAGTGAATTTTACTTCATGTCTTCTGCTTTGTGTCTTCTGAACACATAATCAGATGAAGGTATGTGTGGGAATTCAACTTGCAATTTGATGATCACAAAAATCTGTGCTCAGGTGTGACTATAAATAAGAAACATGTGGTAAAGTTATCAAAGGTGCACACACACAGACACACACACACACACACACACACACACACAATCACTAGACTAATGCTTTGCATATTGCCAGGTTCACCACTGAGCTTGATTATTGTTTGGGCACAATATTGAGGAATTTCCCCTGAAGGTGACTTTGGGCTCTGTTTGGTAAAAGCAACCAGCTTACTGTGTGTTGTGTTCCTTTTCCTGGATCTGCATTTCATTTGAGCTGTTTAAGGCAGCTAATAAGCATGTCTGGTGACTCATCACATTTCTATCATTTTCTTCTGACCACCCTCACTGAATGAAGCAGATGCTAAGCTACCATGATCATCTGTGCTCTTTATTGTAAACGGCCCGAGATTAAGATACTGCTGCCTGTGAATCTCTTTTTCTGAATTTCCTAATCGTGACTCATTTCATTGACATTTGATTCGTTGTTTATTGTTGCTAAAATCTCTCAAGGGAAATGGTAATAAACTGGACTTTTTTTCAGGTATAACCATGGTTGCTTGGGTGGGCTACAAAATGCTACAAAATGCTTTTCACATGGTTTTAATCACTTTGATCTTTTATAGGTTATGTGTAGTTATTAAACAGGGTTATTGACTGAGCCACACTCTCAGTTTAACATTAGAAACAAGTTTGTAGTTACAGCTATACTGGTCTTTCTTTTATATGCATATTCACTGATCAGCCATAATATTAAATCCATTAACATTAAAACCACCAAGGTTTTGGGTTTCTCTTGTGGCACCATGGCGGTTCTCTGCAGAATCTGTGTTGTGGTCACTGTCACCCGGACTTTGGCAATGGGTGCTGTAGGTTGTAGGATGGGGCCTCTGCGGACCAGACTTTTTGTCCAGCACATCCTATCCAGTTCATGCTCGGATTGGCCAGGATTGACTTTGTTGGTGATTTGTGCTTAATTGGCTTTCTGTGGGATTGGACGAGACAAGCTAGGCTTTTTTTTCCCACAGGCATCCGCAAGCTTTGGGTTCCCATGATCGGTCACCTGTTTGCTGGTGAAATATACAATGCGTTTGAATGGAAAAGTTTTTTTTCCCTTATACTGTAATTTAATTCAAAACATGACACTTCAAGACAAAATCTCAAAATATTATCCAGTATCTCAAAATATTTTGCTTTTTGTTTTGAGTTTAAGAAAATGACTTTTCTATTACCATACAGGTATAACCACCATGTATCTCTTTGTCTAGTTTGTTACATGCACACTAGAACAAACTAGAGACAATGTCAAGGGGCATCTTACATGGGTTAATGAGAACTTGACCGTGGCTCAGTGGTCCAAAGTCTTCCTTTCACATGAAAGTAAATATTGCACTTGAAAATCAAAATCCCAGAGTCTACAAAAAAAGTGGAGAGGCGGAGAAAAAAGTTCTAGCACCAGGATGTTCCTCTTTGCACCAGATATCTGTGCCATTAATGTTGGTGGTCTCTCTCTCTCTCTCTCTCTCTCTCTGGCAGGCCTTTGAGACATCAGTGGATAATCTCCCTCTTCATGTTCTACGGGGTGTCAAGACCAAGCCTAGTTCTGGCTAATCTCACTGCTCGAGGACATTTCTGCTCCTCACCAATAGCACACCAAGCATGAGGATTTGGGTCACCATCAGGTCAAGAGGCTCCCAAGAGAGTAAAGCTGATGAGAAGAAGGGGGGGGAAATGCTGTAGGATTACAGGCAATAGCCAGATAGGTGACGTGTGTTCAAAAGTTTATATTGTCGCTCTTTGGAGTTACTGTTTGTAAAGAATCAGTAGAGATTTAAACAAGTTGTTAATTAATATTTTACTATTTCTAAGCTGCTTTGTGACTTTGTTAATTGTTAAACAAATACAATTGGATTAGCAGATGGTAGAAGTGGTGGTGATGATCAGAATGTATTGTTTAATTGTTTAATACACAACCAAGCTTGCCATATTAATAAGCATAAGAAATTAAATGCCATTATGCCATTAATACTAGTAAAATAATATTTTTAAAAAATTAATTTCAATATTCAATAAGTCAATATTTAAAAAGCATCTGATCATAGCAGGTCTTAGTATTAGGCAAATACAACCTCAGATGAACAACAGTATATACAATTTTTTCACAGCACCATAATTTATTCAACACAACTAAAGCCAAAATGGAAAAACTTGTGGGCAATACTAAGTACTGTACCCCCTCTATAAAAGCAGAAGTTTTGGCAGTTTGCTGGTCTAAAGCATTTAGGTGTGTGTTAACATAATGTCAAGAGGGAAAGGCATAAGCAGTCGTCTTAATGAAGCAATTGTTGCTGCACATTAATCTGAAAAGTGTTATAAACCCATTTCCAAACAATTTCGAGTCCAATCTTCCAATGTTTGGTGAAAACCAAGCAGCATTTCAGCAGAAACACCTCATACCCACTGTCAAGCATGGCTGTCCGACATCTGACTGACGCTGCTTGGTCAAAATTTGGTCATTCAACAGGACAATGATCCGAAGCACACCAGTAAATGTACATCATGGCTGAAAAATAAAATAGTCATGGTTTTGGAATGGCCAAAAACCAGACCTCAGCCCAGCTGAAATGAATGAGGAAATGTTGTAATCGGCCAAAATAATGTGAAAGACTGAAAAAGTCATACAGGAAATGATTACAAGTTATTGCTGCTAAAGTTGGATCTACAAGCTATTGAATAATGGGGGTATTTACCATTGCCCACTCACTCACTCATCGTCTATACCACTTCATCCTTTATACAGGGTCACAGGGAGCCTGGAGCCTATCCCAGGAGGCTTAGGGCACGAGGTGGGTACACCCTGAACAGGGTGCCAATCCATTACGGAGCACACACACACACACATTCATACGCTCATTCAAACACTATGGGCATGCCAGTTATCCTATTCTGCATATTTTTGGATTGTGGGAGGAAACTGGAGTACCTAGAGAAAACCCACCAAGCACTGGGAGAACATGCAAACTCCATGCACACCCATGCGGTGATTGAAACAAACCGGGACCCTGGAGGTGCAATGGGACAGTGCTAAACACTAAGCCACCATGCCACCAACATTGTGCACATGTTTCCTTTTTTTTTGTCTTCAGTTTTGTTAAATAAATAATGGCACAATGAAGAAAGTTATATGTTGTTGCTCATTGTTTATTTGGCTAATACTAAGACACACTACGAACAGATGATTTCTTTATTATGTTTTTAGACAAAAAAAACATAGAACTGAAAAAGGTTGCACTAACTTTTACACATGACTGTATGAACAAATCATAAAGATAACTTCACTGACATTTTTTTGGAAAGGTATTGCAGGTTAGTTACTGACAATTACAATTAACAATGTACATTGTAGGCACAGAAGGAATTTACTACAGATATTATACTGAGAGGTGGAAAACCTCATCTCAGATGCTTTCAGCAAAATCTGGCAACTTGCAACCTTGGAGCTGTAGCAAGAATATAGCCTTATGATTTTAAGTGCTATATTTCACATAATCTAATACTCCACCACTAAACACTATATTTAACCAAGTTTCTGTGTCACATGGCACCATATTAAAGGACATTTACCTATAAGGTATCAGTTGCATGTCTGACCTCCATTTAATAAGGAAACAGGAATTAAATTTTCCTTTTAAATTGGAAGCGTATCTGTTCTCAACAAACAGTAACACATTAAAGCATTCTGTAATGGTAACACATTAAAGCATTCTGTAATGGTTGATATGATACTCATGAGGACACCAATAATATCTCTGCATGTCCCTGGGGACACCTGACCTTTAAACCTTGACCTGCTTTTTTAAGCAATCACCTGAAAGTGATGTTAAAATGGTTTTATTGAATATTATTATGATAACACATTGTTGGTCGGTTGGGTCAGTTAGGAGAGAGTCTTTATTACGAGCAACAAAACATTTCACAGACAATTCGATATATACAGTGTATTGATATAAAACATAAAAAGCATACAAGATCTTTATTTCTAATCAAGACAAAGGCTTGATATGCAGGTAAAAAAAAAAAAAAAAAAGCCAGTATGCGACTGAAGCACAATTATCTAATGTATTATTTTCTTTCATCGGCTATGTGTAAATCTGGTGTCATGTACAAAACAACAATTTCAACAAGAAACATAAAATTTTTAAAAAAGCAACTTGTAATACGATTCACTCAGAAATGCGGACTCACAAAGGACACATACATTGTATGTGTTAAAGTATCAACGATTCATGTAAGGACATTTATATAAAAAAATAAGCTAACTAACATCATTCACATGTTCAGCAGTCTGTTTAAATACCTTCTTTCTACAAAGTGAATTTACATCATTTTGTTTAAAGTACAAAGTGCAAATACTATGGGGGTCCATCGCCGTTTGGTGGGGTGGGGTGGGGTGGGGTGGACGTGGTTGGGGGTGGGGTCAGGATCGCAGCGAGAACAAGGTCCGAAATCTCAGCCTTGCTTTTTCACCATGTTCTGAAAAAAGAGGCGAAAATTTATAATAGTCTTTATAAAAACCATAACAAAGTTGTGAATAATTTATAGACAATATTCTAAACTTTATGAGGAGAATGATTTACAAGTTAGTTATGTTACATGATACCAGAGTAGGGTGTTTAAATGGAATACTCAATTTCACATAAAATGTGTAGGATTTTATTGGACTTCATACAAAGAAAGTCATAAACACCACTCCTAACTGGCTGGCTGTAACTGTATACACTCCCCGTCCAATTCTTTAAGTACACCTTGATAGCACTGGATTGGACCCCCTTTTGATTTCAGAAAGGCCTTAATTCTTCATGTCATAGATAGGCTCTGGCATGTAAACAATGCTCAATTGGTACTAAGGGGCCCAAAGTATGTCAAGAAAATCTTCCCACCATTATTGCACTACCAATACCACCAGCACGGACTATAAATAACAAGCAGGATGTTTCCAGGCTTTCACATTATTGATGCCGAATTCCAACCCTGCAGTCTAAATGTTGCTGCAGAAATCGAGACTCATCAGATCAGGCGACGTTTTTTCCAATTTTCTCTTGTCTAAATTTGGTATTTGTTTCCTAGATTCAATTTTCTGTTCTTAGCTGACAGCAGTGACACCTGGGGGAGTCTTCTGCTCCTGTTGCCCATCTGCCTCGAGGTTCGACGTGTTGAGTGCCTTAACCAGATGTTATTTTCATTACTGTTGCCTTTCTATCTGCATGAACCAGTCTGGCCATTTACCTTTGACCTCTGGCATCTACAAGGCATTTTTGCCAAAACTGCTCTTTTTTTTTTCTCTCACCATTCTCTACAAATTCCAGAGATGATTGTGTGTGAAAATCGCAGTAGATCAGCAGTTTTGTCTGGCACCAACAACCATGCCATGTTCACAGTCACTTAAATCACCTTTATCCCCAATTCAGTTGCTCAGTTAGAACTACAGCAGATCGCCGTGTCCATGTCTACATGCCTAAATGCATTGAGTTGGTTTCATGTGATTGGCTGATTAGATATTTTTGTTAAAGTGCAGTTCAACAGGTGTACCTAATGAAGTGGCCAGTGAAGCCTGACTTGACCTTGAGAAATCCTTAGAAATCTGAAGTTGTGAGACTCTATTGCATAAAGTAAAGTTGGTTTTATTTGGACATAGTAATGTTCCACCATATTTGTACAGGGTGTTAGTTATAAGGGTGAGAAATTTATGTCTGGAGCTGCTGAGAGCTCCTTGGAAAGTTTTCCTCACACTCTATCAGTGTCTGCTTTCTTACTATATTAGACTACATTACTAGTTGCAGGGTTGCCCAACAAGGATGTAGGGAAGCATGCAGTAGTGAGCATGGAATGGAAACAGCTGTTTACTTACTATTTTACTGGAGCCTGTGCCTTCGCTTGTTTTGGCACCTGAGGAGAAGGCAACGAGAAGATTTTAACAGCATTAGCTTAGCAAACAATCCTGAGATAATCTATAATGATGTGCAATTTCACATTTATTTGGTGGAAGCAAACACTTAAAAATCTGTCATATCTGTCAGATTCACTATAGCAAAACCAACATTTATAGCTTTTCTTATCTATTTGCTTTCATTTCCATTGTCATATGGATGATTACCGTCTTCCTTGGTCACCCCAAGGCAGCCTATAAGCTCCTGTAGCGAGAGAGCCTTGTCGTTACTGATGTCGCAGTACTCCACAAACTTCTTCACACACTTTTTAGGTTTGGATTTCTTGCGCAGCAAGCGTCTGAAAGGCTTGATCTCCTTTTTGCCAATGTCACCGCTCAAGTTCTTGTCCAGCTGACTGAAGTACCAGTGCACCACCCGCTCTTCCAGAGTGTGGTTAGGGTCTGGTTCTGGCATTCTGAAAAGAAGAGCAAAAGAGTTCAATGCCAGTATCAGTTTGAGTCTGACTTAAACTTTCTATGTTTCTATGAGCTTCACAAGTGTTCTTTGTAGTTTGTACATTATATAGAAATATGCCTGGAAGTTTTGATTACTAGCTATGGTTGACATGGTTTGGTGGATATTCCCTCAAAAAAGAAAACCCTGGTGTTTAATAAAGTGTTGACTTTTCAAATCTCACAGTAGTCTTTAGAGACCACAACTGACCCTCAGGTATCTCACTACAGACTGTATGGATCTATTATTGTGACATTCAAGCCAAGAACCAGTATGTAGTGCAATTAGAAAATAATGCTTTGATATCCCACCCAGATGTCCTTGGATTTTAAAAAGATCAACACTATTGCACTTTGAGCGCTTTACATATAAATCCTTCACTGACAAATGTACAGATGTTTGCTTACCTGCCGGCAGCAGCTGGATCAGTAACTGCGTGTACCATGTCTGTAGACAGCGCATCCAAAACACTTGTCAGAAATTCAGTTTTCTTGTTTCCGGGGCATCCTAAACAGCAAAAACATAGAAGTGTACATTTTTGTCAAGGAGAATGCAAATGAGTGATGTAATTATATATAATAGAGAAAGTCTACAAGCTTGTTCTTGTTAGATCATGGGTATTTCAGGTGCCCCAATAAACTCTGTGTGAGGGGTGTAAAAAAACAGACACTGTACAGCTTTATAAGAAACAAAACACAACCAAAGTGGAAAGGTTTAGGGCCTGTCATAAAGGCCAGACCACCCCATCATAAGAGAAGAGCACGACTGTCAATCATCCTGAGGATTTTATAGGTACATGTAACAACAGATTGGCATGTCTGGGAAAACCATGCATTTAGCTGATTCACACACATAAACACAGATGCAGATATGTTTCTATGTCACCTATACCCTACAGATGGGAAAGAACCTGTTTACTATAAAAAATTTTTTTTAAAGTACCAGAGAAGGTTATTTAGAGCAATACCATCAATTTTATAACAACCAACATTATTAGTTTCATACAGAGCTCTTTTCCTTCACAAATATTCTTTAACATAAGGAAAGACACTATATGCATTTTCCATTTATTGATTCATTAATTCAGATTCAATATCCTCTTTGGTCTGGCTGAGGTTAAACAGTCCAGAGCCCACCCTGGGAAACTCTGGAAATGCACCCTGGGTAGAACTGCAATTCACACACAAAACAAAGCAAAGAAGCATGTTTACACATAAGGGGCAATTCAGCAAAGTCAGTCCAGCTACTTATTTTGTTTTTGAGAAACCAGAATATCAGTGACCTAGAAGTCACTTCATCCCAGGAATTTTGGGATGTCAGAGGAAACTAGAAACCTGGAACCCTGAAAGTTTTTTGGAAGTTGGAGAAAACCAGAAAACTTGGGAACCTAGAAGATTTTGCAAAGTTGAAGGGAACCAAAAGACTGGGGACCCTAGAAGTTTTTTTGAGGTTGGAGGGAACCAGAACCGAGGGACCCTGGAAGTTCTGGGGAAGTTGGAGGAAATCATAAAATGAGGACTTGTGAGATTTGAGTAAACCAGAAAACTGAGGACCCTAGAGCATTTTGGGAGGTTTGGGAAGTAAACCAGAAGACTAAAGACCCAGGAAATTTATAGGAAACCAGAAGACTGGAGGCCCTGGAGCTGTAAGGATGCAGGGTTATGGCAGCATGTTGCCCGCTGAATTTTTATTTTATTTTACTTCTCAGTGGCCCCACAGGGTTCTTCAAAAAATGGTTCCTATATGAAATTAGAGACTTAAGAGAGATTTTTGTTGTGTTATTGAGTCTTAATAATACTTTGAGTAATAATGCAGACTTGTAGAAATGATGTAGTTCACATAATTTGCCAGCCATGCTTCAAAAGAGAATGCAAAGCATGAAGGCCATCATTGATCATCACCAGGCCAATAAATCTTTTGGACAAATCATAAGTAAAATTATCCTAATTGTCATAATACAATGGAAGCCTGTATATTTCAGTTAGTCAAATGTGCTTTTGAGGAGGGCGTGTAGAGAGGTGAATTACTCCTCAGGCTTTTCCTTTTTTCTCACAACCACCCTCTTTCGTCTTTTTCTGCATCCTTCTACACATCCATCACTCTCTCCCCTTTCACTACAACCATTGCAGACAGTGTGTGAAGGGGAGGTGTGAGGGCTGGACTGTTTACGACTAGTCCCCACGGCTACAGAGTCTCTTATGCCAGAGATAATTGCATGGTACAGACCTCTCCAACAGGTGTGTGAGGCCGAGGCTGCAGTAAACACACAACCCCAAGACCCGTCTGCAGATACGGAGAAAGGCAAAGCATGGCTTAAGAAAACAGGGGAGTGTTGGCCTCACATGTTTCTCTGCAGTTTGAGAGATGCTGCTAGGCTTTATAGGGCTCGAGCTTACGTTTTAGTTGGCTCTTATGGGCCAAGCTCCAATAAAAGATCTCGCCCACCTGTTCATGTGGGAGTAAGAGCTCGCATTCTTTTTTTCCTTTGAAAAACATCTAGTCACTCCCACATCATGAAAACCATCTCTCAAGTCACTAGGGATTTATAGCACTGGCAACCCCAAGCCTCTGCTCATAAATTTTCAATAAAAAGTAGTTTTTCTTTTCTTTTTTGTTCTAAAAGCAGGATATCAAAGCCCTCATCAGTCATGAAACCTTCATTAATTCTCCTGTTAGAATGCAGGCTTCGAACTGACAAAAAAGAAAACAGGTTAATGTGTATATAAATGCGTTATTATTAGAAGGACGTATTTTCTTGAAGTGTATAGTTATCTCATTTAACAAGATCCATGTTGAATTTTTCCATGTTGAATCAGTATCATACCTAATATTCATGCTAAATATTAACAGCATGTATGTCTCAAAAGCACTTCTAAAAAATGTCTTTCTTAAAGACATATTTGGACTAGATTTGTTTCAGATAGTATAATTATTACTGGTGTAGCTCTGAGAGTTCAGTCCCATCCAAATCTGTAATTTTTGCATGAGCCAACAAAGATCATGGTGGAAAAATAACCCCAGGTATTGTTTTCCATATCCTACAGATAGACATACTGGTAAAAAAAAATGTAGGTACAGTGGAGCCTCGACATATGAATGCCCCCGCCCCCCCTTACAAATATAATTTTTGCTTAAGAATTTTAATTTTGCAAGACATTTGCATTGGCTTGCGAATCATTTTTGGCATTAAAGAAACAAACTGAACCAAAACAAACAGCAGCAAAGGTGCTTGTATGTCCGTTCAAACCTTGTTTGCGTCAGTAGAAAGCCAAGCGAAGTGAGTTTATGAATTTTACATTTTTTGCGCATATGTTTTTGTTTTTGCTTTTTTTTTTGCCATTTTGTGCAAGATTTAGTGAAGATATAGCACCATCTGTCCCAAGGAAGTTAGCTAAGGTCGGTAGCAAGAAGAAAAGGGAGCCACTTTCAGTGGAAATTAAGAAAGAAATGTCATTAAAAAAGCTCGAGTCTGTGTACATGTTCTCCACATGCTTTGTGGGTTTCCTCCAGGTACTCTGCTTTCTTCCACACTAAAGACAAACTTATAAAAATGTACTGGGCTTCCCAAATTGTGGGTGTGTGCGGATGTGTGTACTTGTGTCCTCAGATGGAATAGGTTTAGCAAAGTCCATGTGATAAACACAGGACAACCAGTATGGAAAATAGATAAATGGATGAACATTGGGGGG
>JAQMYG010000038.1:30726256-30757943 GCA_030014215.1 Clariallabes teugelsi | reverse complement strand
ATTTTTTACGGTAGAATTCTGGCAACCACAGCTGCCGGTTTTTTACCGTAAAATGGACTATTTTTTTTTTACAGTGTATAAATGCATACTGGCTTTCAATTTCTGTAACCACTTGCCCAAAGACTTAGGAGACTGGCTATGAATAAAGTGTCCAAAACAGCTGGACACCCTTCTATAAAAAATAAATAAATGACTATTGGGAACCTGTACTGAGATTAGAAATTTACTATTGAAAACACCCAAACAGCAAGAAATTCTGTCAGCCATACCGAGCCCTTTTGCCCCGTAATCAACCAACCATGACTATTAGATCTGCTCTAGCAGACGGCACCTGTGGACAAGCTGCTGGCAAGAGAAATGGCTGAGTGAACTTACCCACACACACACGCACACACACAAACCTTGAAAACAGAGAGAGCTCTGTTCATTAACACTCTGCATTAATGGAATGTTCGAGAAAGCGTGCAGTATTACACTAACCAAACAGAATGCAGAAAGGAAACCCGAGGCCAAGGAAACACATTTCTAATCAGAAGGTCTAATCTCGGTCGCTATAGAAGGCGTAACAGGAATTCAGATTTTTTTATTTATTGTGCTTTAATTGTCAATCTGTGAAAATTAAAGGTTACGACAAAAGGCATTTTAATTACCACTACTCAAAGTGAGGATAAACACGATTATGGCATTTTGCCCTTTTGGCTTAAACCTCGCAAAGCACTTGAAATGTCACAATATTCACACCACTGATGAAGAGCACATGTATGCGGTTATTATTATGCACACACACACACTTTGCCATGTTTCAAAAGCCTGTTTTTCCTCATCTGATTTAACTGTGGTTATAGTTAATCCCATTAGTGTCTGGGAAACGTTAAATGCCAGTAAGGTTTTGTGGGCAATCGAGGGAATTTGTGTGATGGCGTGAACATTTCACTTTGCATTTGTTTAGAAAAGGAAAAAAAAAAGTCCCTTCTGAGATGTTCTTAATCAAAGTCAGACTTAGATAAATTAGCTGTCTGTTTTATGTTACTTTCCTGTGTTCTGTCTCTTCTATCCATCCATCTTGTGCATTCTTTCCATCCTTTTCATCTTTAATAGAAATCCGTCCGCCCAGCCTTGTCCTCCCTCTAACATGATCTAATCTCTTATCTTTTATTTCTCCTCGTGAGTCAAGTTTTCTACCTTTACCTGCGCAATGAACAGCGGTGGAAACGCACACGTCCACATAGACACACCTGGTGTAATGAGGTGACAACCTTCCTGGCTCTTTTTCTTTTCAAAAGGCTTGATATATATTCAACAATTTGTCAAAACTAACCACACTGGAGGCATCGCACCAGGAACTGCAATAAAGCCTGAGGATATACTCGTGCGTGCACATGCGCACACATGCACACACGCATACACACGCATACACACAGTGCCTCTTGGGAACCCGCATACCCACATAGACATGACCTTGTATTGAGACAGTACATTGGTGCATAAGTGGAAAACACATTAACAAAGCAAACTGCGCCAACAGCAAAACAGAATAACACAACAAATCTAAAAGACAACAGCAACACAAAACCAAAAACACAACCATAAAAAGATGGCACAACAAATATATATGAAAAAAACATCAAACAGAACAGCATCAAAAAACATAAAACACAAACAAATCAAAAACATTTGGCTGATTTTGGCATGATTGTGATTTTGCTGTCATGTTTCCACGTGTTTTTTGTTTGTTTATTTGTTTGCTTTATTGTGGAGTTTTTTTTGGTTGTTTTTGATGGGTTTGCTGTGATTTTTTTTTAAGTGCAATTTCCGTTTTGCTATCTTGCTGTTGTGTTTTCAGTTTTATTGTTGTGTTTATTGTTTTCTTTTCATTTCTGAATTTATTGATATTTTTGACAGTAGGTTGTGTGTTTTGTAATTTTTTCAGCAGACATGTTTGGTGCTCAAAATGCTGTGGCGATGTGAGTTTGTTAGGGACGTTTGGACAACGTCAGTATTAGGTTATTTTTGAAAGTGGAAATGACTTTGATGAAATGACATCAGAACAACGTTGCCCTGTCATCACGAGGTCCTTACAACCTACACCTGCCATCCATTGTTTGGGTTCCTGCTGAGTTTTATATTTTTTGCTATTTGATTGTGTTTTGGTGTTATTTTTTCAGTTAGGCTGTTGAGACTTCGGTTTTGCTTTCACCTTTCTAAATTTAGCTGTTTCTAGTTGTATTTTTGGTTTTATTGTCATGTTATCAAATTTGCTGATTTTTTAGACCTGTTTGTTTTGTTGTGCTGTTGTGTTTTGGGGTTTGCTGCTGCATTTTGTGGTTTATGTTATCACCGTTGAGAACAAGACTTACTGGATGTGCATGGAATGGAGAACTGGAAGAGGAGTTTAACACAAATGTTTTGTATTATTCACAAATTAGCACCACTACTGCTAAGCCAATGTGGTCAATGGAGAATTAAACACACAGACAGACAGACAGACACACACACACACACACACACACACACACACACACACACACACACACACTTACCCTGAAGATGTCTGCTCCTGTAAAGATCTTTCTGTTTGCTGGGATGTGCTCTCGCATTGCCGTCACATTTTGGCTGTTCGTATCTGCGGTGGGAGAAACACACAAAGCTCAATTGTTTTCTTTGTATAAATAAATGATGGAACAATAATCAAAATCCAAACATTTTGGAAATGAAATACTGTGGTCCAGCTTTTCTTTCACATGGTAAAATAATAGAACACCGCAAACCTCGGGTAAAATCTATCGCATTTTGAAATTTCGAAATGCCACCTACTGATCTGCAATCAGTTCCATTTGTGATTTGGGCCTGGAGGAAAATGCATAATCTCAGTCATGGTCTGTGAGTCTTTTGGTTTATGAAACTAAAAGAAAGCGCAGCAGGAGTCTGAAAATTACCCAAAAACACTCAATGGCGTGCTTGATTTCATATTTATGAGGGTTGAAGCATGACAGCGATGAATGAAAATAAAGCCTGATCGACACGTGTTACACAGTAATTGCGAAGGAAGACTGAAACTAAGTATGAGAAAGAGTGATAGAGTGCACGGGACACAGTGAAGTATTCATGAGTCGGCTTGGAAAATGAACAAGTTCCAGTCACGGCGTGGGTACGTGGCCAAGTAAGTCCAAGAACAGGAGCAAGAGTGAAAAAGAGACAGACAAACAGAAGGAAAAGGCGAGGACCCTTGTAGGTGCACTAATGTGCATTCTGGCATTCTGCCCTGAACTTTGTGAATACAATACTGCAGTGAGCAATACGTTGTGATACGTTGAAATTCGCAACACTTCTATACAGAAAACTATCCTACCAGGCTTATAGTATGATCCTGACACTAAATCAGTTACAATGACCCCTAATCATAGATAGCTAGGAAGTAGTTTGCGATGCCGAATGCTGAATGCCACTAAATCTAGTCAAAGCTAAAAGTTGCTTTTAGTATTCTGTCTGACTGACATAAAAGTGAAAGGAGACTAAATCAGATTTGGCCGAGTATAGAACCCTGAGGGACCCCGTAGCCCACTTTTGGACCACACTGTAAGCTGAAGAATGGGCTCTGCCCCGAGAGTATATTAGATGTACTATAGGGTTGACTGGAATGTACCATTTTAAAAGGCTAGAAACAGGTTTCCTCTTTCAACATGCAAAAAGTGCTTCTTTGGGATGCAAAAAAAAAAAAAAAAAACATTTGAATTTTAAATGAAATGTGAATTTTGTCTTGAAAATTATATATGTATGTATGTATGTACCTTTTGTGTATACATCAAGTCTATTTTAAACATACTCCAAGTCTGTACATCATCATCTAAGCATATCCATGTGTATTAATCCTGAACTGGGCCAAGCAGTGACCCTGGTGGTACCCCTTTAAATCCCTGGGGAAATGTCAGATCTGGAAGCTCTCAGTGATGCCTTTTGAAGAGGATATAAGCCATTTGTCATCTGTCTGTCGTCTAAAGGTCCAGAAGTCTACAGGTTTTGTTAGTCTCAAAACCAGAAAAAAAGTTTTGAGAGAAACTGAAATATATTTAAATAGTTTAGCTTATATTGAGATAAGAGATCAAAGATGCTTGGCTTTTAAATGGCTTCTTAGCTGTGATTTGATTCAGGATGTTGACACGAATCCTTTTGATACACCAGCCAATAGTGTTCGAGATATCGCACATCCCGCACAGTGATCAGCAAAGAGATTAAAGTGAGCTTTTTACTTAATCTTACTGCCGGAAAGACCCTGATGGTGTATAATCTCACTCGGTCAGAGGAAGCAACATAGAGTATTAATATAGAGCAAGACATTTACAGCTATAGATATGACAATCACAAAATATTCACACAAATATGAATAATTATATTTTTATTTAAAATTAGTTAAACGGAGGAATAATTCATTTTTTCATAATCTCTGAAATACCTTTTTGCTGCACTTTAAGGGACATGCAAAGGCCCTGAGCTGCTGACCCTTCTTAGCTGTAGATGGTTCCACATGGACACCATAAACAAAATTCATGTCTCAGTCTCACTCGGTACTATAGTCCTGTACTCAATATCTGCTGCTGTAATTATAAGGACTCTTACACTCATGCTGAGCATCCTTAGTACAGTCTGACTGCAAAAGAGTGTTGCTTTCTAAATCAAGTATCTGGTGTCACCCAGAAGAGCATGAGATCCCTTATGATTCTGGTTCTTCGTGTCATCTCTACAAATAAAATGGAGCTGAATTGAATTCTTTAACTCACTGGGTGGAGGTGCCAGGTATGGGCCGTCCTGTGTCTACTAAAACGCACCAGCAGTAGCCAGTAGACGGGTGACATTGGACTGGCTTATAGAGGCCACCGTGGGCACAGTCGGGGATGAACACAGCCTCATTCTTATGTTGCCTCGCCTCTTCTTGCGCTGTCAGCAGCTCTTGATCACAAGAAGAGTCTACAAGAAAACAGACAGGAGTGATATTTGATTATTCTTTTGCAAAGAGTATTTTAGCTTTTTTTGGGGGGGTAAAACTCAGTGAGTAAGAATAGAGATACAAAGAAACATAGATTCAGTGGAAGATTAATGATGTTAAAACAGTTCCTTTGCTGCCATTCATGTTCCCTTGCACCAGTTAAGATTTTCTGATGACCTACGAAATTATATGTGTTCAGGCCCAAACAAAACAACTGATCATGTGATCTCAGTATAATTATACCTATTCCTCAAGAGCCCTAGTGTTTTTTTTTTTTAGAGAACGGCATGAAAATCAGACAAGTCTGGGACGTAGTTCTGGAAAAGTAGGGAAAGAATATGGCACAGCTCTGACCCTTGAAGAGGACATCCACCAAAAGACTATAACCAGGTAAAGAAGGGCTTAATCGTAGATAGATTCAAGGGGTACTGATAGACAACGTATAGGAAAAATGTTTAAGGGGGTGAAAACTTTTAAGGGGGTGAAAACGTTTAAGGGAGTGAAAGCCACTTGACATATTGAAATTTATGGAAAGGAAAGGACAGGGCAGATACTGGAAAAGGGAACTAAGCAGAGCATTATGGTTGGATTATTATAGCAATATTATTAGTTTACATGTAGTTCATGCACACACACAAACACATACACATGCACCCTATTTCACTTCAGTCTTGAAAAGATATTAAATCTCAGCCATTTCAACTTCAAACACAATTTAAAGTAATACACACATGAAAAAAAGAAGAAAAACCCTGAAATGCATGATGCACATTACCTCAGCCCTGAATGAATAAAAGGTCCATATGGGGAATGCATTCTGCCTTGAAAAGATTAGATTTTGCTACAAGTGCTACATCAGGATTCAATCAAGGCTATTCTCTTAGTTTAAAAATAAATACAAATGAGAGTAAGACTTCTGATCTCTTTAACGTTTTACCGCAGAGTATACGTGGAAACTATGAACAACATAGTCATAGGCATGCTCTTTCTAGTAACTCTTTTCCTTTTCTCGGTCATATTATACCTTATGATCTTCTCTTTCTTTCACAATATCCTCCACATATATCCCATATATATATTTTCCTTTCCCTTCTGAGCAGCTGGTAAAGAAATAATCAGCGCTTTGCCCACAGAACAACTAACTAATGAAAACCATCCGTATGCCGGATTTTTATTGATCATAAATCATGAAGATGTCACAATCAAACTATTTGCACACACTCTTGTGCAGCACCATCCAAACTGCTTTCACATGGGTTTTATTGATCATAAATCATTCAGACATCATAATCGAACCGTTCACGAACACATTATTATTATTTTTTTTTTTTTGTGCATGTGCTGCCTTGGTGCATGCAGACGATTAGCTCCATAAGGGATTTAATACAGGCTTTGCTGCTCCATGCAGTTACCTCCAGCATGTCAGCAAAGGATTTAAGATTTGTGAAAAATTCTTTATTGTACAAATGTTAAATAATGGAGAGGGTAAGAAGCTGCCTGAAGAATATATTGCTTTAAAAAGCTGTGCATGTTAACGGATTGTTAAGATCAAAATTATCTTAGAAGAAGAATCACGAAGAATCACTTGACGTGTCCATAGCGCCTCGATACGCTTACGGGTCAGCTCTTACACTCTTGCTGACTGGGAGAGAAACACACACATGATGGACATGATGGTGTCTGAATGTTTTCGAGTTAATTCAGAGAAGAAGAGGTTCTGCGCCAAACACCTGGTATCAAAGACCATAAGCTGTTTAACATGTTCTGGGCAAACAAAGTGAGGAAGTTGTATAGATATGTGAAGACAGGTGAACCATAGGAAGTGTTATTGTATAAGGAATGATGAGGAAGGGGGTTAGGAAGAATGAGTAGCCTAGGAAATTTAACATCATCTATAGGAAAATTAGGAAGATGCTAACAAAACACAGATAACTGGTCAGTGTCTCAATTATTGCTTGTAAAATATTTGTTAATGCAATTTTAAAAAAAAAAGTTTATAGCTCAATAATTTTAGAATAGAGGTGCCTACACTTAGTGTATACATGTTTGAAGTTTGATCTGTTGATCTGTCAATTTTATTTAAGTAAACTTTTAAGAATAAAAAGCTTCAAACAGGAAGATGTAATCAGCACCAGATTTTTTTGTCACCAGAGAACCGTCGTCTTCTCTTTTACTGATGGTTTTATTTGTACGCTTTACACTGCCTACTCAAGAAGTAATAGTGCTAAATGGGCGGAGCTAGTAACGCCATTTGTGGTTTCGAAAAGGTTTTAAGTGCCAGAATGTCATTAACCTGTTTTATTACAAGTTAATTCCTTACAGACAATTTTGGAAAGATCAAGCTAACAAAGAAAGGAGATTAATTTTAACAAGTACTAAAGTTTGTTGCTAGACAACAGCAACAAAAAAACAACTAAATGATGAAACAAAAAAAAACATGCTCCTTATAAAAATAAAAATAAAGTACTTCCCATAAGATTATAAGACACACATTAAAACCGCATGCAACATGAGCTCAAATAAACGCACATTATCACTTCCGAGATAGAGACTTGATCAAAGCCCTGGATCAGTTTTAAGGTCCATTCCTGTCTGGATTTTTGTTTAAATAAATCCTATTAAAAGAAACTGATTAATTAAGAAATTAATATTAATTGAATAAGTAAAAGAACAATCATTAACAGAAAGCTGTGATGCGCAGACTAATGAAACATGAAACTTAAACTCACATTGTGTTCTTGTCCTGTTCTGTCTGCTGCGCACCTGCTCAGTCCAAAGAGTCGGGTACTGTGAGATCATGTCTAAAGGAAAAAAAAATAAAATAAATAAGTCTATCAATTGTATTGCATTTTTTGACATTCTATTGACTACTTGAAATTGAGTTTGAACAAAAATGTCACTCTACGTTTACCCGGATAGTAAGCAATGCGTTTAATTTAATTAATTGTCAGTTTCCATGGTTTAACTGCACTAACAGGATCCATCCATCCATCCATCCATCCATCTATCTAGGAACCTCTGTAGTCCAACTAGGGACCGTGGAGACCAATGGTTATATAATTGTATTTATTCCCATTTTCTGACTGTGGTAGGACATCTGGACAACATTCACATGCACATTTCACACAGTATGGCCAATGGGAACACCAGTTAGCTTAAACTGCATGTCTTTGGACTGTTGGAGGAAATCGGGGAACCCGGACCAACCAAGCACGGGGAGAACATGCAAACTCCACACACTCATACCCTGTACAAACAATGCAGATAGCTACAAATACATAGAAAAACACCAAATCTTCCCACTTACCAGTAAAAAAAAAAATTCTGGGAAAAAATTTGTGTATATACCTACTATTCTATATTGGAGATTAAATGTAATACAAGTTAAACAAACGATGCTTAGGAAATCCAGATCACATGTAAATATAAACATTAGATCATCTAAAAAGATCATCACAAACCTTCTTCGTCGGCTGGTGGCTGGGTCTCATCGACGAGAACGACAGTCTCATCTGCGTTTAGAATGGAAAATATTTGCAAGGAAACTACAATTATAAGAGTAAGCTAGACATTCAAGGCTTGTTAAAAATTAAAAACTATTTGCACATGGCCCGGCCAGAAGGAGGAGAAGACTGAATGGAGGAAAGACTGAAAGACAGGAGCTAAATGAGGGGTAGTGAGAATAGTGGTTATAATCATGTTTTTCCTGAAAAACAACTACAGACATAATAAAAAACTTTGATTTTAAAAATCTACACAGCGTCCATACAAACAGAACAAACTAAATGTCAGTCCAAGACTCAGAATGAAATATGGATCTTTTTTTTTTTTTACAATATGAAACAGCTCAAGTTGTGTCTGAATATAAGCACTCAGGCAACAGAATTGTGTCGTCGCCTGGTGAGATGAGATGAGGTCATGCGCTGAGATCCAAAAGTCTGCTTTTCATTTGATCTGTTATTAAAAACTAATGCTGTTTTGGCAATCTGTATTTTTGTAAACAAGATACCCTCAAACTTCCTTAATGCACGTTAAATAAAGGTTGTTCCTTATTGTCTAAAAGCAGTAATGGCAACAATTCATAATGCTTATTGTCTTTAACAGAAAATAGTGATTAGTAATGACTTGATTTTACTGACCAAATCAATCAAAACTCTGGCGTTACAACAATTTGAAGCAGATAGATTTTTAAGAGCACTGAAGCACCTGACTGAAAAAAGAAAATGTGCACACGTACAGTATTTAGTTTGCCGCGAGCTTTGATTATGGTGAACAATGTGGCGACCAATTTACATGTGACAATGATTCTTCATGCTCCCAGAACCACACTTTTACAGTTTGAGTCCTGGAATATGCCTTTGCCATCAGGGGGAAAAAACTCCATATATGTAATATCCTGGTCATTCAGTACATTCAGGGAATCACCTGACTAACTATTTTATTGCCACATAATATTTCTGAGCCTAGAACTGACCAACTAAAGCAACCCCAGATCATAACACTTCCTCCAGAGGCTTGTACAGTGGCCGCTATGCATGATGGGTGCATCGCTTCATGCACTTCCCTTCTTATCCTCATGCACAAATCTAGTCAATCTGGACTCACATGACTTTTTTCCATTGCTCCAAAGTATATTCCTTATGCTCCCTAGCAGACTGAACCATTTATCCCCTGATTAATCTCAATAACGAATGGTTTCCTTATGGCCACACAGCTCTTTAATCCCAATCCTGTGAGCTCTTGTCACATTCTGTGTGTGAAAATGCTCTGATTTTTCCCATTACACATACTATAGCTCTGACTTTTATTGTCCACTATCTACAATGTGAATTCACCAAGCGTTTATGTGATCTCCGATCATGATCAAAAATTATTTTGATGGTTGATGGTTCAGCACTATCCTTCCAGGCTTTAATAATGTGTTGGACTGTTCTTAACCTACGTCCTGCAATTGTAATATTTGTTTTGCTTAATGCAGGGCAAATAATTTGACCTTTCTGAGACAGCAACTATGTTTTTGGCCCGGCAGTGTAGATAGATAATAATATATGGTTATAAAATAAGCAATAAAATTGTTGCTATTGTAAAGCTTTCTGTGAGAGGTGTATATTTAAGCCTTTCTGTAAGGAGTCTGCAGTGTCAGAGTATCCACCACTGTGTTTTGTTCGTTACATACCAACAGAGTCAAAGTTTGGCTTTAATATTCAAGAAATGATGAAACTGTAACAGTTGGTCACCTCGGCCAGGCCAAGAAAGATTGCTGAAGCAATCTTTGGTCATGGAGTGCATATTGCACTCTCACTGTCTCTTTGTTTTCTTGGATAATACTGCTGTTTACCAGGCCTGTGTTATAAGGAAATTGAGGGACTTGCAAAACCCTTGCAAAATGACCCATGAACCATTGTCATGATGTTATTCTTGGTCTGGAAGGTCTTAGTGAAATTCTTTGATGAGTGTCCATCTCACGCTCTGTATTCATTCTGCTTCACATAAAAAAAAAAACAGCTGAGTGTCATTTTAAGAGTGAAATAGCTGTATGTACATGAGTTCAGATATCTGCAGTGGTCATGTGTAGTCGATATGAAACAGAATTACTGCTCCACTATACTTATTCAGAGTTGAGTTTCACTTTGTTTTTAGGTCATTTTCCTGGCCTTCCTCAGGCTTCAGGTTATGCACATCACCTGTGTGCTGTCCACAACTCTAAGCTCGCCAGATTTTTCTTTATTAGAAGTATTTGAGATGGAGTTTATAGCCGAAAGCCTAAATTTCATTTTCAGACAGTGATGCTGGACGGCTCCTCTCTCCGGTCAATATTGCAAAAGAAAAATGCACTTACGGTGAGAAATGAGCATGACTGAGACACACATCTGTTTTAAGTCTGTAGTTATGTCTGAGGTCTGAATTTTAGTATTAAAGCCTTACTCAACTCTAAATACAGTCCTAATTCTTGTCTCAGTATCTAGACTCTATTTTAAATCCAAGCTGCCATAACAAATAAATTTCCCTCCTGGGCATAATAAGTGTCATCTCATGTAGGAAAGTACAACTCCGGAGCTAAAATAAATTCACAATCCCGCTGTGAGGGAAAGAAACCGAAACAGAAAAGGGAAAGGGTGAAATGAGCCAAGACGGCATCTCTGCCTCTGAAAAGGACTGGAAGAAAAGTTCAGTTTATTTACTAAAGAACATTTGAAAGCTCTTAATCTGGAGGGGGAAAAACATCGATGTGGCTGGAAAGCCAGCCTGAGGTAGATGAGTTAAATGCTGCTATTTCAGTCCGCTGTAAAACGAGGCGCAATTAATAAATGTCCTGATTTTCTTCACGACCAACCGTACAAAGTTGACAAGCAGACACTTAAGTGAGAGAGGTTAGTATAAGATTCAATGCACAGTACTTTGTAAACGTCTTGCGCCACACGCACACCTCATCTCATATTTTGATTCCAAGAGCAAGAGTTTCTTGTATTTTAATGTAGTCTCGAGGAATATTTCTCTAGGTGTCCTGAAGGACTTTTTTGGCTCTCATTCTTTGGCTCTCATTTTCAGTCCAGTCCCTGTACCTGAGCAGTTTCAGAGAAATGTTTTTGCTTGTTAAGCCAGACAGTGACCTATGAATCATTCAAGCGTTTAAAAAACATCTAATTTAATTTCTCTCCAGTGAGAAACTTGTGCAGATGATGACAGATGATCAAGACAGCGATTGATATACTGATGATGCTGAATGCTGAGTGGTTGGAACAGAAGAGAGGGGAAATGAGGTTGATGCTGAGGTTGTTACATAAACAACAAAAAAGTCTTGTAATTATGGTATTTTGCAGCTTGTTGCAATAAATCATTTGTTCCCATTTCGTTAATTTCATTTCATTTAGTTTAAATGAGGCTCAAGACTTTTGCACAGCACTGTATGTAAGGGTATAACTGTAAGGTAAGGTGAATATACAGTACAGTATAATGCATAACAAATGTATAAACATGCAGTACATACATACAGGACATACATCAGGATATACAGTATGCTTACATACACACGCATATACTTGGTGGATATGTACCTGCTTTTCCTGGCTCTCGAGGAGTGACCTTATCATGCTTGGAGCCTGAAAACATGTCAACACATTATATTTCAAATGTTAGTCTGTCATACCAAAAAAACAAGAGAATTACATGATGACACTAATTCCTAGAATGAGCTCTTCTAATAATAAAAATCACCCTAAAGCACAATGAAATTCACACCAGGCCTGGTTGAGTTTAAAGCAGCTCGTCTTCCAAACCATGTCTCTGTATGACATACAGGCATGTTCCGTCCTGGAGCTATGCTGGAAAGTGTCCTGCTCTTTTCACAAACAAGTTGCTGTTTTTGTTTTTGTTTTTTGCTTCCAAAAGCTCCACAATGTTGCATTTATTAAGCCCTTGCAAATGCAATTAAAATAGTTATCTAATTGGCCACTACAGATGCATTAAAGCTAAGCATGTGGACCGTTCTAGCAGTCACTGGAGGACACTCAGTACTGGTCTGAATCAGCTCGGGCAGCTGAGAGGAAGGCTTGTAGTTTTGGTTACGCGATAGTTTTGGCAGGCTGCATGAGGCTAGACCTCAGGCGGATTAAACTTCTAACTGTGTTCGAAGGCGAGGTTGCTTTAATGTTAACAGGTCGAGTGAGAGATTCAAGACACTTGTATTTACTCCCATGTGGCTCATGGTTGCGAGGCCGAAGTGGATCACGATTCCTGTTCCAACTTTAATGTGTCACGTAACTCAGAAGCTGTCAGCAATAGACATCACATAATGTGCTGTAATTATTCCCAGCCGTTTCTGTTAACTAATTTGTTAATATTTACAATATTCATTTGTCATTCGGCGTTCTTTGGCAATCATCACCTTTTACTTTTCCAAATCGTTTTACTTCTCTCCGTGTCTTAATTAATCATGTTTACATTTCAGTTTACATTTGGCTTTGGGTTTCTCAAAAAAAAAAAAAAAAAAGGTTAAATGTCTTGTACCTTGGTGTCTTTTCATCAAAATGGTCTTCAGTGGAGTCCATGATTTATTTAGAGCTTTAGTTTAAACTTCTTCCTACGTCCTCTTCCTACATTACCCACAATGCTGTTCAATTACTCATCCCATTATCAACTAAAAAGAATGATGCATTATTTCTTTTATGCTTATATTCCCATCAACACCACTGCACTAGTTATCTTGTGGATTAATAGCCGACCCAAGCTGAGTCTCGCTATGACAGGAGATGACCGCATTGTAAAGCTGCACTGCATTCTGGGCTACTTCAAGAAAGGATTGAATTTCATTTTAATATGTTGATTAAAAAAATGTTGAGAGAGAAAAGAAGGTGGTTCATTTTTTTTTCAATGCCACTAGAGAGTGACAGAATGTCTTTTTAACTGAAATGATAAAAATACTTTGATCAAGAAACAAGTTAGTGACAAAATCACTGATGACATCTCAAAGATTTCAATAAAACCCTCCTGTAAGTTCTGATCCTTTAAGAATTATTATTTTAATAATTATATTAATTTTTATAAATCAAATTATTTTTTACTTTTTTTGCAAGTGTTATTAGGTTCTTTTCTATTTTGACACATGCAACCCTTTAGTATAAATGCCATAAGTAGTGTGTTTAAATACTATGGAGATAATTGCAGGTGGTGTAATATTCTGACTATTTATTATAGTAATATGCAATTTAGGGTGATTTGGGGAACATTGCCTTTTTCCCCTTATAATACTGGGTCTTTAAGTTTCTATTTTTAATTAAGAAAACAAACTACTGCTTTTCCATTTTTGTATGGAACATACATGCATGACAACCTTCATCTGTCATCTTCACTTTGTGTTCAGGGTTGGCAGCTTTGCCAGCTCTGGCTCATGCTTGTTAAGGTTTCAGAGCTGAGAATTAGATTTAGAGTTCATATGAGGGCACGTAATCTTCAGTTAGCATGTTATGGAGGTGTTCATAAAGCCAACTCTCTTACTACCAAGCAATAATGTTTTATAGTCAGGTATCAATATAAAGTCATCTAGACAGGTCTGTACTTAGATTTTCTTTCTGCATTTAAAATATCCAAATCTTTAGAAACCTCAGTATTTAGTCTATATGGCTTTAAGCTATTTTCACGTGGAGAGAAAAATGCATTTAAAAAAATTAGTTAATGAACCTTACCCTGGCACCGAGGCTTTTTATTGGCTACCGCTGTGCCACTGATGGGCCTGCCATTGGGCGTTACGCACCAGCAGTAGCCGGTGAAGCTGTGGCATTGAACCTGTAAGACAGAGAGAGAGAAAAAAGTGGCGATGACTTAGACTTAACTGAGAAAGCGGAGCTTTTTAACTCGGAAGCTAACAAGATTACTTTTCTTATTGTTGGACCCGTTCATCGGGCTTTTCGAAATTTTTTGGCCACGCCAAAGCTCAAGGGGGTTGCGTTCAGCATTTTTTCTCAGTCATGCAGCTATTATGGCATCTGAAGTAGTCAGAGTGTTATGACATAAAATCATACCGTGAAGAAATGCCCGTAACACAGACACATCATCATGTTCACTAATAAACTTCATTCCAGTATATAATTCCCTGCAGGACTATTACTGATACATGACCCTGGTATTTAATAGAAATAATTTTAATATCTCAGAGCAGTTAATTTCACCATTCAGATATTCAATAAAATCTTAACTTTCTCAATTTTAACAGCATGCACCATTGTGTTTTATTCTTCACATCACTTTTTTCATAAAGTTTCTTGTGCAAGTTCTAATGGTGTTTCAATTCCTTCAGCGCTCTCACCTCGCTGTAGGTGCCGTCCGGGTTACACACAGGAACAAACACCTGTGGGAAAAGTTTTTTGGCCTGCTGCTCTGTGTATTTCTTCTCAGCCACACACCTTGATGTATCTAAAGCAAAAACACACGTGCATAAAGTCAACCGAAAAATGACTGGTCTTGAAAATAAGCCATAATACTTAAGAAGTGAAGAAGTAAACTACATGTCATTTTGTTATAATAAACTGACAACACATCAAACCAATGAGAGCTCTGAGTACAGACCAAGCTAGAAACAAGAAAAAATCATGTCAGGTATGAAAATTGTGACGCATCATATGAAGTCACGTGTTAAGTCAACACTGGTTAGTTTTGTACTATGGACAATAGAGTGCTGTACTGTAGGTGAACTATATATTTTTTTATATTATTTGTTTGGTTAACAGAGAAATCCTGGTGTCCAAAAGAGGCTTTCCTCTTTCTTATTACATTACATAATCCTCATTAAAAAAATTCACGCATTGGATTTTGAGGAACTTTTGTGAAACTCTGCTCATAATTAAACTCGCATATGATACAGTAATATACTAGGTGTCAAAATGGACCTTTTTGAACCAGGAATCTGAAAATATGCATAACTTAAATCACCCAAAATACAACTTAATACAAGATTTTATGTGACAGGTTATGATCTCCAAATTATATTTCTTAGTTGTAGATTACAGAAAAAAAAGTGCACTCCATTACAATTTAACCAATTTAGTTCCCAAGCATGTTGTTTAAGTATGCATAGGCATAACCAAATACAAATACACTATTTGACTTGAACGGTGTTCTAACTGTATACATAAGCAAATACATATATATATATATATATATATATATATATATATATATATATACATACAGTATATATGATGCGCACTTTTTGTTTATATTTTTACACCCAAATATTTCAGAGTATTGAGTGAACAATACAGACATTGCGATCCTGAGGGATCCAACAAATACGGTATGTGCCAAAATATACAGTACTGACAGTTGTGCATTTCTCAAACGCGAATGTGCGTTTTTCAACAGGGCATAGCACTAGCCGCACGTGTTCCCAGAAGTGAAAAGGAAGTTGTGTTGTGCACTTGTTATTGGAAATGTGTCTCTCTTCAGAGGAAAAAGTATTCATAGTTAAGTATTATTTCCATTCATACGGAAGTGGTCATGAATGGAGACCGAGTTTGAAAAAGATTGCAGAACAATTCCAAAAGAGATTTAATAAGACGACAGTCATGCTCTCTATTGTTATAAAATTTCATTGTTCTGACAGTTCTGGTGTACTGTGTCAACATTTCGCGAGCATGTTCTGCATGAACAATATAAACACTGTCTACAGCAAGGCGGCACACACACTTCAAACACTTATATTACACATACCATGGTAACTCAACACTAATAGTGTGTGTTAGTTTCTTTCAGGAGAAATACATTTATAGATAACAACAAGGTAATACTGTTCGACTTTCCATTTCAGTACTATATATTATATATCTTATTCAAGCAATGATTAGGCCACGCCCACTTTGGGTTAAATCCAAATCCATATAGCTGGAGCACTAAATAGACAATGTTACTGCTTCTCTTTGTGTGTATGCGCTAATTTGACGTATACATTCTTTTTACTCGTTATTATCAATATGATTAAGGCTATACAATGCTGTTGGGCCCTTGAGCAAGATAAGGATGATCCTCTAGGTAAGGATGTCTGGCAATTGGCATAAATATCAATAATACACAAGGAATATGAGGGCACCTACAACCACTGCACAAAGTCCACTTCTCCAAGTTCACTTCATGAGTCACCTAAAGCTCTACACAGTAAAATAAGATTCTGCAAATCCTATTAGTCTGATCCATTTCGCAGCAATTGCAAAAAGGACGGGGGGAAGCGGTATTTACGAAGCCGGATACATTCTTTAGGTTCGCCATTGCCACTAATGTGGTAAGAGCATTTTTTAGGGAAATTATGGATATGAATATAGGGGGGGAAAAAAAGACGATTCATATTCAATATGTAATGAAGTGTGCAAGTATGTGTTAGTGAGAGAGCAGAGGTTACAGGCGTAGGAGTGACTGGGAAGAGCAACAACAGTCTTCTTTCACTAGGCTCATCAACAGAGAACCCACGCATCCACCCATACATACATATATACACACACATACATTTCATCACACTCCCCCTGGACTGAGTGAGTGAGTGAGGGAGGGAGGGAGTGAGTGGACTCTCTCAATGCTGGCAGCGACACATGAAGCCACAAACTGAAGCTCCACCAGGAATTCAGTTTCAGCAGTGACACATGCTCAGTTTCTCCACTGCGCAATGCTGTAATCCCAGTGCCCCAGACTGGTGAGGTGGCACCTCATGCCACAGAGGGACACACTGCCCAGTCTGCTAGACTGAAAGAATGAGAAACAGACAGATGGGGGGGAGGGGGGGGCAGGGGGGGAGAGGGGGGGTTAGTGAAAAAGACTGATAGGGCAAGAGGAAGGTTATGCGAATGGAGAGTCTGACAGAAAGTGAAGGAGAACTTGAGAGACTTTTGCATCACTGTCTTTGTTCAGAATGTCCAAATATGGTGTGGGGAACAATGGCACAGCATTAAACTAAGCCATAATAGCATTTGTTTTAAGCATGCAATAGAGCTGGCTTAAAAAGTGCACATACTTGAGATAATGTTAAATATGTAATACAGGAAGCAAATACACAAACAACTATAAGAAGAAAAAGAAAAATCCAGCATGCTCTGCTTTGTTTCAGTCCAAGCATGGCACTCGTTCCAGATGAATGGCTGGTTAGATTAAGAGAGGGATAGTGGAAAAGATCGACCAAGATGAGAAGAAACGGAGGACGCTGCAAAGTTTTTCCTGCATGGAAAAAACACAAATAATGTCTTCACCGAGGATGAGAAAGGAGAGCTGGAAAGAGTGACGGATGGGAGGCCTGAATCATACAGTCTGGGTATGGAAGATTAAAATGTCCCAGCACGGGAGCTACACACAATATGATTTTTATAGCTGTCCACATATTTTGGAGAGTCTGGACTATACTGCAATTCTCAACACATTGATTTATTTTTTGTTTTTTCTCTAAAAAACACTTGTAAAACTGGCTTCCCACAATTTTCTTCCCTTTGGAGTAATATATTAATATATCCTCATATCTATACCACGGGATGAATAAAATTGCAGCCTTTTCCTCTGCAAGACTGGACGGCTTCCTAAAGAAAAGGACTGTGTATAAAAAATGTAGCGTGGCCATGACATCAGTTAGAAATTCGGGACGTCTCATGACGATAACGTAGTCTATAATAATCTATGTTTTTCCACTCCTTTTGTGTTTGTCTCATTCTCATCCAGGGTGTCAGGGGAAAGGAGGTGATAGAGAGACAGACATGAGGAGATTAGAGGAGTGAAAGAGGTCATTGAGGACAAAGAAGAGACACAAGCACAGTTTAGAGGTTGACAAAATCCTCCCTGGAGATCCTAACACAATAAGGGGGTTTGTGATTCATTTGACCTTTGGCCTTGCGGGGTAATGAAAAACCAATCTGTTACACGGCAATATAAAAGCTGCCTTTCTAAATATCAGGATCAGGAATAAGTGCAGGATCCTCTAACGTTTTTTTTTAAAACATACTAATTTAAAATTTTTAAAGTACATTTTTCTTCTCACCTATACACGGTGTATGTTACTCAAAAATGGGCGATGAACTCTGACCTTTGCATGAGCCACGCATGACTTCCAGCTGGGGGTCTCGGCACTTGGCACGCTGGAACTCACAACGTGAGGCGAAGGTTCGTCCATCGGATGCGCACAGCGGCTTGCGTGAAGCGCTGGTGCAATCCATGTTACACTCCTTATCCTGGTCGACTCGTAGGAACTGCATAAGGGTGTGGAGAGAAAAAGAATGTTTTACAAAACTGGAAAATTATTCAATTTGTCTTTGAACCACCTTCAATTCAATGTAATATAATTCTTTAGCTTTATCAGTTTGTACTTCATGCACAAGCCGGAGGTGACGGTGGCAAGGAGAAACTCCCTGAGATGGCATAAGGAAAAACCTTTCAAGGAACCAGACTCAAAAGGAACCCATCCTTATTTTTTTGTGATAACAAATTGCGCAACCATAATTCAATTCCGTCTATAAAGTGCTCTGTGCGCTATAAGATCGAAAGTGCAGTTGTACAACAAATTCCTCCTGTCAGTGCTCCACTGGAGGGAAATTCATGCTGCCATTCGGAAAATCGCTTGGAGTGGCCAAACTGTATCCAAACTGTCTAAGAAAGGTATAAACCAGAAAAGATGACAATCTGATCTTGCTGAGCTTCAATAGAAAACCATCCAAACCCAAATAGCTAAAACAGCACAATGAAACCACAACAGGAAATAGAAACCTGAAGAGTAACAGAATAAATGTTTAGACTGAGTCACAATTAAGCAGCTATTGGAAATTCAGTAATGTCTGAATCTTGAGTCACAATTTGTGCTATAGAATCTGTGGAAGGCTTCGAGAATAAAGAGGTGCATGCAGAGGCAAGATGCAGGTCATTAATTCAAACTCTAACTAGCTGTGAGACTGAAAAACACAAATGTATTCAAGTCAAATTGTGACTTTTGATTGTGCAGAATAACAGAATCGGTTATGAGGGGAAAACTCTTTAAAATGTTTTATTTCTCGGCGTAATCCCCTGCTACACTAATACAGTACATATATCCCAACGTTTCACTACCATCAAGGTATGCCAGAGCTGTGATCAGAGGCCAGAACGCTGGCCTCCCAGGAACTCCTTAAATGGCTTGGAAAGAGGTCAGGGCTGTAGGGGGATGTAGAAATAACTTCCAGCTGAGTTGTGCAAGAGATGTTGCTGAATGATTGTATGTACAGTTCCCACGGACAGATGCGTCTCTTCCACATATTGTCAACAAGGTATCCATAATTTTCAAGGAGCCATCATCATTCACCGATGTACAGCCTTCTTGAAAACATTTGCACCATTCAAATGTTTTTTTTCCACATCACCATACTGTGCTTGTCTTCTGTAAATGTCAATCTGTTTCACATTGAAAATCATCTCAAGTCCCGGGTTGACTTGAACGCCCTTGTAGTTTATTACCTAGTACATGCATAATATATGTAAGTGCTTATTACTATAATTATTGTGTTTTTTTATTGTGGCTTTATTAACATGAGTGTGTTGTGGTTCTCTTTGTTCTTCCTATAACTATCATGCACTTGTTTCTGGTCAGTCCGAGGAACTCTGTCCTTGTGGTTCTTACATCACTGTCAGCTCTTTTACCAGCTCTTATTATAATCCTTACTTGTTGAAGAAAAAAAAAGCGTCAGCCAAATAAATAAATATAAATGAAAATCTAAGCTGGCAGGATATCTGAAAACATCACTGGTTCTAACAAAAGGACAAAGGGATCTATTGTGGCATTGTAAATAAGACAAGTGAGGCCTGGGTTGGCATGCAAATTTTTGTGGTTTGTCTTTTCGCTGCAAAGTTAGCAGCGTTGGATGAAATTGGTTGCAGAGACTGTATGTTTTTAGCATGTGTTACGACTTGTCTTTGTTAAAGATGCGTTACGGCTCTTCTTTTGCAGCATGTGTTCTCAATGTATCACGTTTTGAATACAATCCAAAAAGCCATATTATACATACAGTAAATGCTTTTAAATGCATTTAAGGAAAGATTTCTTTTGTAGCGTTAGATTAAAATTATATTAAGTATAAGAGTAGTGCAAGAGTCCTCACTCTTTACAAAAAAATTATTTTACATTTTTCTGCAAGCCAAGACCAACAGTGGTTGTACTGTACATGTACCAGTGTTTCATGGGTCATAACATAGGCAGAGGGCATTAAAAAGGGATAATCCATATATCAGGAATCCTGAAAAAGTCAAGCACTAGAACAAGAATAGCAAACAATGAAACTACGGCTAGTATATATGAAATAAATGCAACAACGGTGCAGAATCAGACAGGATCAGAGGTTATTTTTCTTTTTTTTTTTAAACAAAGTTTTGAAGAATCTTGGGCTCAATCTTGGGATGCTGGAGAAGGTGCATTAGTTGGCAAATATTTGTAGCCAACATGCTTTGCTTTGAATTTTAAAAGATATCACTGCATCATGTTAGGTTTTCGACATGAACGTTTAGATAATAATTTCTCCGAAAAAATATTTTCAACCACATTTTTGTCATTTTAGTGCTGTGAGCTTTGCCTTTTATGGAGTTTTGTGGGCGTCACCAAATGAGAATCAGAATCGGGTTTGATTCGCCAAGTATGCTGACACACACAAGGAATCTGATTCCGGCTGTTTGGGGCTCTCAAGGTACTGACCAACATAAGACACTGTACGTTTGTTATAGACAAGACGCTGTACACAGTTAGTCCACAACATTCAATAACTATACAGATTAAATAAAGACAGAAAAAAAAATAAGAAAAAAATTAAACATTTATAAATAAATAATATTCAGAGTATGTTACAGATTAGCACTGTACGTAACATGTATGTGTGTGTGTGTGTGTGTGTGTTCAGGTTACCAAGCAAATCAGGTCCTGACTATTCAGGAAAGGTGGGACGTAACTGAGGAGATTGTTACTGTACTTGAGTACAAATTTTATGTGTCTGTACATTAACAGAGTAATTATAGTGTACAGTAGTGTAGAGTAGTAGTGTTTTTGTGTATTGTTTTTTTTTTTTTTTTACTGAAAAAGGCTACTGTGAGTTAATACAAGCCCTGTACTTTTGATAGTTAAAGGTGAGTATTTCTGTACTTTTACTCAGGTACACAAGTACAGTAAATGCAGGACTTGTACTTATACTTGAGTATTATTTGCTATAGGTAATCTCTACTAAGTACAGGATTTGTGTACTTTGCTCACCACTGCTGGTCAATTTACAAACGATTGGCTTTCATTCACATAGACACACAATTAAGAAGAAAATCAGGATTTATAAACCTTGTGTGTTTTTTAAAGATTTAGAATATTTCTGCTCAATTTGCAGTATTTTTATAGTCATGGCATGATTACAGACTTGAATATTTTGACGTAAAAAATAGAGCTGTCACGGATGCTCCTGCTTCCCTTGTTTTCAAGGCCTGTGATACTTTGGTGTCTATAATGAGACCCCATTCTGTAAGGCTCAACGCTAATGGTTTCATAATAGTAACGGCTAATGTTTTTTTAAGCCCTCGTCAAACTGCAGGTGTTCTCCGATTGTTGCGTCTTCGCAGACGACCTTTCACGCAGTGAAGCGCTTATTCAAACCCTGAATGAAAGTAACATCCACACAGTGTGCGCTGCCACTCAAAGATCCATCCCCTGCCTTGTCTTTTCTGGGAAGCGAAGACGAGACTTTCAAAGAGGGTCACATGTGATGCTTTTGTCTGTCTGTCAGTCTCACACCTGTGCACTGCCTCACACATACACACACACACAAAGAATGTTTATATATCACTGTATATGTGAGATAAAAAAGGAAGTCTGTCTGTTGACATTTGTGGCCCGATGCTAAAGATCTTTCATTTCATCCTCATTTGTCTTGCTCTTGTTTTCGCTCTCTCTCTCTCTCTCTATCCATCTCTATCTATCTTACACACAATACAACGACACCATACTAGCCGTGTCTGCTGCTTTGTTCAGCCAGTGTAACATTTCATGAAAAATATATTCAAGAGTGGGCATGAAGTGCTCACGTTCCGTTGAGTCAACAGGTGTGGGGTTTAGGAGAGAGGGATCTGTGATTAGACATACCGAAAAAAAAACCACAATCCGAGCTTTTCAATATCTCTCTCTCTTTTTTAAATAAATGACTCATTCTTCACCACTAATTCTTCACCACAAAGCCTCAGAGCCTCAAAGGCCTCAAAGGCCTCAGCACCACGCCTCAGTCGTAAATCAGAAAGGAGGAAAGGAAACAGACACTTTGTTGGGTAAATCATTTCCCGTCCAGAAAATTAGCTCTACATGACAGCTTACAAATGAGCAAGTGTGTGTGAGAGAGAGTGAGTTTGCGTGTGTGCGCGCGTGCGCACGTTTAAAGAGCTCTGCACCTGGCAGAGGGGTGACTAAGAGGGTTTAGGGAAAAGTTGCCCCACGGTAAAGGGCGTCATCTCTTCTGTCATCTCCGACCATAAATCTTACATGGATTTACGTAAGAGAAGAGAATAAGATTGTGTGTGTATTAGTGTATATTTTCATGAACATGTGTGTGATGAATATATGGGATGAGACTGGAGGTAAAAAAAAAAAAAAGATGCCTAACTAATTTCTCTTTCATGTGTATAAGCAGCCGGCGTGAACTCTTAATTTTTTCCGCTTCATCCGAATATAAACCAGGCAATAAAAGAACAATACTTCTTCTCAGTTCAATCACACTGCTGCCGCAGCCCATCCATTCCCCCCCCAGCCCTGCCTCGTCTACTCCTTTTTTTGCGCTTTATTTCATCCATTTCTGAACGAATGAATATTAAGTCGTGCATGAAAGCTTCTCCTTTCTTGCGAGTGCTGTTTGGGGTCTGTGTGTTTCCCTCTCCTGACTGACAGTGTCCCACTGTCTGAGGTCACGCCGGCCCCTCACCCTTCTCCCTGTATGCGCTCGGCCTGTCTTCCTCTCTCGTCCTCCCCCCGTCTATCTCTCTGCAGCTGTGCCCTCGTGCCCTGTTCACTCCGTCTTTCGTGGCTGTGCTGTCAGATGTCTCGGCGGGAGGCTGGAAGGAGTTGTCACGCACCAGCTTGGTTTGCACCGGTGCGAAATCGAGACAAGGCCCTTATAATAATAATAATGAGATTATATAGGAATAATATGAACATTTGTCATGCTTTTTATTGAAAATGGTAAATATTATTTGAAAACAACATATAATGAATGCATAGTTCATGTATCGCTGTGGCAGACAATGTTAAAACTATAATATCTGAATAATGCAGACTAATTTACGAAAAATCTATCAAATTGTTGTGGCACGGTTTCTTTCTATATGACACATTTACCGCTAACTAATCAAGTTTGTAATCTGGTACAGAAGCACCTAAACGTATTTCAGTTCGAATAATTCTAAAGTTTTTAGAACTTTACATATTAGGAAGCATTTCCTCAGGCAGCCACGGGACAAGAGAGTTTACGGTCCCATGCTCATCATCTCAGATCATCAGCTGATCGAGATAGGAACGTCAGCCAGGACCGACTGCTATGTTTTTTTTGTGTGTTTTTTTTTTTTTGAACAGTCATAATAAAACTCACAGTTTTGCCCACCACAGAGTTGAGCCATTTGTAAATAGCCAAGCCAGAAACAAAAGGAGACAGTAAAGTCCAACCCAAGACTACGACATGAAACCATTCACAAGCCCTGTGGGATTCTCCAGCCACCCACTATGACTGTCAAACGCTGTCATTTTCCAGTTTTAACAGCTGGTTGCAAGTGTCCTAAATGAAGAAAAAAGGACGAATGGACAACCGCTGCTACCTCCCAGCATGGACAAGCTGGCTATCATAGCAAACAGACGGGCCACAGACGAAGAGGATAGTAAACAGATGACACCGAACTGGTCAGCAGAAGAGAGGTAATACAATGCAGATCGTTTGCCGTTAACTCGAAGGCTCTGAAAGGCCGGGGTTCAGGCTTTTTCCGTAAGACAAACACAATGCATTCACTGCGAACAAGGGCACAGGAAGAGCAGATGAATGGAGTGTTCAAGTGAATAGATTGAAGTTTCGCTATAGTCTCAGTGTGATTCATACTCATCAAACAGCATGCATGAATAGACCTTTGCCTGGGTGTGAATGTTTTTAGCTTCTATCATGAGACCCCGTGAAGAATTTAAGTGTGCATGGGAGTACCAGAGGAATGGGCAGCTGGCATTGATGGATAGCTAGTAAGATCACTCCTGCTTCACTAACGATTTGGTTTGGTATTGTGAAATTAGTGCCTTTTCTTGCTTTGTTCGTCATTCTGCTGTTCTTTCAACCTAAAGCTAAATTGTCCCAGAGCTTGGCTATAGGGACAAAAACTGACGAGCAGTTTTAAGGGATGAACAGTGCTGCATGCAAGTGATTTTTAAATATATTTCTTTCTCAGGGACCCACCGGCATAGTAAAGCCCAAATCCTATTACCCCCCTCAAGGCGGCGAAGCACTGTGGGCCTGAAAAGCTGCGTTGTGGAAGCCAGCTTCCAGCAGAGAGCACATTGTGCAGTGTTACAGCCCGGGTAGGAAGAAGAAGTCCAGGGTACCCCTCCTCTTTTTGCCCTAGAGGGGCCCTGGGCCCCGTTCTTTTTGCCCTTAACTCCCCAGCTGTGAGGGGTCAATGGGGGCCACTGGTGGAGAGCAACAAGGCTGGTGTGGACATGTGAAGGACTTCTATGGCAAGCTTCCTGGGACTGGGTGAGAACTCATTAGTCCCCAGCTTGGTAGAAAAGGAAGAAAGTGACAGCTTTTAACCAGGCTGTTAAACTCCAAAACGGGTTTAATTGCTGTGAATAGACATAAAGATAAAGAGAAGAATGGATATACTTTTTTGTCTGTGCAGGTGCATTTCACAGGTGTCTTTTTCTAATAGAAACGAATCAGATTAGTCATACATAGATTGTATCAGATCTATGCAAAAAGGACAAATGGGTTAAAAGAAGAAAAAAAAACTCTCACACAGATGAAAGCATTTGCATGCTCAAATCCAAACCAAGAAGACATTCATGAACTAGCAGCTCTGTCAAATACCAAGCTTGTGATTGAAACAATACCACGTACTGTGTCTCACGCAGACCATTCCCACTAAACAAAATAAAATCCATTCCCGGTGACTTTTTACAAAGCCAGAATAACACTGATACGTCTGTCTGCGAGTTAGAAAAATATACTAGAGCTGTTCTCCTTCCTGAGTTTGAGTCACACCGTGCAAAATATTAGTTTAATGTGGAAAAGTGGTGAAATGTGTGGATTGGATGTTAATAGTAGAAACACTGCAGCAAAAATAGTGTTTGTAGCATGAAGAGGCCCCTATCAACAGCACTATGGAGAAGGATGAAACTAGTAAAACCCACTGGATAGCAGTCTAGTGATTAGAAATTAAGAACTGAATTGCAGGAACCAGGTAGATATGTAAATGTATAATTCTATATTTCCTATATTCCATGACTGTTCTTTCTGTATATTCACTATCACTCACAGTTCTAGAATTCATAACGTGACGTGTTCATTACGCCTGAGTTTTTAAAAATTTAAATCAACAAAATACAGGTATAATTGTATTAATGTACTCATTTTCATAAACTATCATTATTAAGTATTATGTATCTATGGGAGGAGTCACCAGTGTCAGTCTTGTCTGGTTTTTTGTTTCTTACATTCCAAACCAGGACTTGGCGAGAATTAAACATCTGCAGGTCTGAGCTGCACTGAATGTCCGGTAAGGTGAAGTAAGCCAGCATCCGAGTTTGTACGAGTGTGTGCAGGCACATGCAAGAATGCAAAGTGTGTGTCTGCACAATGCAATGCTGCCTCCCACATTCCTGGTTGCGAGTAAGGAGCGCGGTTAACTACCCAAAGCTATTTGTTACCGTTTGGTCGTGAGGCATCTCAGCGCGGCCAGCAAATAATGAGGCTGGGGGCAGCAGCGGCGGATCCAAGCCCTAAATCACACGGCTCCCCGGGCTGACACCGCACATTCCTCTGTACACTCATTTACATGCACATGCACACTTGTGCTGGTTTGATATTATACTAGCAAGATAATTACCAAATTACTAAACAGTACCTTTTCAGTTTTGCTTATTATTTCCCCAAACTTGTCATTTGCCAATTTCCTCCCAGTCTTAAGACTGCCCTCATTCACTACACCTTTCTCTAACACTAATATATATATGTATTCCTATCTACCCACATAGACATACAGAAGGTCACGATGCCCATGATTGGCTTGTGTTTCTGTGATTGACAGGAAAGAGTCGTTGCCAGAGTGCCAGAATGCATGATCAGTTTTGCTCTCCTGACCCCTAGTGTTGCCACTTTTTTAAATGATCTGTCCTATATCACATTTCCCAGGACACGCTAGCACTGTGGCTTTGCAATTCCAGAGTCGAGGGTTCGATTCCTGATCTGTGTGCATGGAGTTTGCATGTTCTACCTGTGCTTGGTGGGTTTCCTCCGGGTGCTCCGGTTTTCTCCAACAGTTCAAAGACATGCTGTGTTTAGGTATTCCCAAATTGCATGTAGTGTGTGTGTGTGTGTGTATGTGTTGGGGTGGCCTGCGATGGATTGGCACCCTGTCCAGGGTGTACCCCACCCTGTGCCCAAAATCTCTTGGGATAGGCTTCAGGCTTCCCGCGACCCTGTTCAGGATAAGCGGTACAGAAGATGAATGAATTTTATACCGCTGTAGTTCATAACTGTTACTAAAGGCCAGAACTGGTTGCCATTATTGTAAACACAAGAAAGCCACAAATTCTTTTTTTTTTTTAAAAGGGTCTCAATAGGACATTTTGTCAGTCGTTTTTTCTTTAACTCGACTGACAGTTAAAGTTGTGTGTCCAGATTTTTAAAAGTAAAAAATGACAACCCTACTGGCCAAAGATGGATGTCACAGATTCAAGACTTGAACTTTGAAGATTTTGGGGATTCAAACACATTCTGGTTGCATCCACCTTAAATCAATTTACCACACTACATGATAGGTACTAGGAACTTCAGAATCTATAAAAGATGCACACCTGACAAGAATGAGTATGGTTAAATTTTTGTATCAGAGAGATTAAAAAGGTATGCACCAAGACATTCAGCGAGCCTCTTTGTTAAAGTTGAAAGGAGGTCATGTGATTAGCGTTATATTGTCTTTTCTGAACAAAAAAAAAATCAGGGTCTTGGATGACGTGAAGGTTGATATTTCTTCCAGAGTGTTGTCTCCAGTCCAACCTGTAACACGATCTGTACTGTTAAAACAGCTCAACTTAAGAAACCAATTCTACTTTATTACTGTGAAATTGGCTTTCCCTGGCCACGGACTGTGAAGTGTGCGAAGTGCATACCAAAAAACCTGCAGGAACCCAACAGTTTATTTTCTCCCTCTCCTAACTGACTCTTGGGTCGATTTGTACTTTTACCCCAGCAAATATGCACAGTCGTGTAGATGCCCTTGAGACCCTATTGCCAAAAGCCCTCGATTCATGGATAGCTGGCCTGGCACAGACTAGCAGAGAAGCAGATGCCAGCAGGGGGAAAACATTGACAGCCACTGTATCTCTGACCATGGTGCTAACAACTCACATCAGCGCCAGTTAGACACACTCAATACCAGCAATGCCCCCTTTACAAATCCCCCAAGACGCAAAAACCACACCGAAACCACTGACTGGCTCTAAAAGAATGTTCAACACGATCGTGTCTTTAAAGCTGACAGAACCAGGACTAAATGGAAAAGAAAGATAAGCCCATGATTGACTTGAAATCTATACAACTTGTGGCCTGAAATGTTAATGCTGGTTATGCGTAAGGACCAAAATATGACCATAGGGTAAAAATCACAACTTTTTCTCTCAGACAAAGGCACATATTATATCTCAAAGCCTGTCAAACAGACACAAATATTGACTGCTTACCAACATTTATGGATTATAGAGTGGGCTATTTCCTATTCCTCCACTGACATGTTTAAGCTCGCTGGCACACACACAGGATTGGTTTCCCATAAGTGCTCAGACGAGCTTCTCTATCAAAGCCAGCTCTGTTCCTGCTCCTTGCTCCCACAGGCCTGTCTCTGGTGGCTATGGGGTAATGAAGAGCGGCTTCCCGCAGTCACCGGGCTGGGTGTGTGAGTGTGTGCATGTGTACACACGCCGCTGGCCGCAGAAGCTGTTACTTTTTTGGCAGCACTGTGAATTTCACACTGTTCCAGGCACTGGACAGGTACTCCAGGCCATGCCAAGTCCTGGCGTCAAGAGGATATGTACTGATAGTGCACCTGTGATTCGCCGTGTGTTACTTTTATGCAGGGAAAATTCTGACCGGTCAGTTCTTTTTAGGTACATTTTAGGTGCTTTCTGTGTTTCTCACCAACTAGTGACGTTCCGAACGAACCTGGCTTTCAGCACCTACATAAAAATTTTGGCCGGTCAAGCAGTTCTCAAAGTGAGTGCCAGATTCAGTGGCCTAAAAATAACGTCCTCACAATAACACGAGCTGACCAAAGTATAAGCTTGGGCTGGGGTTGCACAATGAACATTTCTCGAGCATCCAGAGAGACTCTGAGACTCTAAGCCACTCTACAACGCTTGGAAATTTTTAGCACTGAAAAGAAACGTTCATGCTTTCATTACCGGATAGGCTGGATGAAACTATTAAGTATTTTTTCACTTTATGCTTCTGACATGCAGCCGACAGTTTAATTACCTTGACTTCCTCAAGATCATTAATCACTGCAATTGAAAAAAATTAGATATCCTGGCTTAGAAAGGAAGAACCTATAACCGCTGCAATCCAATATGACTCAACAAGATCATTAATATATTGATTCATAAACTGAGTGCTTCATCATCATTATTATCAGCTGTAGGAGCAGCATCGCCATTATATAACTTTTCATTCATTTATTCATTCATCATGGTCAGGGTAGCGGATACTGCATCTATCCCAGGAACACAGGTTGAAAGGCGGGAACACACTTTGAATAAGATGCCAATCCTTTGCAGCATACCACACACACATACACACACACACATATTTACACCTAGCAGCATTTTTGCTTAGCCAGTCCACCTACTGGCATGTTTTTGGGGAGAGAAGGAAACCTGTGAACCTCAAGGAAACCCAGATAAGAGCGCATCCACACAGACAGTATCCGGGTGTCTAATCTATAACACCCAAATATGGTCTTTGTATATCCCTGTACACTTTTACAGGCTTGATTATTATCAGAAAAGTAGGAACAGGAGAGGAAATGATAAAAAAGGAAAGAAAACCATTGATCAAAGAGAGACTAATCATGCCATGTGCATCATAAAAACTTTCCTGCACCATCACGCTTTCCTCAGTGTAATGATGATGATGACACTATGCTCTCAATATAGCAATGCTTATAACTAATAAAAATGAGTTAAGAGAATGTCATATTAAAATACTTTTGTCTGCTGTCCTTAAAGTCATCACCATGAATGCTAAACTTTCCTTAGAAGATAAAGCTCTTCATTCAAGATTCAGTGATCTGCTCTCTCTCTCTCTCTCTCTCTCTCTCTCTCTCTCTCTAAGCTTCAGTAGCAGAGCATGTTCCAGCAGATCATAGCCTAGTTTAAGGTTGAATCTAGACTAGGACTCTTCAATTGGCCTTTACGTTTCTATACATAATCTAACAACTGAGTGTTTCACTAACTGGTTAAAATATGCACTTTTTAAAAGATAATTATTGTTAAAGTATTAAAACAACCCATGTTTAATTGAAGAAAACAACCATGTCATATGTGATTAGGGAAAAAACATGTGCATTTTAATATGATGGCAGCACATAATATAAAATAAAGTGAAAAAAAGAAGAAAAAGAAGTGAAAAGTATATAATAAAAACCACCTGTAGAAACATAACATGTATAAATTCCAGGTGAACTTAATGTGCTTAATGATTGCTCAACCCTTCTAATGAAATATGGCTATCATTCCTTTATTTGTTTAGTGCACATCTGTGCATTAGTGCACATCTGTCTTGAAAGTTCTCATCATCAGAAACAGCACCATGACCATGAGGTTTTCTCGCAGACTAAGTCAAATGAGAAGAACTCAAACAAGTGGTGTCATAAAAGCAATCATCATCATCACCATCATCATCATCACCACCCGCGCGTGCCCGACTCACCGTGAGCGCGGAGAGTTTCTGCGCGCTCGCCTCATGGAGCAACCCGAGCACCAGCAGCAGCAGCAGCAGCACAGAGTCCCTCATCCTGAGCACCAAAATCTCTCCCAAAATTCACTTTCTTCTTAATGTCTTGTTCTTCTCCTTGAAGCAACAAGCAGAATCCGCGTTCTCTCCCGGTCGGATACGGGGACCACAGGTGAAGCTGGCTGCTGAGAGTCTTGGAGTGGAGAAATGCGCAGTGCGCTCGCTTTTGCGCAGCAGGAGAGTGAGAGATGCGCTGAGTGGAGACTGCACACTGCCTTGAGATACCATCACACACACCCACATACACACACACCCTCTCTCTCTCTCTCTCTCACTCTCCTCCCCCTGTGAGAGTCGTTATCGGGTGGAAGGGGGTTTGGGGTTTATAAATCTTTTGGATGCTGGTGATTTGACGCAAACACTTAGTGGATATTCCTCCTTTTCCCATTTATTATATTATATTATATTATATTATATTATATTATATTATATTATATTATATTATATTATATTATATTATATTATACACTATATGGACAAAAGCATTTGACCTGCAATGACACTGTATTCAAATAAATACACTTCAATATAGACTTGGTCCCTCTTTTGCAGCTCTTCTTGGAAGGCTGTCCACAAGATTTTGGAGTTTCTGTCGGAATTTGTGTCTATTCATTCTGTAGAGCATTTATGAGGTCAGGCACTGATGTCAGATGAAAAGTCCAATCTCTGTTTCAGTTCATCCCAAAGGTGCTCGATGGGGTTGGGGTCAGGGCTCTGTGCAGGCCAGTCAAGTTCCTCCTCAAACTCATCAAACCATGTCTTTATTGTCCTTGCTTAGTGCACTGGGGCACAGTCATGTTGGAATAGAAAAGGGCCTTCCCCTAATTGTTGCCACAAAGTTTGAAGCATAGCATTGTCCAAGATGTCTTGGAATTCATTTAATTAGCAGGTTTGTCCAAATACTTTTGTCCAAATAGTGTATCTTGTTTGCAGTTAATATATTTTTTCCACT
>JAQMYG010000038.1:30690342-30718300 GCA_030014215.1 Clariallabes teugelsi | reverse complement strand
TTAGTGCGCGTCTCTTACTGGTATAATCAACATCCGTGCACGCGTGTACTGTTTACTATAACACTGTGACCACGTGTCTGTGTGTAAAACATTTTATTTTGTGTTTGGAAGCGCATGTGTACAGCGCGCGTGTACTGTTTCTTATAACACACGTGTATGTGCGCGTGTAAAACAAAAGAAAGTCTCATTAGAGGTTAAAAATTGTCTCCCTCTCTGTCATTGTGTGTGTGCGTTATGTGTATGCACGCGCGTAATTTGACACTGTGCCGGTTCACTCTCTCTCTCTCGCCGTTTGTGTGTGTGTGTGTGTGAAGCACCCCCTCTCTGCTTCACACACACACACTAAAGGCGAGAGAGAGAGTGTGAACCGGCATGGTGTCAAATTACGCGCGTGCATACACATAACGCATGGTTAACATGGTTAATTTTTTTTGTTTTTTTTGGGCTGTGGAACGAATAATTTGAATTTCCATTATTTCCTATGGGAAAATTTGATTTATGAGTGTTTTGGAATACGAGCCCGCTTCCGGAAAGAATTATGCTCGTAATCCAAGGTTCCACTGTATTTTTCTCTGTAGTATATTAACTTTACCAAAGGTGTTTATTTAAGGGGTTGGCTTAGGATCTAAATGTTTTCTTTGTTCTGTGAATAAATTGTGTGCTTGTTTGTGTGTGTGCAAGCATGTTGAAGCAGAGGGACAGCTCATTTTTCAAATTGTAAACCTTTATATATGGATTTTGGTGTGATTTATAGATGATAATTTTTGTCTCTTGCCAGGACATGATCCACATTGCAGACACGAAGGTGGCCCGCCGCTATGGAGACTTCTTTATTCGGCAGATCCACAAGTTTGAGGAAGTAAGCATTTTTTTTTTTTTTTTTATTATGTAACTTTATAGTTTTTTTGTATTTGGTATATAACTAAGAAACTAAATGTCATCTTGCCTGGACATGTGACATCAGAAAGAGCATTGTCATAGTTCAGTTTGCCCAAAAAGTAACATGATGACATGAATTGCAATTTATCCTTAAAACCAGTTGTACTAACTTCTCTTTGCTTGTTTTTCGTAGCTGAATCGCACCCTGAAGAAAATGTCCACAACTGGCACCTCTGGCTCCAGCAATACCACATCACGATCATAAGGGCGCTTACTGATTTTTTTTTGTTTTGTTTTTTTAAATTGTTGCACTTCAGCTGAAGATGCACGAACACAACTTTGTGACATTTACTACAAGATGAGAAGCTTCTCTTTTCTCTCAGATGGAGCAGATGGCGGTGTCTTTAACCAGCTTTCATACTTTCCAACCTCCAGTATCCAGTTTGCCACATAGACCTACATCTTATGGCATTTTTGTGGGCTGAAAAAAATAAAGTTGATGTGGTAAATAAAGTGGTTACCTTTTTTTTTTTTCCCCCCTCCTCATCCTTTTATCTAACTTATTTAAATGATTTGAGATTTAGAAAATTTTACAAAACTTGAACAGAATTGAAACAGAATTGTCATTGTCGTTTTGTCTGCAAAAACAAAATTAATTAAACTTTATGAAACGTCCCTACACTATCAGTATCTGTATAATATCCAGTAGGAAAAGCCTGTATCATAATGTGAGGTCTATACTGGTCTATATCCGTCTTGATTTTAGGAACAGGTTTTATACACAAAAGGCTACAAACCATGAGCCCCACCTACACGTTTGGAACACGAGAGGATCATTTGTCATCAAAAATATTATGGATCCAAACCAACTATTTGTGGCTGCCATTTATGAAAGAAATGGCCAAAGGCATGAATAACTTTAGATCAGTTATATATGTTATATTAATATATCTATTATTACAATGCAGATTTTACAGAAATTCAGATGTAGATCATTAACAAATAAACCAGTGGTCGCATGGGCAAGAACAACTCACTGAGATAACATCAGAGAAAACCAGGACCCTAAAGGGAACCATTCTCTTCTGGGTGACAGCTGTATACTAAAATGATAATTATGTTCCACTGATGTGCGTGCACACAAACCGCTGATCAAGGGGCTACCTGGTGTGTGAAACTAGCTTTCCATCTAACTCTACTTGGGATTTAACCCCAGAACCGGAAATTTAAAGTAGCTGATATTCTAAAGCGGGATAAATATAAAGAGAAACTTAAAAGATTTAATTAAATTTTATTTATATATCACTTTTAACATTGGTCATTGTCTCAAAGCAGCTTCACAGAAAAGAAAATTTAAAAAAGCAAATTTATGGACGTGTGTGTGAGAAAAATGTGTCTAGATAATAATGAGATGAATGAAATGAGCAAGCCAAGGGTGACGGTGATAGTGGCAAGGAAAAACTCTCTAAGATGGCAAAAGGAAGAAACCTTGAGAGGAACCAGACTCAACAGGGAACCCATCCTCATTTGGGTGATAACGGATAGAAATTATATAACATTGTGTGTTATGCAGCCGAAAGTTCAATAATAACCACCGCCTCCATTGTTTATTGCCTCAACTTTTGGTTACATAGTACCAGTCAGAATTTAAACTACTTTCACGCCTGTAAATTACACTAACTGTTGGTTGCCAGTCGTGGTTAGTTAGTTCCGTCAGTCTTGGAAGGATATGTGTTGGGGGAGCAAAATCATATTGTGTTGTTAATAAATGGAGCTTGTGGAACTGTTGTATAAAAGCAATACCACATGGACATTGTGCTGAAGGCATCACTGCTGTACCAATATTTAGCACAACAGCACTCTTGTTTGTTAAACCAATGTTCAGTTTGACCACATTGTCATCAATAGTCTTTATAAACAGCGGCAGTTTTAGGGTACAAGTCGACAAGTATACAGAGCAAATGTTCCAAATGGGGGGAAATGTTTTTTTGGGAATGTACAAATCTGTTTATCGAATCTATTAAGAATGTAATTTCAACAGAATATTTTTTTTATCTTTTATAGTAGCAGATCTTCACATTGTGTACTTAATGTAGACTTAAATAATGTAAAATAACTAAGATATAGGAAGTAGCAAGATATATTTAAGTCTTTATTTGTCACATATACATTACAGCACAGTGAAATTCTTTCGCATATCCCAGCGTAACTGGGGTCAGAGCGCAGGGTCAGCCATGACACAGCGCCCCTGGAGCAGATAGGGTTAAGGGCCTCGCTCAAGGGCCCAACAGTGGCAACCTAGTGGCGCTGGGGATCACTTTGTTGATGTCCTTGAATCTTTTTCAAGATTTGACTTTTATATACTACATTTGAAAATAAAACTTTTTTTTTTTAAGCATCAGGCAGCTTTCTAACAAATCTAAACCTTATCAGGTGTAATTTAATGTTAACTCTTAGGCACTTTGTCTATGATATATTATTATATCATGATAGCTAGCTTTTAGCATTCAACTTAATATGTTATAATTTATGGTATAAAGTATTTGAATGCTATAACATGGCTATTACAGTTTAACCATGATAACTTAAAATAAATTTTGTACATAGCAACAACTTTAAGTTCCTCATTTTCTCTCAAGAGCAACTACAACATTAGCTATTAGCATTCAGCTTGTTTGTACCATCAAATATGTTACTGTGGTATCTAACTTATGACTTTTTAGGAATACAGTTGTTGTCAGTTAGCCTTAGCTTATGTTTACCCGCGTACATTGTTTTTTGGGTTAAAGTGGTGCAAAAATATTAATAAGTATACTTTTTAAATTGACTCTTTAAAAAAAAAAAAAAAAAAAAAAAAAAACATTCTCTTACCACTAGATGGAGCACCAAAACAATGTTCTTGTCAAATAGCTGGACAATTGCAGAAAATGCAGACCGCGCAGTGTTACCGATTGCGGGGGATGTGGCAGATTTGTAACCCATGTCTTACTGTTAGCTTATCAGTCAGCTCACAAGGTATTGAGCCAACAGGACAAATTTGCTTCAACTGAGTTTGTGGACCCCTGATGATCACACTCGTGTGTTTTTTAAATATGCAATTTCAGATTTATTCACCATTTGCTGTTATAATAATCTTGAGATTAATATCTCATGTTTGGGAATGATTGTGGTGAAGAGTGTGAGTGAGTTCAGCCATGGATGTTGGATGAGGAGGTCTGTGCTGAAAGTGCTGAAAGTGTTCAGCAGGGTTGAGGTCAGTCAGGGCTCTGTGCAGGACAAACTCTTTCTTCCACCATGTTTTTATGAACATCAATTTATGCACAAGGGAATTATGATACTGGAACAGTTTTGTGCCCCTGACTGAAAGCATGCAAAACCATTATAAGAAATCCTGTACCTTCCAACTCTTTGGGGCAGTTTGGGAAAGAACCCTGTATGCATGTGAAGGGCAGTGTCCACATACTTTTGGACATATCGTGGAGATATTGAAACGTTTGGAAAACTGGATGGAACATTATTATGATTTATTTCATAATAAAGCACTGAAAGGCATTATTAATATTATTCACTCACTCATCATTTATACCGATTTATCCTGTATACAGGGTCACAGGGGGTGCGGCTGGAGCCTATTCCAGGAGGCAGGATACACCATGGAAGTGGTGCCAATTCACTGCAGGGCACTGTACACACATACACACGCTCATTCACACACTCAATGTGTGTGGCATTCTCACACACATTGAGAATGCCAATTAGCCTAATCTGCATATCTTTGGACTGTCTTAGGCAATCGGAGGACACCCTCCAAGCACAGGGAGAACATGTAAACTCCATGAATACAGACCCAAGGTGGGAATCGAACCTGGACCCTGGAGGTGCAAGGTGACAGTGCTAACCACTAACCCACCATGCCGCCAAGGCAATTATTTATTAATGCTAACTTGTGGATGATTCCTGCTGGACTTTTGGTGTCTATGTGTTTTTTACACAGGGAAAAGTGAGATCTATGTACATGGACACTCGTGGTTTTTATAAACCTCACTTTGTGCACAGGGGAACTGACAGACATTATTATTATTATTATTATTATTATTATCAATAATAATAATAATAATAATAATGCACCTGGAAGCTATCCCTATTGTTAACTTGTGGATGATTCATGGGAAAAGTGTATCTAAATTGTAATTCTATGGTGAACATTTTCAGAGCAATGAAAAGATATAAAACGACATTCTGGGGGACCAGTTTGCTAGAGGGTGCCTCCCATTGTTTAACCCCATTACCTGTGACAGATGTTGTTTTGCCTCGGCGAGGTGAAAACGCCACGCCCTTTCTGTGGGCGTGCTTTCGAGCCGCTCCGTTGTATCTGATCTGGAGCGCAGAGCGCGCGCACTAGGGGCAGCCTCACGCGCAGTCGTCTCGCCTCTGGATATGCCTTAACGAGCTCTGCGCGCGACGATGTTGAGCAGAAAATCGGAAATGTCCGGCAGCGCGCTCGCGCCTGCAGCCGTGGACCGCAGCAGGGTGGCGGAGAGGCTGCGGGCGGCGTTTGCGGGGCTGCAAGAGCTGCAACATTTGCGGGAGAAACAGGGCGACATGGTGCAGCGCGCGCTCCGCATGGACACGGACACGCACAAGGAGAGTGAGCAAGCGAGCAGTGGTGTGTGTTTGCACCAAAGTGACGAAGTGGCAAACCGAGCCGAGGAGCAGCAGCGGCTTGAGGCGACGCTCACAGCCCTGAAACAGCAGCTGGTAAGAAATGCATAAGTAACAATTACAACAATTACATAACAATTGGTTATATGCGCAAATTATATATAGTTCAGATTTGGAGAGATGCATGCTATCAATTACTAGTTTTGAAAACTGCATATGAAAACATATATGCATGACATATGTATATGCGAAATAAACAACTGCCAATGATAGTTAACAGGATTGAACAAGTCTCTTACTGATATATAAATACGGATATACAGTGCATCCCAAAAGTCTCCATACATGTAAAAGGATGGTTGATTCAACAGCTTGAGGGTTTTTTTGGATTAGCCCTGTAGCCCTACAGAGTATCCTTAGAGATCCCCAGATCTAAACCCTCTTGATTTTCCATGGTGTAATAAGAAAGATACGTTTAAAGATAATGGTGTAATAAGAAAGATAAGTTTAAAGAAACACATTGAAAGTGCAGCTAAATACATAACACCAAATGTGAGTTTATCGTGACTAGAAGAGACGACTCTGTGTTTGCGAAAATGTAAAGACAAAATTTTGTTACAAGAGTTAATTTCCAGTTTGTATCTAGATCTTTAGGACATTCTGTGTTTTGTGCGTCGCATTACATTACAGCACTTGTTGATGTGCCTGCGCAGCTGGGGGTGGTCATAAATCAATGTTCATTCCAAGGGACAGGACTGGAGGGTGGGGGCTTGCTGGGCAGGTTGGGGTATGTGTGTTTCCATCTCTGATCATTAACCCGCTTTAATTAGAATGGCCACAGAGAAGCAAATGACCTCGGTTTGGCGACACAGGTTTGACCCCGTTCTGCAGCCCTAGTGCAGGTCATCTGATCTGTCTCCTAACACACACAACCACATATAGACTAATGACGTTGGGAAAATATAGAGCTCCGTAAGAGTGCACATGACCTAATAAGCACTGGAGATTGAATCAAAATAGCAACCAATTAGAAGATGGTCTCGAGTGAACAGTTTGCACTTTCGGTGAACTCGTGTACTCTATTGAATTGGAGGGGAACAGTAGCTCCCCAAGGTGGAATTCCTCCAGAGGATGTGGTTCTGCTCAGTGAACTGGGAATTTTTTTTTACGCCACAGCAGCCCCCAATTAAAGGGATTGAACCGCATGGAAATAACACGCAAGTTGAGTGGAAAAACATAATGCTGTACTCGGTATACAGTATTTCCTTTGAGAAAAATAACATCTGAAGGGATGTAAATAAAAGTTAATACATGTTGCTTATATGTGGTAACCAATTTACAAACATGTTAAATGAGTTCTCTTTTTTTGGGGTTAATCCCACACAATTTATTACAGGTGGTAATATGATCATAATTCTTTTGTGGTATAATTGTTCAAAGCCTCTCTTTATGCAGATGTTAGTGAATGGTTATGGAATTCTTTGACTCAGTATTTGGCATGCAGTTTTACAGTTCAGTATTTGTCTTGGTCTTGTATTGTTTAAATGCACACAGTGGTCTGTGTTTCTCCACGGGAGAGATGAGTGAACTTTCAACATCGCACCCCCAGGCCAATCCCTGTCCTTGCATGGTTAATGGTCAACTACACTCCTTCTTTCTTCTTTTTTTTACCTTTTTCTTTCCTTCCCCCAAATGTCTTATAACACGCCAGGAGGCCTGTGTCATTCATTACAGATCTTTAAGGAACTGCCTCCATTGTTTTCTCTTTATTTTCCTTCCATAGTCAATTGAGCGTTTAAATGTACACGACTTTGTATAGTCACATGCATGAATGAACTTTGTTTGCTCTCATACAAAGGTCTCGCTAAGTGTCTTTTTTCCCCCTTGATGATATCATATCGTAAATTTAAAGCATATTCTTTCAATTTAAATTTGACTTGCACTTTGTCACATGTTGCACTACTCCGTACTGAAAACTTTTATATAAAATAAGTAAGGGAACTATAAAACCTTTTTGCTAACCAGCATACACTATCTTTGTAGACTCGTTTGCGCAGGCAAGATGTCGGACTAAAAACCCACCTGCAGCAACTGGACCAGCAGATCAATGAGCTTAAACTAGATGCTTGTAAAACTTCTGCTGAACACCTTGAGAGTGACAGCCGACCCAGTTCAGGTGAGCAGAGAATTATATACATCATATATCCATCATATCCATCCATTATAGCCATAATATATTCATTACAATTGTAGAACATACAAAGCATGTGAGACACTTGTTTATTCAGTGTATCTAATAACATAAATTTCTTTATTTAGGATTCTTCGAGCTCAGTGATGGTGGTTTGGGCTCTCTGTCGAACTCCTGCACATCTGTCTACAGTGAATGTCTCTCAACTTCATCTCAAGCAAGCCTCCTTCCACTCTCCTCGGGCCTCTCGGCTGTTCACGGCTGTAAAGCCCAAGCGCAGGCTGATGCGTGCCGTAGGCGTTCTGCGGACGAGTCTACGGCCCAACCGGACATTCCACGAGGGCTGGGTGTCCGTCTGGGTAGTAGTGGAATACGAACAGGTTCAATCAGCTCAGAGAGAGCCAGACAAAGGCCTGTCTCGACAGGTGAGCATGAACATTTCATAGTCACTCACCATAGATTTCTAAAATAGTTTTAGTCAAAGCTTTTTCTGAAATATAAACTTGTCAGGATTCCTCAGAGATATTTTTTTTTCTTTTTCTCCCAGGTGATCTTGATAGAGTCATCAATCCTGCATTTGCTTCATACAAACCTGCTGATGGTAAAACATCCACACTGTCCAGTAAGTTCGTTGAACTCAACATGGATCCTAAATATCAGAGCAACCTTGTATCCCGCAATGGTACTGAAGTGTACTGCTACCCAAGCCCCCTGCATGCTGTAGCCCTCCAGAGTCCTATCTTCTCTCTCAGTGGAGATAAGGGAGGACCTGTGGCCATAGATACCCAGGATAAACACACCAAAATGGGACTATCTAAGGACACACTCCCCAAGCAAGAGTCAAGTGGCCCCAAAGCTGAAGGTTATATTGTGAAACTGCTCCAGCGCAGCTCAAGTAAAATGAGCCTCCTGAGTGAGTTGGGTGTGGAAAAATGTCCGGTTCCAGATGGTATTGCTCAGGATCATGGGATTTTGGGGTTCAGAATGAAGCAAGAGAAGGATGAAGTTCAGGAATCCCTAGAGCGGAAAATCAAGAATCCAGTGATTGATGTAAAGAAATCACCACCAAGACCTGCTGACAAGGAGCAAATGAACCTGAATATCATTAGGGCAGAAGATTACAGACAAACATGTCCTGTCCAGTATTCAAGGACCCAAAAACCTACCACAGCAATGGGTCAAGAGAAGGAGGATGAGCCTAGAGATCGGTTTGACCAGGGGAATGGCTGTGAGGAAGCATCAACCATTACAAAGGTTCCTGAGCGGAGACCGAGCTTTACCTTCTCTAATAAGGAGAATAAAAGCAGAGACGGAGGTTGCACTCATACGGCTACAGAGTTTGTTTGTGCTCAGTTTGTGCCTGCAGGGTCTCAGAGGGTGAAGGTGCGTCAGGCAGACAAAAAGACCAAGGCTGTGAAACTGCGTAAGAAGGGACATGAGAAACCGACAGGTAAGAAGCACAATCTGAAGCACTCATTAAGAGATCATGAAAAGGATAAAGGATACAGCACTAAAATCTGTGGGGATAGAAATCCAAAGCAGTTCAATTCAGAGAGAGAATGGATCGATGCTTCTGTTATGGAGCCCATACTTCATTCTTGTTCAGAATCCAGTCTTTTGGGGTCTGGAAATCTATGTGGCACTAACCTTCAGTCAAATCGACAACAGAAACATACGTCCAAATCCAGCAAACCCACAAAGGCTCAGTTCCCAGACTTGGAGAATGTATCCCGAAAGAAGCAAAGCTCTCAAAAATGGCCCCATGCTTCAGAGATCCAGGTTCCACATGCTCTCCCAGCCCACTACCAGAGGTCCAGGGAGGTGCCTATTCAGAAAGTCACACAAAAGTCAGGAATGGTGAGAAGTCTGAGCATGAGACCTCGCTCGGGCCACTGGGGTGGTGTTTCTCGTCCACTCCATCCCTCTCTGTCCTCTTCTTCTTACTTTAGCAACCTGAACTTGAGATATCCCCCTGCACCTCTGTCTACACACTACCCACCCAGGTGTGAGTCAGAGTACTCGGCCGAGTGTGCCTCTCTCTTTCACTCGACCATCATGGAGAGCAGCGAGGGAGAGCTGAGTGACTACACCACCAACCGCTTTGGAGACAGTGAATCCAGCCAGGAGTCACAAACTGGTTCTGACTCAGACAGCAGCCTGTCACTGGATGAAGATGATCTGTATGAGGAAGATGAGGACGAAGGAGGTCTGGTCTGGGCTGAGGCTACTATGGGCCCCACCGCCAACGGGCTCACCAACAGCCAACGAGCTATCCAACAGCACCTTCGCCCTGAACCAGCTTCGTGTCGCATCAAAGCATCCAGAGCACTGAAGAAGAAGATTCGCCGCTTTCAACCAGCCTCGCTTAAAGTCATGACTCTGGTATAGTCTTCAAGCTTTCTTCCACTGGTCAGAAGTTTACAGAATTCTCGCATTGATTTTCAAACAGTTTTCAAATGCTACAATTGCATAGTGTCTGTGCGGGTTCTAGGAAAAGAGACTAATGACATGTTCTATATCTTTATGCAAGGCACTCCATATTAAAGAATAATTCCTATTAACATTTTATGTAGCCTTATGCCTTAGGTAATATAACTGCTTCTCAGATTCTACCCATGCACCAAAGATTACTCTTATTGCCTGTTAAAAAAACTGTTGTATACTGTAAATATTGTTGGTGTTTGTTTTTTGCGTATTAAAAACAACCAAAAAAAGTAATCTAGTTAAAAGATATGCTGTATTTTGTTTCCTTAAAAGCCATTTTCCTGTGTATAATTATATTTCACATCTGTTTTTTTTTTCTATGCATATTAACCTCCCTGCAAATAAACATTATTTAATGTTCAAATGACTCTAGACTCTTAAGTTTCCCTGGGAAGGGCACCTGATTAGGCATCAATCTATCAGAAGCTCATTTAGGAAATGTTTGGCCAATGTGGAATTACGACATTTCACTGTGCAACATATTCTTAGAAAAAATATATTTAAAAAAATATATTCCAACAGTGCCCTGCATTTATGGCAACCAAGGCCTCAAGCAGATAATTAACCCTCATATGATTTGCTGCTGATGACAGTCCTACCTCAGCAAAAAGCAAATGTGTAGTGCAACAGGTGGTGCAATTCAGAAGCACAAACTATAGTTAGGACATTTTCTTGTCTTTTTAGTGCCCTACATTTATGGCACCCAAGGACTCAAGTAGACAATTAACTCACATATAATGTGCTGCTGATGACAGCCCTACTCTCACTGATCACGTGCCACAATCCTGTACAGTACATGAGTAGATTAAGTATGAGAAATGATTTACATACAAGCCACATTACATTGCAAAGGTTCACCTTGGCAGAATGACCAAAGAGTATCATCGGGGTTGGAGAAATCATACATTCTCAGCTTACTAAGCAAAGGGAAGTAGTGATGGGAAGTTTTAATCATTTTAGTGACTCAGTTCTTTGAATCTCGTTCAATCTTTCATTCGTCATTTAGTTCATTTCGTTCTTTTCATCAGAAATAAAATAAAATGTTACATTTTCAATAAACAGACCCCCGACACGTCTACATAAACAAATTTTGGTTATAGTTCCAGTAATTCAAATATTACAATGCAGCTAAGGACGTATTATGATAAACAGAATGAGCAGCTCACCTCTCATATCCGAGTTGTTCATTCTTTTGAATCTATCGCACTGCATAGCGTCTATGGGAGTCACGTGATAAAAGAACAAACGACTAGGACTAGAAGATTCGTTGAGGACCGTTCAATTCTGCTTCCTGTGTACTGCAGTGCATAGCGTCTAGTGACAAGTCACGTGACAAAAGATACATTTCTTAATTTCGTCTTATAGAAAAAGAAAGAGTTTTTATTCTTTCTTGATAGAAAGTCATCTAGTTGCTGACAATCACTTGAACTACAAGTTGCATTAGTCTTTATAGTAGGCTTAATTGGCTAGTTATGATGCATGCTAATTTACCACATTATAATAAACATTTTACTGTCACTCAGATCAGATCACACTTTGGTGAACAGCAGATGTGTAGTGCAACAGCGTCAGGTGGTACGATTCAGAAGCACAAAGTATCAAAGTATATATTGAATTTTGTTGTCAATACAAAACCTTTTATTGTTATTTCCTTTTTGTTGCGAGCCCACGGTAGTGACAGCAAGGCGGTGCTGTTTGCTTATTGGGAAGGCATCTGCACAAACTGAGTATAATGAGTAAATTAAACGCATCAGTGTTATAAGACAGCACCATCTAGGTAATGATTTAATCTCCTTGCCATCAGAAATTAAAATAAAAGAATTCCAGCATGTCTAAAACTATAAAAATGGAATAATAAGAGTGTCCTTTAATGGTACAGATAAATATTTCTGTGTGTGTGTGTGTGTGTGTGTCTGTGTCTGTTTGTGTATGTGTGCGTGTGTGTGTGTGTGTGTTTATCCTGGATAAAGCATAAGGAAAATGGAAATCACTTATACTGTATGTTCACAATTACAGTGGTTTAAATAGGTTGGGATAGGATTAAAATTCTGTACTTGATTCAGGACGTTTTTTTATAAAGCACACAGATGGATCCCACATGATCTCTTGGGCCCCTTTTCATCTCTGTCTGACAAGCTTTTAGGAGGATTAAGAAGTCTGTGACACACTGGCTCAAAATTTCATCAACTTTTACTTACAAGCTCTACAACATCATCTCTTCTGGGCTACAGATACAGATGTAATACTTCAACTCCACACCCATAAAGGATTATTGTAAAAGTTAGAATTGCAGAAAAAAGAATTAAATAAGGTGGGAGGGAATTACAAAAACTTGGTATGTTTATTTTACATTTATAAGTCAGTTTGCTTGTAGATGGAATGTTTTGGAAAAACAAAAAAATGATTAATATTTTTTATGGCATATTAATGAGCTGTAGAAACATGACCAATCCTGTGGAATTGTATTTTATACTTTCACAGAACCAGATGTTGGGAAAAACATGAATCGAATCGAATTCCATGTATGTGACATTTTATTTGCGTAATATGATTATTTCCGATTCTAATTCTCTGAAGCTGTCGAGTCCAGTTTTATGGTTTCTAATAAAGAATAAAACAATGCCTCTTTTAGAGCATCAGCAACAACAAATTCTAGACTTCAAAGATGATTTTCATGCTCCAGTCAAGTGCTCGTCTTTTTATTGGCCGTATGAAGTTTCGGCCGTGACCCACCCTGTCTGGCTACGGCGACCCTTGACCCTGTTGAGAAAGGGGATTAGAAATGGGCCGAATCTGAGGAAGAACAACAAATAGTCTAGTAAGGAAAAGAGGAGAAAAAAGAAGGAGAATGTGGGCACAGATGGGAGGAAGGCTCCAGCTGTGTTCCTTTGAAGCTTGGTCGAGGCCAGTAGACTTGACCTTGCTTGTGGCTGGATAAGCTCACGCACAGTACATTGTTATCACGTGTATTCGGGAACCCTTTCACCTCTCTCCATTTGTTGTGTTCCACGCTGTGGAATACTGATCTTATGTTGATTAGAACAATGATTATTGATGTGGTGAAGTTTTCTATGAGAAGACATTTAGTTAGCGCTTATGGCAGGAGTCTTTAGAGCAAGTGCTTTATATCAGTCAGTAAGTCATCCATCATGGGAGAGATAAAGACAAAAGAATCTGGAAAATTCTTGCTGCATATAAGGAATAAAACATTAAAATGCTTTTAATGAAACCAAAACAATCCAGTTTGGGTTGGAGATAGAAACTGTTGAGCTGCATCACACCACACAGTGATTTGTATGTCTTATTATATTTTTCAGAGCTTTGGAAGGATGTCAAGTGGGTGTTCAAATCAAAGCAGGAGTTTTGGATGCGCAACATAAGAGAACACATTTATGAGAGTAAAAACTACCTTAATTTATCTATAATGATCCCTGCTATACTAGTGCACTTATTCTAGCATTTCACTATTGCCTGGATACCATCAAGGGTTTTTTTTAATCAAGGAAAGTTTTCTTAGTACACCAGAGCTATGATCAGACGGCCTGCTTCATGTCTGAAACACCAGCCTCCCAGGAACTCCTTTAATACAGTACCTCAAACATGTGGAAATGGCTTGGAGCGGGGTCAGGACTGTACGGTGTACGGGGGATGTCTCATTAACACCCAGCCGAGTTCCTGTAATGTGCAAGTGGTGTTACAGTTCCCACACACAGATGTGTCTTTTCCACAAGCTGGTGAGTTATCTGTCAATTTTCAAGGATCAGACGTTCCCCTCGCTAAATGTTCACGGAAAAGACTGCAGTGGGCTCCAAGCCACCTTGGTCTTCATTAAAAGGCTTGCTCTGTTCAAAAAGTCTCATCACTCAGCACTGTAATTGAAGTCCTCTGCAGATATCAATTGGTTTTACGTCTTCATTTACCAGAAATTTCATCACAAGTCCCGGTTTGACTTGAAAACCATTTGTCATTCAGGATATTCATAAGGATAAGAACTCTGATTTTCATTATTTTAGCTTTGGGCTGCCACAGAGCTGCTGAATCACTGGGGTTTGTTCACATGATGACTGATTCAAGCAAACGATTCTCTGATACCTAGAGCTGAATCTGTACGTGCTATAGAATGAGAGGAAAATATGGAGTTCAAAATAAACCCTTCAACTGTTCAGCTGTTTAAAAATAAAGCGGAACACAATGTCCCGATGTTTAATGAATGAAAGGATTAAAGAGCAAGAATGTGGTGGATTATTTTCCCATGAATTATTCTCAGCAATTGCTTGACAGATATGACCCGAAATAACGGCATGTGAATGGATTGAAGGATGTACTCTATTAAGCCAAGACATGCCACATGTGAAGAAAAGATTTCCAATTATCTTCGAGCATTTATACTTACAAGCTACTAAATACAGGGTTAATGCTGCTTCTTGAGGCTGTCAAGTTGTCAGTACAACACAAAACATTTGCAACACCCATGTTCAATAGAGTATGGGCTATTATAGCTAGGAAACACTGAAATGGGCTTGAGAAGACATGTGAATGTCAACTGACAGTGGACTCGTATTAGTGCATGCAGAGACACGCAAGCAACAAACCTGAAAAACATATCTAAAGAATACAGATGTCAAGCCCAACAGAGTGAACAGAGACAACTTGGAAAAAATAAAGGCTATTTGTTCATCTGATCGTATCAGTTAAGATGTGGTGTAACACTTTTATGACTCTGAATGCATTGCGTTGACAATGTGGGTCACCAGAGGAATGCTTTGTTCAGATACAAATATTACAATATACAAAATTATTTCTCTATATAATCCCCTGCTACACTAGTACATTTATCCCAGTGTTTCACTAGTGCTTGGATACCATTGAGGTACAAAGTTGTCTCAGCACTATGTAGTGATGATCGGACTGCCCACTTTACTTTATCTGAAACACCGGCCTCCCAGGAACTCCTTTAAGGCCAAGACATGTGGAAATGGCTTGGAGTGAGATCAGGACTGTAACGGGGATGTGGCAATAACTCCGAGTCAAGTTCCTGTAATGCTGTGAGGTGTTGGTGAATGATTGTGTGTCCAGTTCCCACAGACAGATTAGTCTTTTCTGCAAGTGGGTGACAAGTTATCTGTCAATTTTCAAAGATCATGAGATCGAATGGGGGGGACCTTCTTTAAAAAAACGTTTGCACCATTCAAATGTCTTACTGCACCTAAGAGTCATCACCGTACTATGCTTGAAGTCACCATTAAACCATTGAACCAAATGTGCTTGTGCTTGCTCACCATTTTTACGCCATTAAAATGTATCATTTTACGTTTTTCATTCACAAGAAATTTTATCACAGATAACTTGATTGACCTGAATGCCCCTCATAGCATCATTTAAAATTGAATGTAAAATAACTCAAATATCAGACGATATGGTGACTCAATCCCACAATGCATCATTGTTTTCTAAGCCCTTTACTTATCCCGGTGCTGAAAAGCTTTTACAAAAGCTGCAAACATACAGTACATAGATTACGCACCATTACATCATGTTTGTAGGTGAAATCGATTTAAAAATTAAAGCTCGGGAGGGCATATCTCAGTCTCCCCCAGGACACACACAAACACAAAGGTTTTATACCATCTCAAGGCTAGTTCTTGTTACGTGTAATACAGTCAGACAGTAGAAAGGGAAAGAGAAAGTAGCACAATGGAAGAGACCCAGCAGCGGTGCTAATTGTAGCAGTAGTGGGTTAGGTGAAAGAAAGGGAGGGATCGGGGGAGGTTAGAAAACCTCTAGGGTTTCCATTTAGGATGAGGTAATCCCCAGGCAAATGGCAGCCCTTAAGGCTGAGTCACAAATCACAGAGTTATTGCTCAGAGAGGCATTGCCCCCCCCCTCCCCCCAACACCAATGCCTTCATTGTGTCTGTTTAGTGCGCCTTCTTCTTAGAGCTTGTTCTCTCTATGCTTGAGACATGTTTGACTAAAATGCAAGAGGTGTGTCTTTATAGGGATGGGAATGTTTTTATATCTCGATAGGAACCAAACACCCCCATAAGGATAGGAATAACATGAATACTTAAGAAAGACAGTTTTGACTTTGTGATGACAGACCCTTAAAGTTTTTAGTTTTTTTAAATAAATTTTTTTTTTGAAAATCAAAATGTTTAGACGGATTGAAGAACAAATGCGTTTGTGTGAACATATGTGTTTGTGTGTGTGTGTGAGTGTCTGCAGAGACATGGCTTTACGCTGATGGAGAGTGTCCTTTGTCACCATGATGAGAAAAGCTTTTTAGACAGATGTGTTTCTAGACTAACAAAAAAAAGGATTTAAATTGTATATAAATATTAAATTATATGTGTATGTGTGTGTGTGTGTGTGTGTGTGTGTGTGTGCATATGAGTACCTCTGTAATACAGTATATAATATATACATGTGTATATAATTTAATATTTCTATACAACTTTATAACAATTTAAGGTAGAGCAAAAAAATTTCTATGTACTGTAGAGGTTTTTATAAATGTCTAAAATTGATCAGAAACCTGCACCTGTTTTTTTAAATGACTTTTACCTTCATATCAATGGGACACAAACTCTACTCACTTGCATAAAAAGGGTGGAAACATGCCTCATTATCTACCCTTCAGCTATGATTTAAACCGGATTACAGAACGAAAGCTTTCCTTGATTAACTCAGCTAGATCATAAAGAATGCACTTCTATTGTTAAATGTGGGCATGTAGACCTCCAGTGTTTCCCAGTTCATTGAAATGCTTCATGTTTTTCTATGTTTCTCTCTCTCTGTCTCTCTTTGTGGGTTTTTATAGAGAGCATTTTATGTGAAGGGTCAGTGGTTGGCCCTCTCTTGTGCAGAAACCCTTTTTTAAGATGTGTAATGATGTGCATCAACAGCTGTGTTTACATGGACCCACTAATGAGGTGATGGGAATAAAACCTCAATCGGAATAAAACTGCATCAATCGGAGCGATCTGACCCAGTCTGGCTCGATGATTGGGGTGGGTACAAACATTTGATAATCTGTTCAATAGTTAAATATTAGCCATGTAAACACTGGATCTGATTGTTGCAATTAATACATTCTTTCTGCACATGTTTGCTGCATGCGGGGGGAACTTGATGCGATGTGGTGAGTTTCCGATAAGTACATCATATTTTCTGGTTAAGTATTACTTTATCTCCCACTCTTCTAAACTTTCGTCCATTGGGTCTCTGGCTGAAGTGGGAGCACTGACTGGCTCACCATTACATATGCAGTAAAGCCTCTAAATGACTGTAGACTGAATTCTGGTAACCGATCATAACTGAGATGGTGGGATTTATCGGAATGACATGGGAAGCCTTAACCAAAGCTTGTTGGGAAAAACTTCTTCTTCTTCTGGTTTATTACTGGCAGATTAAAAATTTCACACTTTGCACATTCCAAACATGTTTACATTGTGATTAAATGCTTTGTGCATTTATTTAACACAGCTTATCATATCAGGTTGAAGAAATATTCTTCACATGTGAATATTTGAGACACTGCTGGTCAACGTTTGATTTTACACGGCATTAAATTACATTTATAATGTGTTTGCTCTTAAACTGGATTAACTATTTGCATTGTATAATATAATGTAAAGACTGGGAAAGGGAAAAGGGGATTATGGAGTTGGATTATGGAGTTCCTATGCAAAGACTATAAAAAAAAGAAAGCAAAGGTATTCTATCACCTTTCTTGAGTGTATGGTTAGTTATTGGGTAGTTTCAGATCAGTTTCTGATGTGGCTCGGAGAAACTGTGGAGACCGGGCGATGCTACAGAGCACTAAAGTCAGACTTTCTGTCTAATTGTGTTTCTATGAGGATTAGCCAGCTTGTGAACGGGAGGGAAGCGACTCTTCCTCCTTCTGGCTACTGTACATATGAATAGAGGCAGGCAATACCCCTATATTCATGCATATGAATGGAGCCAGGTCTCTAGAGTAAGCTTCACCAGCTTTAAGAAGAAAAGAAATGGTAGCACGATTATTTTTGTTGTGTCTTATGTGAACTCTTGGCTCCTTGTGTGTAGGACAGTAATGCAGAAGCCCTGAGGCCCATCACCCGTCTCAGTACACATCCTGCTTTCTGGTGCTTAATCCTTTCTTTGACTCTTTATTTACACCACATTGTGCACAGAACCACACCATGCTGTGGTTGGGTTGTCTAAATACACACAGACACACAGCACACACACACACATACAGAAGCACTTGCACACACAAACACTTTAACTGAAGCCTTGCATGTCACGAACATGCAACCAGATGATAAAAATAATAATAATAACAATAATTCAAATAAAAAATGATTACCAATCTGATCATTTTGATTCATACATATCTTCTCACACATTTCATACACATTTACAGAATTTTGTTTTGTTTCTGTAAAACTGCTTTGCGACAATGACCATTTTTAAATCGCTATACATGAATTGAATACCTGAGCAGCTGTTGACATTAAAAAAAAGAGTTCGAATTTTTTTTTAATTTAAAAACAATGCATAAAATTTTTCCAAATCTATCCATCCATCCATCCATCTATTAATGTGACTTTCACAGCTGGAACATCTGCTCTAATTGAGAATTTAACAACAGTTTCAAACCAGAGAAGCAGACACTCAACAGTACCCTAGACTAAGTTTAATTCATTATCTGGCTGAGACACAAACTATTATCACTACACCAGAAGTGTACATCTGGTGAACCTGTTGCATCTTTATTCAACATTCTAGTCCTGTTCACTGTAACTTGGATACCTGTCGGCTTCCCTGTCTGTCCGTAAAGAACATATGCTTCCTAAAGGTCAACATCTGGTATGTTGAGCACTAACCAGGTCAGATGTTCAGGAAGTGCTTCCTAAATTTCTTAGAGCTGAACAGGAAGCACTGAATAGCCAGCAGATGTTCAAGCTGCTTTCAGTCCTGTTTCGAACCCCACAGGAAACGGCTTAAGCAACCTGCCCGATTCTTATGCCAATGATAATCTCAAAGGATTAAAGATTAGGAACCAAGATAATCTTTTAAATTTGCGTCTGGTCTCCAAGATCCTATCACGTAACAGTTAGTGATATGACCTGGACTTTCACAGGACCAGAGCGTTAGATTTTTAGTTTTAAACTGATTGGGGGAAAAAACAGGAATATTTACATACAGCTAAGTGAAAACGTTTGTATCCACCATGGTTTTTAAATGAAAAGAGGGGGAAATGTTCATCTGTTTTTAAAAAAAAAGAATGGAAAATATTCTACTAAACAATATTCAATAGTTTTCCAGACTTGACTTGTAGGAACCTTGCAGAGAATTTGCAAGCACATGGCAGGAGATATAATTTTTCAATTACATCATTTTGAATTCTGGATTTGTATCAACATCTTTGTATCAACATCTTTGTTATTTGTATCAACATCTTGTTGCTATAAAAGAAATATTAAATGTATTTCTTCCGGGCTTTATAGAATTCTCCCGGGTATGTCTTATCTTCATCCCCTTTTGGAAGCAAAAGATCAGCACCAGTTCTACTGTCTGAGGAGATTGAAGAGGTTTTCTAACGTTTGTCAGATGAAAGGCTGAGTTGAGAAACAGATGGTCCCTCCTCTCCATCAAAAACCACGAAAGGTTGTAAGATAACAGCTGAGCAGACGACCAGGACATCACGATCCGTCGGAGCTGCTGGAGAGTAAAGTTCACAAGATGTTCCTTGTGGTTTAGAAAACAAAAAGGAAGAATAATCAGGATATCCTGAGGATTTATCCCAGGATATCCATCCAGGACAAATGGTAATGGCTGATGATTAAGGTTTCTGGGAAGAGTTAGTGTGTTTAGGGGGTTAATGGGGGGAGGGGGGGATTTAATGGCTCATTTAACCAGGATATCAGCCTGAGCAGGATCTCCAGTGGATTTTGACATCTCAGATGCCATAATTATGCCAGTATAATGACTTTAAAGCCAGCTTCTTTATAAATGACTGCATGTCTGTACACAGTGTAGTGTTCAGTGTAGACCTTCTCCCCCTGCACAGCTGCTGATACCCTCTGCTTCTCTATCTCGTCTCACTGAAGCTTTTATAACTTTGAAGTCAGTCACTTCCTAGGGCGACCTAGGGTTTATTGACGTTTCAGCACTTTAAGGTTGCACCAACAGCGTGGCCCTTATTATCAGCAGGGGATGCCTTTTTATCTTCCCAGCGCAGTTACTCCAATCAGACACCTCATCTTCCTGCTTTTCTTTATCACACCATTTACATGGGAGCACATTTGCCCTAATATGTGGTCATAAAGGGACTGGAATTGCAGTTATAGGGCCTAAAAGGCTTCGGGATGGAGACTGTGAGCTGTGAAAATGGCCTTGATTGAGTCAATTATGTCTGGAAAAAAAGGACAGAGATACAAGATGCTCGTTCTAGAGTTGGTGTCTGATTTGGACAGTCTGGTTTGTTTAGATTTTTTTAGAGTCAATTGTATCAAGATCCCACTAATTTGTGTAATTTAGGAAACGATGGGCTCGATTTTGAGTCTGGTTCCTCTTAATGTTTCTTCATCATGTAGTCTGTTGCCTCTGAGGAATCTAAATGTGCATGCAGATGTCATGTGAAGGTGCTTTGTGACAATATCTATTGTTAAACCACCAAAAAAAAAAGAAAAGATAAAAACCCTCAATTGAAGTTTGAAATCAGTTAAAATCTGGTTCTCTGTCCCAGTAATGTCAGGAAATGATGTTTCCCATAATTACATTATCACTGTTGAAAACTATTTTAATAACCATCAATACCATAAAGCAAAAACTTTTCAGTAATATTTTTTCAAGATTAATTTTTTCCAATTGTTAATGAGTGGGGCAAGACGCTGTTGTGTTGTGTGTAGACAGTGAAGAATTTGACTCAGGAACACCAACATGCCCTCAACTCCAAATATAACATCTGCAGTTATTTATTAATTTTTTTATATTATTCATTAGGGACCTCTTCTTTCACGAGGAAAGAGACTTATTTTGATAACTTCATTTTGATTAATTTTAAAATTATGAACACTGTGGGAGGCATTGTAACGGACTACACAAATGCTATAGGGTTTATCTTAATAAAACAGATCCTAACCTCCTGTTATCACTTGCAGTACATCGTAAACAGTTTATCCTTCACCAACATGCATGCTTTCTCTTTTTTGACGTTAAGAAGACAAAAGAAATGCATTTGTTTCTGTTAGGAAACTGGAAAGATTTAATTACACTGTCCTGAATATTTTCTGAACCTATGATGTACAACGAGCAGAATAACATTAACTTGTGATTTAAATTGCTGTCTAAACCACTGTTCAATCGAAATTGTTGAGGCATAATAAGAAATATTGGACATACTTGCCCTATATTTAGAATTTTTGCATTTGCTAAGATATTATTCAGTTCTTAATCAGAGAAACACTTGATGTTACATATGTTAATCCTGTTACGAAACTTCCACGCACAATTGCACTGTTGAAAAAGAGAACCGGCACTATATCTTTGTAAAAGGGCTTTCATTGTACTTTCATTCTCTCTTCTGTCTTTTTATTATTACGACTGAATATTTATATTACAGCTGAAGCACCTCATGTACAGTTAATTAAGTTCCCACCTGTATATACAATCATAGAAATGGTATATTTGTATTATTTGCAATGTCTTACCTCCTTAATTAAAACTCAATCTGCTCAGATACGTGCCGGCAACACAGCATAGTTCAATGACGATTAAGAAAACAATAAGTGCTTATATGGAAGCCTTGCCGGTGTGTGTTAACGGGAGGTTTCAGACATTAAACTGTGTATTTGTTTTTTTTTTGTTGTCAGGTCAAACACAAGTTATATTCACTTTAAGAAAATGTAAATTTTACCATTATACTAGAATATGGGAATGACATTGCAAAATTGTAGAAATCTCAAAATGAGTAAACAACCATAAAAACACGTGATTATGTGTATCTGTGCTACTTCTTTTCCTATGTGACTATTTTTTTTTTTTTGCTCAATCATGTTTGTATATTTGGTTAACATGAAATAAAATTCAGTTCATCATTTGGCCTATTTTGTGCTGAAAAAAAAATCCCTATATATGTTGGCTATATCCCTATAATCCCTATATGTTTTGTTTCTAAACAGCAAAATAAATTATGGCTAAAATGCTCTGAGCTTTAAAGGCTACTGCACAGTTCTCAGATATTGTTTTTAATACTAATACTACTACTAATATTAATAATAATAATAATTTCACGCTCTTTCTCATTGTGATTTTTAACCTAGTCTTGTTATTCTATTACATCTTGTTGTTGCTTGAGGTTGTATAATATGTGATCTTAACATTATAATTTCCATTTGCATTTGATAAAGTACTCATCTATCTATCTACTGTATCTATCTATCTATCTATCTATCTATCTGAACTCCCATTAGCCTCATGTGTAAAATGACACTATAACAATGAACATTCAATTAAATCAAGAACTGTACATTTCTTTTCATAGATAAGATTCAAATCTTCAAAGGGTCAAACATCTAGTAGTGATGAGTCTCAAAGGAAGCGTAAATACCATTTTGCTGCCCCCCCCCCTCCCCCCCTCAAATCTCGGGCAGGTCCAGACTTGCATCTCCTACAAAATGATACAACAATAACAGAAGGAGAATAAGAGAGACAGAATATGATGAGACCCTCATATAGAGAGATAGTGAGTAGGCAAGTTGAGGGATTTTAAATCTGATAAATGAAGATATAAGAAAGAAACAGTGGACAAACACAAGCATCTGTCAAAAGACAAAAAGGAAAGAGGAATACGCAAACAATCAGTGGTTGAATCTTCTTGAGAATCTGACAAAGATGGAGAATCTTTTTGAGAATCTGATATGTAACTTAGTGCAGAAGTAAAAGTGCTGAAGGACAGTACCAACAGGCGATGAGTGACATGGACATGGTCTGAAGGACACTTTACTCTCTCAGGGTGTTTATTTAGGGCTTGGTGGACTGAACATTTCCATCTGGCGAGACAAAAAGAAAGGGAATGGATTCTAGACTAGGATAACAAACACAGCAACAGAGTTCACATATGTTTAAAACAGAGACAAATTCCAAAGTCTCTCTCTCTCTCTCTCTCTCTCTCTCTGTCTGTCGGCCTTTTAAAATACATTCCTATGCACCTATATGATGTTATTAATGTTTTTAAACCGACCCGTTGTTTGTCATCTAGCTTCACTTGATGCTCATCAGTTCTATGAACTCACCCTCACCCTATATTTAGTCATTATATCATCAATGCATCCCTTTCATTACTGAGCCATAAATTCTTAAAAAAAAAGATAACATTTTCTGAATACTTTACTCTTGTCATAAATCTCAGAAGACATTGCAATTAGTGTAGCGCTGACAAGAAGCATGTGACACTGATGGATTAGCCTTTAAAAGCATAGCATAAAGCAGCAGTTGGGCCAGGAGAGAGAGGAGAAAGTGAGAGAGAGAGAGAGAGAGAGAGAGAGAGAGGGATGAGAGAGAGAGAGAGAGAGAGAGAGAGAGAGAGAGAAACACAATTCACACACTTCTCGGGGCAGATAAGGACCGGGCTTCATCATTGTCCCTTGATGTGGCTGATGCATATAAAAGACTCAACCCCAGAATTCCTTAGTCGTCCTTAACAAAAACATGCAGGCCAATCTCCCTTCATCTCCTCTGTCCTACCCCCCACATTACCATGATATAATCTCTGCTCTTATATGCTAAAGTGGTCCAGAATTTATGGCCGTGCTGATAAAAGGGCACAGGTCAAAGGAAATAGACTACATTGTGAAGGAAAGGAAACTGCAACACAACCGTTGCTGAGTCACTGTTTAAGGAAAAGATGTACCATCTGCCTGCTGTAAAAATGACCCCGCTTGCAACATGTCGCACATTCAGAAATGTTCTTCAACACCCATTTGCATGAATTCAATATGTGCAATACTGTACGTAAGCATTGTTTTTTATATTTATTATATCTGTCTTTAAAATACATTTTACTCAATAGATTTTGTTTAAAATAATACTTTAAAATACACAAAATTGTACATTAAAAGGTCAACTATACAGTAGTTACTTGAAAGATGAAATAAAAAACTTCTAAAGAAATTTAAAAAAACTTCTAAATTTCGAATTTTATTAATTAATCAATCTATTTTTCATTCATTTACTTTTTTTTTTTTTTACACAAATGTAAACAAAAAACATATAAAAATGTCCTCATGTGAAATTGTTTTAGATATATTCTGTAATTTCCTGCTCTATCTATCTATCTATCTATCTATCTATCTGACACATAAAAATCAATTTTTCATCTCCTAATGACCTACTGAATTACTCTGACTGTTAATGAGAGTTATGTGCAACACTGCATACAATACTTAATAGCAAACATTTTAACATTTAATTTTATGTCACTTAAGAATATAACACTGTTATGAGCAACTCTTTGTTAAAGTGCTACTAGCACATGACTGCAGGTCTTATAGTCCATGTGACATTACATGTGACATACAGTACAGTATATTCAATTGCGTGACTATAGAGTCAGTGTTCATAAAGCCAGTGAGTGCATGAGAGGCTCGGCTTTGTTTGAGTATCCAAATTTTCACTCAGCTTGAATACACTCCATACCTCACTGAGTATGAGATGGCACAGTCTTGGCTATACTGGTTCTTTGTTGGTTATCACATGAAGGTTCCAAAGAAACGAATCGCTAATATTCTGGATGCCTCCAGATATCGAAGGAACAATGCTGTGTTCTAGAGCATGGCTTTTCTAAGAGTTTCAGAAGGTGTTTCAATATAAAGCCAAATCCAAATTCTTAACAGCATTAAGGCTGCATCACTACCATTAATAGGTACTTTTATAAAATTGGAATCAGGGAAGCTGTTGAAGATCATACAGTCCAAATTTGATCATGAAGATGATTAACATTGTTAATTGTTACACTGTTAGTGTTAGAAAATTTACAGAAAAAAACGAACATTTAATATAATATTCTTAAAAACTAAAAATAGTACATTTAAGTAAACTAGGAGTCAAATGAGAGAGTTTGTACACTTGTCTAAGCAGGAATTTGCATTAACTGTTTATGTCATGTTTTGCACATCTTCAATGCAGTCCAGCCTCAACAATTGCTATGTGATGTCATTACATATATATTGTTACTGTTATGCCATTATAAGTAAAATCCCCTCCAAGCAGTTGAAAGTACTAGTGTAGATAAATCGACACGCAAGTAGCATTACCCAAACCGCTAAGTACACTGAGTCTCTCCATCATCATTTACAAAGGCTAATGCAAGGAGGATTACAGTTCGTACCCATGACCTAGCATTTGCCCACACACACACACACACACACACACACACACACACACACACACACACACGTCCACACCCAAAACAGTCTTGGTTTTCCCACGAATGCTCAGAGTAAACAGTAATTCCTAAAACAGAGGGCTGTGGAATGGCGTCACAGTGTCTCCTCTGAGTGAAGGTTCAGCTTCTGCTGGCATCATGTCAATCTTCTTAACTGTACACAAGTGCCAAGTTAATGATGATGGGAACTGAAGGTACTGATCCTCTTTTCTGGCGTTTCCGCTAATAAGTGGAAAACATCAGTTATCCCATCTATTTAATGTCCAACAAATCTCTGCTGAATGGTGTCTCACCAAAACTGGCATTGATTAACAATGTAGAAGTAACTCTTCCAGTAAACCAGTTATGCCAAATTAAATTAGTCAAAATTAATTATTGCACAAATTACAAATAATTGACTTTATGTGCAAAACTAAGCATTTAAGAGCCATGCTTACTATATGGATGACCACAATAAAAACGGAGGAAAAGCACTGTTTAATTTATATTTCTTTTTGTAGAATACTTAACATTTCTATAGTCCTTTAGTCAGTCATGTACCAAATCAGCTTCCAATAATAAAAATTCCCTTTTTAGCCTTTTGATGGGTCTCTCTGAGAATTCCCTGCTTTTGCTCCCCCCCATTTTTGCCCATTAGATTTCCCCCCTATAGTGACCTCATATAAGGGAAAGCCTTTCTAGCTTGTTGTATCTCAGCTTTCTCATTAACAGACACAATTTATGGGAGCTCTGCAACCTGAGTAGATGTGTGTTAATGCCAATACATTGTAGATCACTTGGGTTATGTGGCTGCATTGCATGCTGCGACCTCTATGAGTCTACAGTAACAATTGCTATTCTGTTTCTAACTGGGGGAAAACTGTATTACAGTGTGTCATACAGATTTTCATGTGTGACAGTTTCTAGATAATTTGCAAACCATATTTTTAGCATTATAGAGCTCTATACCGAACTAACTTTACTTACAAATCAATTCACCTTCCCAGTTAAACAATCTGTTAAAGCATTGTGTGTTTGGAGTGAGCAGGTTTGAGTTTATACGTTCACATGTTAGCATGTAAATGATCGTTAAAATGCTCAGTGCTGTACCCACTAGGTAGCAGATCGTATAGTGTGGATATATAAAAAATACTCTCAGGATAATGTTTTTGTACAACAAGGCATACATAGAATTAAAGAAATCTGTATATCCAGTGTTGTTGCCAGCTGAGTTAGATCAGGAACGTAATACCTATGTGATCTGCTGCATTTTTAATCCTCGCAGCTTTGCACAAATCCAGGAAGGAAAAACTACTGTCCTAAAACTGCAATCTCACTCTCACTGGATCTTGGGTAAGAGGTATCGACTTGCTTTTCTGTCATGTGGTTTTCGCGTCATGGTTGCCATATTCAAGATCGAATTTCTGACTTCGCTGCACAAACGAAAATAACTACTGGCTGAAAATACTCACCTCATGCTAACAAAGCTGATGTTTGCATTTTTTCATACACGACCGTGCATGCCTCAAAACATCCAAAGGTCTAGTGGCTTGTCATGTCCAAGTTATGTAAAGGATTTCATCAGGAGACGAAAATGTAAAAGAAGGTGGATTAGTTATTAGGTACCCGACCAAATCTTGCAAATGTTTCCAAGACAAACTTCTAATAATGTAACTTAGCTATGAGGCAGCATAGCAGAGAAGACGTGACAATACAATGTTCGTTCTGAAGCACGCACTGAGCCAGATGGATGCAATAAGTTTTTAACACGTTCTTCAAAAGAGTGCCGCTCTTATGTGTGAGGTACGTCTACAATGAAGCCTTTCTTAATCACCAGCTGTAACTCAACAACAGCTAGAAACAGAGCTCATCTGTAACCCGTCTCACTTCCCGCTAAGTGTTCGACAACGAACCATGGTAACCCACAATGGCTCCCCCAGCCTGTAGTGTTTACAGAGAGAATACCCGCAGAGCCTATAGTCTTCCTATGTGTACCTTTCAAGAATGGAGAACTCTTAAATGTTGTTAGAGCACGAGTGGTGCAAGTGATTCATTTTTATTTTTTTCCATTCAGGTGTCTCGTCAGTAACAGAAAACATTCACAAGAACTAGACACAAGTAAGAACAAAGCATGACATGATTCTTAAGCTGAGGAAGTGTTCAAGTCAAGCCAGTGATATCTGATCATGCAGAAAGTTGTTGTGTTTATTCAACTGACTATGAAGTGTCCTACAGACTGCAGTTAATCCTGGTGTGCTTGAGCCTGCCTGTTGTGACAAGATAGTAAAGAGCTTTTAACCCCTTTAACACTTCATGTGCTGTTTTTTTTTT
>JAQMYG010000038.1:30645267-30659493 GCA_030014215.1 Clariallabes teugelsi | reverse complement strand
GATTATAGTGTTGGAAATTGGTAATATTGGTAATATTTTTGGGTGGCTGGAATGGATTATCTGCATTTACATTATTTTATATGGAAAAATGCGTTTCACAAATTTCACCTTAAGCACTCGAATTATGTTTGTATACCGAGGTTTTACTGCATGATTTATGGGGTGTCTCAAATGTCTGAGTTATCATTTCTGTAAAATAAATGTTTTCCTACATTTTGTCTTTGTTGGTGAAACACTGGTTTCATGTCCTGTAGGGTTAATGTGCGACCAAATTGTTTCTGAATGTTAGAAATTTCCAGAAATCGTATATGAATGCACTGGTTTCCTCCTGAACCCTCGGCTTCTATCCAGCCTGAATTAAAAGTGAAGCGGGATCCAACCAGAGCATGCACTTGGTGCATTACTAAGAGTTAAACATCTTGGATGGATGGTCATTAAAGAGATCATGGTCATGGAGTGGTTTCCAGTGTGTGTGTGAAGTGTGTTTAGAGATGACTCACTGCCGGGTCCAGTGATGTCCTTGGAAGGGCCCGGGGACATGGGCTCAGCACAGTACTGACACAGGCAGTCCTTTCCATTAAACGTCACTCTGTCTCCGGCAGGAAACGGCCTTCTGTGGGACAACAACACACAAAAACATGAATATAAGATTTCAACAATCCTGTAGAAGTCAGTTATTTTTGGCGAGTCATAACTGTTTAAAGTTTTATCTCTCACTTGCAGACGGTGCAGACGAAGCAGGCAGGGTGGTAGGTTTTCCCCAGTGCAGTCACTACCTCGCCCTCCACGAACTCACCGCATGTGTTACAGCGAGTGCCGTGGATCTGCTGGTAGTCCAGTGTGCACAGATAATCTCCATTTTTCATGAAGAATCCACCCTGTGCCAGGTCGCAACCACACACTAACACAAAACATACAAACACACAACAAGGCATACATGTTGTTCAGAAAGTGCAGTCAATTGTCGGGTTATTTGTATTTCCAGAAAAATCACATACATTTCTGTTATGATTTTTTTTTGTTATGCTTAGGTAAAATATCGCACATGTGAACTTGTGTAAAGGAAGGTAAATAAAAAAAAAAAGCTCAAAAACCTAAATAGAAACATAATAAAAATAATAATAATATGTAAATAACAAAAATAAAAACTAATTAAATAATGAATAATTAGGTAAAAATTGGCACAGGTGAATTCTGTGTAAAAAAATGGCATGAATGTACAGTACAACCGAGAAATGTACAACCGAGAAATGTACAACTGAGAAACATACACATAAATGAATCATGCCATAAGAATAATTAGTGAAAAATGAATCATGGAAAATAAATTTTTCACTAATCATGGAAAAAAAAATGTGTAAATAATCATTTGTGAAAAAAGAAATGTGTTGTAAATAAGAAAAGAACACGTGGAAAATATTAATGTAAAAAAAAAAATCTAAAATTAAGTTCTAAAACGAATTTATTAGAAAATGGATGTGAATATAAATCACTTCTTCAAATAAATGTTAAAATTACTACAAATAATTCTTCTCAGGTATAATAATAATCCATACTGAAGCTTTCTATATTATTATTATTGTTGTTGTCGTGGCTGTCGTTGTTTTTATTTCCCTAGCCATAAACATTGATTGATATCTTTCCTCCCATAAATACACCACTCTTCATTTTCCCATCCTCTCAGATAGGCAGGTACAAAAATAACTCTGTACAGTGCTTGTTAAACAGTCCTTGAGGCAGAATCCTTGATCTTTTATGCTTCCCTATTATTGAGAGATCCCACAAGGTTCCCACAAAAAAAAAGTGTTTGTTTAAAAAAGAGGCCATTGTTCTTAAAATAGGTTTGAATAATGTTCTTTAGCGTTCCCAAAATTCAGCATCCATCCTCATCAACCAAAGTCATTAACTTGGACAAGAGCTCAAACTCTGCCGCAATGTGCTTTATATAGTACAGTGAGTGAGTCATGCATGTAAACCGTGTGTGTGTGTGTGTGTGTGTGTAAATGTAACAGTCTCTCAGTACAGGCTGTAATTTATTTAATAACTTTATATAGGACCAATCAAGCCAAGGTGCTGAGAGCAGGCTGTGTTCCACCATTTATAACAACATAACTATGTATACAAAAGAACTAGGTTAAACTAGGTTAAAACCTGTCATTTTAAAGGCTTGGACCATGATTCCCTGGGAATATTTTGCCCCAAACACATCATTGTACCTACAGTAAAATGACACTTGTAAAAGTTTAACCTAGTTCTTTTATTTTCTGCCTAAAGTCCAACTAAAATTCATTACATGTTATCGGCACTTAAATCATCAAGTAGACTTAGACCATTGGTTAAAATATGAAACAATTACACAGGACTCATTTCAACAAACACATTATTTCTTTATTTTGCTTCGACACAGTGACACTAATCATGAGGCTAATCATGGGCATCTGTGAGCTTGTGTATGTTGTACGTTGCAGATCTGCACTTTTCTCTAAATAGGTGGGAAAATAAAGAACCTGCTCTTGTTTCACTCACAAACTACATTCCTCCTGTATATACAGCATCGTGAGAAGCAGGTGTAGCAGAACACTGATTTGAGGTTAAGGTAGCCATCATGAAGAATTTCCCAAACCTATCTGGGAACTAAGTGAGACGGAGCAAGATGACCGTTTGTATTTGTGTTTCATTGTAGAAAGAGGCTATAAGTACCAAAGCTGCATGAAAAGATATCACGCCTGTATCTGTACCCTAGGAATCGTCTGGAAGTTTCTGGATTATCTAAGCATGCTGTAGGAATCTGACCAGTTGCGTGCCATGTGATGGATCTTCGGATAGTAATCTCTGGCCCTGTAAAACCATACAATATGTACATCATGTCCTGAAATCCTAGAAAACTCCTACTGCTGTGATTTGTAGCAAGACGCCATACATCTTCTGGAGGAGAAAGAAGCAGAAGCAGCTGTCCCCAGGAAATGAACATGAGTCACAGCTCCAGAGTGAAACGATGAGTCAAACTCTGTCAGGAATGAACAGCTTTCACCACACGATTCCTTCTTAAATTACATCGTGATATATCTCTGAGGGGTTTCCTCCAGGTTCTACAGTTTCTTTTGACTTTTAAAACCTGCCAGGTGGATTAGCTGCTCTAAAACCTGACGTATGCTTCTGTGTCGCTCTGCAATTGCACAGCCAAGCCCCTAGTTGGCAGTGAGGTTTGTGTGCCTCACTTCTGCGTCTCTTGGTCATTCTCTGGTGAGAGTTTTTGCTATACTAAAAACAATGGTGAATGAAACTAATTAGATATTGTTGGAGTTGGAGATAATAGATGTTGAACAACAGTTACTTATACGAGGAAAGATTTTGGAGGAGATAAACCAAAAAGGTGGAAGAAGGAAGCATAGAAAAAGAAGCTGGAAATGCGATCAATCACGAGATGCGTTCCGATCGGCCTGGAGTATACGTCGCAGGGTGTTCTGCCATGTTAAGTGTGATTCCAAACCACGAGAAGCGAAAATGTTCAGTTCAAAGGGAACTGTGAACCCTGTGGAGAACAATTGAACAACAGGCCTTCACTTCCCCCGGAAAAAAGGGAATGAAAAATTTCCAATAAGTCAGTGCGTCTCGCTGCAATGTGAAAAAAAAGGAGCTTGGAGAAATATTTATATATTTATTATCCTTATTATTGAGGACAACGTCATATTAATAGGACACAATAATTAAAATGTTAATTTAATCAAGAAACCCGTATTATTATATAGACTAGTAATCTGTAAAAAAAAAAATCCCTGTACATCTTTAATCAAGTAATAATAATAATCAGTATTTTATTTACAAGTTATACAGGTTTCAGTAGTAATTGTTTTACAATGGTATCAGTTTTTGTTTCAATAAATGTTTAATATTTAATGTCTGTAGTGTGAAATTTCCACAGCAGCAGCGATAGGTATCCACTAGTGACTTTGCAGGGTGTTCCGAATGGTGGAGTTTTGTCGAGGGAAGTTTCCTTCACCGACATCCCCTGCAAACGGAGCAGGGAGTAGGGAGCACCCTGTGAAGTACACTTCAGGATGGAATGCAGCTATAGTTGTTGTTGTCTGCGTTGCTGTGACATGCACATCAGGATACGCTGTAGGGTAGACAACTATGCAAGACCTACGCGATATCTACGGCATAGATGTGACACGGAAGTATAATTCCGGCTTAAGTGAGAATGTACTGTATATGTGCATGGTGTCCTGTGATAAACACCCACCGACGTGTCTCACAGGAAAGACTTCCCATTCACCCCAAGAAGAAAAAAAGGAACTACAGTACATTTCCTGAATTGCCTACACAGTGATCAATTTCTGCACACACACACAGATATTCAGATTGCTATCTTAAGTGTATCAGTTCTCCCTCTAGCTCGGTTAGCTTAGAGATCCAAGCTAACTTTATCTATACTGCATGCATAAATAGTCGTACTTTGATAATCCTCTCAGGACAGACTGGCTTTTATCTCAGGAAGCCTCAGACACAAAGGAATACATTAACGTTACAGTGAGCATACTTAATGTGGTAAAAAAAAATTATCTCAAAGGGTAGATCATAGATTAGTGTGATTTCTTACATCCTCTGTGCAGTAGATCCGAGTCCCTTACCTTTGCAGGTAAAGCATTTGATATGGAAGTGCTTGTTCTGCACTCGTAACACCTCGCCCTTGCATGGCTCGCCACACTTGTAGCACTGGATGGAAGGCTTCTCTTTGCGGTGCTGAGCGTCATGCGTGTGGCTCACTGTTGAAAACACAGAAAAGACACGTGAGCATAGTGTTTAGCCTTGGATCCAACTCTGGGAAGAAAAGTAGAAAATATATTTGGAATCCATTTTAAAATGAAAATATATTACCATTGACTCACATCTATATATAATTTACTCTCGTGTTCATGACCTTCACGATGATGTCCTGTTCACCAGCACACTATCATAACACGGCCTTTGAAGCCTCTGTTCATAAATATTCATCAGCACATCCATTTCCCCACCCGTCGTGAGCCACACCCCCTGCCCCGTCCCACGTCGTCTCAGCCCAAACAAAGGCTCAGCACGGAGCATAACAAGAGGACGTGACCCTCTCTCGCTCTGCCAAACACAGCATGCAATTTGATGCTTGTCTAAATCCATTAGCACATAGCGAGAGATTATGAAAATGACTACTATAATATGAAATATCACAGCACTTCATTGGCCTTTGTATCCCTACGTATGGTCAAAGAAAAATTATAAAATTGGATCATATTAGATTATCAACAAACAGTAAGAAAGTAACACATACAACGTGATGTGAACTCACACTAAACAGCAGCGTGGTCATAAGAAAACCACTTGTTATTGAGACTATTCAGAAAAACGGCGAGGGAGCATAAAGATTGGACTTTGGAGCAATGGAAAAATGTAATGTGGTCTGATTAATCCAGGAGAGACTTAGTTAGAAGAGATCATCATGCATAGTGCCCAGTATCAGGAGGCCCTGTTATGATCTGGTTATGTCTAGGCTCAACAACTTTATATGGCAATAAAATGAAGTCAGCTGATGACCTGGTGAAGGTGATGGAACGAAATCTTAGAGTGTACGGCATTTCTTTTGGCCACGCAGTGTGTGCGTATATATTCAGCAGCACTGAATGTAAGGATGTATTACAGTACATCACATGACCAGATATCTAACCGTCATTGTTATTTGCTATGAAAACATTTTGTACCACAGCGCAGCTCAATTCTCAACCCTGATTGGTCAGGAGCTCTAACAGCACTTCCAGCTGCAACTGAAATCACAGGTTTATTTATAGTAATCTGTCTTATTTTAGTGTTTCTGTTGTAACACCTATCTGTGGGACTGTAACCAAGAGCCTATTAAAATAAAACTTATTTATCAAAGAAAAGTGTATTATTGTTGGCACGATGATGTTTTCTGTAAGTGGTCTCCAGTGCCAATGAAGTCATTTAGTCATTTTTGTTTACAGTGTAGGTTATGATCTTTAAGGGAGAGAGGGAAAAAAAAAGAGAGGCTGGTAAGAAAAGCACAGTTTGTAGCCGCTATAATAGCACGAGGGTGTAATTTTTTCTTTACACATATGCATGATGATAACAGAAAATAAAAGATTTTAAGTAAAATCTTTTATTTTTTGGGGGGGTATTAGTGTAGTGCTGTGGTTGGATCTGATGTAGGAACTACTGTATACTCGCACAGAAATACTGTAGCTCTCACAGCTACAGTACAGGACATAAATACTCGCGCTGCTAAATTTATAGATGTATTAGAGAGAGAGAGAGAAGAGACGGAGAGAGAGAGAGAAATCCTTGATATGAGACAATTTCATGATCATGATTAAGTGAGACGATCAGTCCACTTTGATCAAAAGTACGATGAAAAGCAAAAATCTAGACGAAAAAGCATGATATAAGCAGAACTTCGATCCTGTCAGGCTCCTATTTCAATCCATCACCCGCAGAATCTCACTGAGTCATCCTCACAGAGCCGCATCCATTCAACCCAGAGGCACGCTTTTAACAACACTGTGCGTTTTATCGTCAATGAGGTGTTCAAAGAGGCGTTTTTTGTCCAAAAGAGGCCGTCACAGGACAGCCGACAATGGACTGCACCTCTAAGGAGGGTGTGTTTCCATGGTTACGGCTGCGGGCCACCCCGTGAGTGTGCGTCCCATTTAAAACCGCAGCACTGCAACACAGCAGCAGGCAGCAGGATTTATAGCAGGAGTCTCTAAAATCGCTTCAATCAGTCAATGGGTTATGAACCTTTATTAATAGATCATCTAAGCTAAAGGACTTGTTTTCACAGGAGCTTAAACAAAAAAATTTGTTTCTGTGCAAACTTAAAACCACGCAGAAACAAATTATGTAAATGACTTGGATAAAAACCAAAAATGTGTCTTGTAAAGTCTATAATATATATTATAATACAATAAGTAAAGTCTATTTACTGCACTGCAGCATCACTGCATCTACAGTAACTGCTCGTGAAGTGATTACTCAAAAGATCCAGAGCAAACGTATCGTCTAGGTGCATCTTTTGATGTGGCAACACATTAAACAGCTGTATAGACTGCCTCCATGAAAAAGACATACACACACAGTACATACATTTTACACACACACACACACACACATATATATATATTTCACCTTTCTTCTTGACCATGACCATCAGCAGTGAGATGAAGCCTGAGTGTTAATCCGTCCTTGTATAAATAAAAGGTGTGAAAATTCAGGTATGCATGAACAAGATAGTGGGCACAAACACAGCGTGCTTACTGCTCGACCCTCTGTGCCTCTTTCTCTTCTCTCCTCCTTTTCCCCATCTCCCTCCTTCCATCCATTCATCCCCTCCCCCTTACTCCTCCCTCCCTTGTTCTCCCTCTCATCCCACTCTGGGCTCACCCATCTCTTGCTGCAGTATCGGGGTTGCAGGGGCTACCATGTGACAAGCCCAGAATATGCTACACAGATAGATACACTCCTCTTAAAGGGCACACACACATATAGAGCTTTGAATCATATGTAAACAGCTGAATATGAAATTGTTATATTTGAATTATTACTTTTGTTGTGTATTTATTCACTTTTTTTTTTTATTACGTTTTTGGCAATTTATTTTTGATTGAGGGATGGTTTGCCTTTAATTGAAATGTTTTGAGATTTTTTTTTAAATAAAAAGAAAAAACGTAAATAAATCTTTTTTAAAAATCTTAAAAGTACAGCTTTTATGTAAATCAGGTCAAAGTTGAAGCATCATGGATTTTCATGGAAAAAGTTGATTCTTTCAGAGTGCTCAGTTTCTGAAGAGCCATAGAGACGATTAAAGTAAATGCATCTATCCAGGTTTTTATGTTCCCCAGACATAACAAAGGTTATATACTGTACGAGAGGATCGAGTGTGTTTCCCTAGTGAACCGGCGGCTGGCATTTTACCCTTTCACCAACGTGGCCTGTTCAGGGAACCAACCCAAGCCACTAAAGGTTGCACAAGTCAGTTCATCTTTATTATCCAAGCCACAATAAACGTTGAGGGTTGTTTTAGGAAGTGCTTCCTTCATACAAACCTATATCAAATTAAACACACAGGCCCGGTGAGCCAGTGTGGCAATCTCTAATGCGAGCAGCTGAAAATAGTAGATCTACTAAGGATTTATTTCAAACATTACAACTTCTACTTTATTTCATCTGGAACTGTCTACTGTTTTTTTTTTTTTTTCCCAAAGCAATCCCAGAATGTGGTCTAGCTTACATAAAATCTTCATTTTTGACATAAAAAAAAAATGTATTGAGGTTTCATCATTTCAAATTTAGTTTTTAAAGAGTAATCCTACCCTTGGCAAGTTCAAAATAAAGATATTTATTAAATACATTGCAGAAAGAAATGTCATCTACATTCAAATACTTCTAAGCTCTATACACATACACACAACTAAATATCTAAATATAGCAACTTCAAAAGAAAACTTTATTCTTTTAGGTGCTACTTAAACAACCTGTGATTATCAAAATAGAAATGCATAAACAAAAGAATCCTGGACATAACCTAAAATAAGAATGTAATCAAAGGGATAAATCAACAATCATCTGACAATGCCTTGCATAAAAATTGTATGAAACTGGGGACTAAACTGGACAGCACTGGCGGTTAATATTTATGCAATAACAAGGTTTCGTAATTGTAAAATCCCAACACCACAAAAGGAGGAAAAGCTCATGGGGGTGATTACTTTTGCAAGGCAACGATCAAAAAATAATATCAATATAGTATTAACAGATACTGAATGTCACATGCAGAATTTGCTACCACTTCCAAGGCAAATACAAGCTAATAAGAAAAATGGGATATGCTGTCCTGATATACAGTAAGTCCCTGACTTACGAACATTGTAGTTACGAATTTCGGCAGATACAAATAGACTGCGGATCTACGGACGTTCATAGATGGTAAAAGTGAATATAAAAGTTCAAATATAGAAGAGTTAATTCAAATAGATTCATTTTGCCCTGATAATACTATTTATTCGTGATACTGTAGCGAAGTGGTTAGGATTGAGGCCTCAAACCTCCAGGGTCAAGGGTACATGTGCTTGGTGGGTTTCCTTCCACAGTCCAGAGGCATGCAGATTAGGCTAACTGGCATTTCCAAATTGCTCAATGGTTTCCAATTGTGTATGCTTGTGCGATGTGTTGGCACCTAGTGTCCCGAGTCCCCTGGGACAGGCTTCAGACCTCCTGCGACCTTGAACTGGATAACGCTAAATTATTATAAAAACTTTACATATGAATATTGCATTTGACAGAAGATGCATCTGGGTAATTTATGGATAGAGTTAAGTGTGTTTGTTATGTACACTTACTTAAAGTGTCATTATAATACGTTATAAATAGATGTTTGTGTATTCGACTGTTCAATCAGCTCAATATGGAAATCCAGTCAAAGCACCATGGTTTCTATTTATTTGTTTATTTATTTGCATTTCATAAACAATTGAGCTGTGACCTAAAATAAAAATGCCCTGTGTGTGTTTTTTTTTTTTTTTTTAATCAGATCGTGTTCTGTGCTAAATCCTATTTTATCTCACAAGGTTCATCTACAACATTTGTATTTTTTTTGTTGTTGCTTTGAATATACAATGCAATGAATTATTAACTAATTATGACTCATGCTGCTCACAGAACACGGAGGCACTTTGAAGTGCATTTTGTAGTAATGGTACGGGAACTTTAAAACTATTCCATTAGCTGAAATCACTTCAGCTTTTATGGCATCAGCGCTTGACGAGTCTCTGAACAATTGCCCCTTTGCTTCTTAGGATAGAGTTTATCTCAAGAACTATTTGTTACATATGACAAGGTAAAAAAAAAAAAAAAGTAGCGAGTGAGAGAGGGGAACAATACGGTTGTCTTTCTTTTTGTACACAGTGTAGTTTAACCAAAACTGCAGGACAGTTAGGTACTTGTGACAATTTGCACTTTGTACATGTTGCTCACATCAAAACATCAAAGTACACATCAAAAATCTTGCATGAGTTTGTCATCCATTCAAATTCAAACAAACTGTGGCATACACAAGCGGATGATGTTAACAATGTAACACTGATTATTTCAATTACTTGTGTTATCTGAAAGTGTTTGAGTCATGACTAAATGTCTGTTCACATGCAGGACCTCAAGGACCACAAGACATCTAGAGATTTCTACAGCAACTTAAACCACTGGCAGGTGAATCTATATTAAAATGTAATATTGTTATTCCATGATTTATGAGCCTCAATTATTTTTACTTTATAAACATGGGGGTGGTTAATCTCCTGCACACTGACTACAAGATTATATAACTTGCTCTTTCATAAGCACCTCTTATACTGTATATCAAACAGTATAATTATTCTATCCTGTTAATAACAGCTAGTATCTGCTTGTTCACTTTCATAATCACCTTATAAGCCCACTGCAGAGCAAACAGTAATAATACAGCAATATTTAAGAATGATTACAAATGATTTTAAAATGAGTTTTTTTTTTTTTTTTTAATGAAGCAATATTTTGCTCACCATTAAATGGCAAATTATGATGTCAGAATATTATGTTCTTAACTCTAATAGTCTAGGTTGCAATGGATTGATGGGCATCTAGTGTCTGTCCAGTGTTATCCTTATTCTCTCAGTCCCAGCAACAGTTTCATTGGGCTTTGTTCTTTTCCTCCGACCTCAGTTCTGCCGTACTGTCACCATATTAAAGTCTGTGCAAAGTTTTGAAATTTCACCCTGTGTCAATTTAGGAGCATCAGGACTCTCAGTTGACTGAGTAGGTGAGTTAAATAGCACTAGATGTGTCAGCGTCATGATCTTGTCACAGGTAAAGTTCAGGACAGATGAATTCTTTTGGGATAATTTAATAAGTTTTATGTCTTGATAATTCAAGAAAGAGAATAAGAAAAATGTTGGTGAGGGAACAACTGTTTTAACCTGTTTTAAGTGATAACCTTGACTAACTTGTTAGTCATTTTGCAGCCATTCCACAAACATTAATACAACAGTACATTAATAAAATGTACGATATGTTCTTTAATAAATAAAGATGTAATATAATAATTGGCCATTTTTGTTGTATAGGAGGACTACCACATCTAAGGACATGCTGTTATAGGAAATTATTTCGCTCCAGAATAATAACAATACCTCCGCGAGTTCCGAGCCGAAGGATGCATGTAAATGTACGCCTTGTAAACTAGGTACTAAATACATGTAACACACAGCTCCGTCAGCAAAAAACATGCCTAAAATGCAGACTACAGCAATACCAACTAGAGTAAAGTGCAAAGAATCATCGATCAAAAAATGATGTTGGCAGAGAGAGGGATGAATATGTAGGGAGAGTTCGAGAAACCCAGCCAAAGAGCTTGAGAGGCTACTGTATGCTGTACTCAGCACAAAAAGCCTGGGCACCATATTGAAAGCTAATAGTAGGTAGAGGATGGGTAGACAAACTGTCTGACTTAGTAGATTATGCATGAACACAAGGATGCCAGGGTTGTGGTTTTACACCAAAATGGTTAGTGTTGTTTTAAAGCAAATGATTGAAATTAAATCAACTTAAGTTTTTATACGCATCGGCAATGGCAAAGAAAATGGAAGTGACAGAAAAAGTAGCTATGATGTACATTATGATCGACCATTTCCGTTTAAAATTTAATCACAAATATCAAGAAGAGAAAAGAGGTTCCTGTACCAGGTGATGATAAAAAGGTGTACTGCACATAATGGAAATTAGTAATGCATCCACTGATTAAAAAAAAAAAAAAACTAATTTCAATGCCCAAACAAGACTTTATGAGATGCAGTCGGGATGCAAATTTTGCTGACACTTGGCAACCCAGTACAAATAACACTTTGAAGTAGCTGAGCAAAGTTCTTCGAACAATTCTTCCCCATACCTGCAGCCAGAAAAATGTCTGATAAATCTGATAAATGATCCTGAGAAACCTGGGTTTGACACAGTTTAAAACACCCTGGATGGTGTGCACAGGCATCTATACATATAATAAAACTGTAAAGTTGGCGTGTTTTTGGCCGCGATTGAGGTAACATATAGGCTTTTTTATCGCAATCGGCCCAGGAGAAGAAAAGGGATGAAAATTTGAATTTATATCATGAACAAATCAACATTGAAAAAAATCATTGGTTCATCTCAGAATTCAACAGATTTATGTTAAACATCTTGAATTATAGGTGAAAGTCTACATTTCAATTACTTTTTGTTTGTTTCATTTGATTGCTTTGTTTCCAAACCACTATAGTGGTGTTTAGAGCCAAATATATGAAAACTGTGTCATTATCCAAGTAATTATTGACCTGACTATATATCGTGTAGTCATATTATGCACCAGTAAGTTTTTTGTAAGGTGGGAGAAAATCAGAGAACAAGAGGGAGACCCTAGAAATGAAAGGCAGCAGAATAACCTATTGCACTACTGCACAATTTTCTCTAATAATTAAAAAGAAATTTTAATTAATAAAAAAAAATCTATATTCCAAGATAGACAAGATGTCACTATCAGAGCTCTACCAGGAAGGTCAAGTCCCCTAACCTAGTCATCACAGTCATCACATCACGGGAACTACATTCTAGATTATCTTTAATAATTGGATGAAAAAACTTGCAGTTTTCATTTCTTGAGGTGTCTTGACATGTCTTTACTGCATCCACCTTCCATTGCTTCCTGTTTGTGGGTCTTTCTGGTTTCTGTTTTGTCTTTAATAAGTGAAAAGTGGCTCAATAGGGTTGAGGTCAGATGACTGAGCTTTAAGAACATTAAAAAAAAACTTCCATAAGAAGCTATTGGGTTATTTTTATTGTGAAACCTTGTCTTATGTGTTTTGAAGCATTTGAACAGAACGTATCGCTCTATACACTTAAGATTCAACCAGCTACTGCTACTCTCCCAGGAGTCACATCATCAATAAACTCCATTGATCCAGTCATGCCTATGCCATAACACTGCCTCCCGGATGTTTGATGATGATATGGTATGTTTAGGAACATGAGCAATTCTATCCTGGTACAAGTTAATCATGTATCACAGCAGATCTGACTTTTGACAAATATGACAATTGTGTCACTCTTCAAATAATTATTGACCTGACACTCAATAATCACGTAGTCAAATCATGTACCAGTATGTTTTTTTGGGAGACCCTAGAAATGAAAGGCAGCAGAATAACCTATTGCATAACTGCACAATTTTCTCTAAAAATATTAAATTTTATTTAAAAAAATAAATATATATTCAAGGTTAGACAAGATGTCACTATCAGAGCTCTGCCAGGAAGGGCAAGTCCCATAAACTTCATCTAGAGGCGATGGCCAGACAGAATGTACTGTTTTACTGCCCCTCAGGATGCATCATGAGCTCTTTGGCTTCCCTTAAGAGAATTAAAGCTGAGACTTCGATCATTATCTCCAAGGATGCGATCAGATAATGCTGACACAGCTGAATTTCCCAGTCTTGATCACTGTAATACGAAGAAGAAGAAGAAAAAAATGTATTTTTTACATATTCTGGCTCTTATTCTGGCTCTATGACAACTGCCAGTCTTTTTTTTAATTATATATATATACAGTATAGTACAGGTCAGACCTGTATATATAATGCTTCTGAGAATTAGGTAGTAAATAATTTATAGGTAAATGCTAGAAGTAAATTGTGTTATAAAGGTTCCTAGTAATTCACTCTAGCTATAGGTAAACATTTTATTTCTGTAAATTTAAGATTATATATATATATATATATATATATATATTTTTTTTTTTTTTTTCCCCCAAAGAAAAATCCATTTTCATGCAATTCACAAACTATTTTATCCATTTCACAAACAATTAAAGTTAGCCGAATGGTACTGAGGAAGACACCATCAAGCCAATCCATTTTGTGGGAGACGCGCCAGGAAGCACGGGGTGAAATCTCATCAGATTATCTTGAAACATTGACAAATAGAATGTCTGCCAGGCTGTAATTGCTGTAAAAGGTGATTTATTTTCTTTTTTTGATGAAGGCAAAGTTTGAAGAGCACATTTATCATTTCCATCAAAATTATAATTTCTAACTCTGACAATGTTAGCGTGTCTTGTTCTTTTGCTATATATATATATATATATATATATATATATGTTGTTGGTCTTTTGGCTGCTCCCAGCAAG
>JAQMYG010000038.1:30581980-30595334 GCA_030014215.1 Clariallabes teugelsi | reverse complement strand
CAGCATTGCCGTAAACTTGCAGAATCATGTCAAATGTCTCTGTGGCAGATTTACTCAGTTTCACGCAAAATTTCATATTCGCTCTTTGTTCTAACTCACTGTCCATGATGAAATCACAGACGTGGTAAACCACATGATCAGAATAGCACCAGTTGTACAGCTCTGATGTACTCAGAACGATGTCTTTTGGAACACTGACTTATGAACATCGCTGCTCCCTGTGACCGTACGTGCAGCCGTGTGCTGCCCTCAGTTTGGCGTTTTACAAAACTAGTCTTGAAACGTTTTGATACCACCTCGTATCTGTAATTCCTGTTTAACTTCCAGGTTTCTGGCTCTCTGTGTCGTGCTTGTATTGTGCGTACTGCATTTTGTTCACATTTTATTGCTCTTAGTTCTAGTGTTTCTTGCCTTGAACCATAGTTCATGCTTTTCTGAGTCTTTTTTTTTTTCATTTACTAAAAGTAAATAAGATCTGTCCTTGCAATAGAGTACTTCATTTGGCCAGTGTTCAAGGATTTACTGATGAGCTTCTTTCTAAACCTCGAGAGAAATAAACGTAATCAAAGGTGATCCTCTCCTCTTGGCTTCCAATTACTGAGGAAGCACAATCTACTCATTTTATGTATATGGCTTTAAAAGAGCTGCTCAGAGATGCTTTATCTCCACGAAATGCTCCATAATTTATTATTATCGGCTCCAGTTATGGGGCAGCAAGGCACAGTGCAATATCCAACAAATGTTTCCAAGGAAAAACAAATAACCGTCTCCCTTTTTTTTTGTGTTTCCTCCAGCCTGTTGCACCCTTCACACGTTTATTCTCACTCTCTCTTACAGATTAATAAACCAAATTTAATTAAAAGGAGTTAAGTATGTTTATACAGAGTGGTTGTAATTACAGTTAGACAAACAAAGACAAATCCTTCCAGCAAGCGGCTTGTTTATGATCCAGCGTTTTTATAAATACCAAGCATTTATTAAAAAAAAATGGATCTTGCCAATAAGAGCTTAAAAAAAAAACTGCTAAAACTGCTCATTCAGTACCTGCTCATCCTTTGTGACTGCTCCTCTGGTTAAAAGCTGGTGCTTGACCAAAACGTTTAGGATGCACTGACAATTTGTCATTTACATTTAAAAAAAATTTTTTTTTATGTATGCCAACATTTGTAGCAACACCATGTTTTTACTTTTATGTAATATTTCTACCTCTTAGGGTCGCTTGAAGACTCGAGTCTCACAACCACAGGTGCACTGTTATGCACGCAAGTTTTCAGAATGGTTTGGACAAAAATGCAAGGGTGGGTTAGAACCTGCTTTACACATTAAAAAAACTTTATGAATTACTCTCAGACTCAAATGAAGCATTTTTATATAAGGGTTCAGAACAAAGAGCTAGAATAATGAAGCTATTTTAGTCTTCTTTGTGAATTCGGCACCCACAGTCCATGTAGCAGACAGCACATCATTGTAATTGCAGACATCAAAGTGTATCCTTGTGCTGCGTAAGTGCTTTGGACATTTCTGATGTAATTAGTGTTGTCACATTAAAGCATTCTGGAATGGCGCCTTTGCAGTCAAGAGACATGGCCGAATGTCTTTTGTGAATTTTTTTTCTTCCCCCCCTGTATTGGCTGTCAACCAAGTGGTGTCATTTCTTTCACTAACATTTGCTCTTGCTTGCTTGTCCTTTGAAAAAGTGGTGATTATGTAAATGATCGCACCACAATATTCGGTTGTGCAAAGGTCTTGGTAACAAAGTAAACTGTGTGCTGCGGCTTGTTTTTACAATAAGAATAGTATAAGCATTCATCACCTCTCTGTATTTATCACCTCTCTCTCTCTCTCTCTCTCTCTCTCTCTCTTTCTCTTTTTCAGGTGTCCTCCATCATTCTAATCAGAACTAATTGTACTCTACTGCTCCAGCCTTAGTACAAGAGAATAGAAGAGTAAAGGTGGGCGGATGATGGGATGACATAGGCGATGCTTCTTCCCCTCTTTCGCTTTCTTCTCATTGGATGCCACAAGCTCTCGTCCCAGCACAGTCTTCCCTACCCACACACATGTAGGCTCATATCTAACACCGCTGTCAAGGACACATTGTTATCACACAATGTTCGATGCATTAATAATTTTAATGCGAAAACTGTAGATAGGTTCGCTGCAGAATATTGATCTTAAGATGTGGATTGATTTTCTTTCAATTTAAAAGAAATTTTTATTTGCATTAAAAAAGTGCTTGTATTATTATTATTATAATAATAATAATAATTATTATTATTATTATTATCACCAAAGCACATTAAGCTATCCTTAATATCCTTTCATATGATGATGCCTAATCATTTAGTCCAGTCTATAAACATAATTCATTATCATTGTTGTATAGTATCAAAGCACAAAACATCATTTATTTAATCCTCTTTTTTCACCATACCCTCCTGAAACATTAACAACAATATTGAAGTGTTTAAAATATGTTTATTCGCCACATACACTGATTATAATTGCCACAGAAGCAGTGATTGTTGTTCCCCTGCGTTGTACAAGTCCCCTGTTGTTTCTCATCCTTCTATGGCTTTCAGTGTTCATTACGAATTCCTCGCGACACTCATCTGGGCTGCAAATCACATCCTCCATATCCATTTCCCATGGAGCTTCCAGTTATAAGGATTCATACTGTGATAACCTGGTCAGTAATTACTTTTCCGCTTAAAATCAGATGTTGTTGCCTAGTGATGCACTGTAGTGCTGCATTTATGGGATTTTATTCGATTTTTAGAGCTCGAAAATATATTATATATAAAGATCAAGAAATGTATTTCATATTTGAGTTTAGGGGACACTTTGTGAAGTGCTGAATATATTAAAACAAGATACACACCTACCTACATCAAGCAGCAAAGATGCTAGAAATCTCTCTTCAAAAACTATTCATATTGCATATGTAGTGATATAAACACACTATAATCTTCAACCATCCAGCTGTGATGAGACTGTGGAGACAGATTGCTGTTCTTCTCTGACAGAAGTGGAAGCCGGTGTGGTCTTCTCCCATTGTCTCCCATCTGCCTCAAGGTATGATGAGTTTCTGAGATGCTTTTCTGCTCATCATGGTTGTAAAGAGTTATTATTTTAGTTACTGTAGCCTTTTTATTATCCTGAAAATGCCTGGCATTTCTATTTGCTTTCTCATATGAGCAAGGCAGTTTTATGTGCAGAGATGATGCACAATTTGTTATTCAAACCACTAGAGACGGTTCAAAGAAAGACAGAAAGACTGGCTAAAAAAGGTTTAAACCAGCCCATCTGTCTCCAACAGCCGTGCAGCATTCAAAGTCACAAATATCAGATTTTTTATTTTCCATTCCGATATTGGAGGTGAACTTCGACTAAAGCTCTTACTTGACTTGTATCTGCATGATACAAGAATAACATTAACTAGCAAATATTGATGCATGTCCTGTCATTTTTAAAATTTCTTATTTAAAGGCGACCTACAGTATTATGCAAAAGTCATTTTTAGTCATGTTGAGATATTCAGATGAATCTCCAGTGTGATTTCATGTACAAATGAAGAAATGTAAGGAAAAAAAAAACATTCCGTGCTTTTTAAATATTTTTTTTCTTCCATGTATTGGCTGGGTCATGGCCAGAGTGGGACAAATTTTCAGCCCGAGAGTTTCATACCCAAGACTAGTCTACTTGTAATTTTTATTACTCATGTTTTAACAGCAAAAATAAGTTAAACAATATTTCACATTAAAGTGTGAAAATAGGTATCACCCTGTTGATTACAAAATGTCAAATAGCAGGAAAAATGAAAACTCAATATGTCTTACATTTCTATATATAATACAATGGCTCATTGCAACCTTTGCAAGTTTTGGTTTACACACAAGATAACTGGAAATGGTTCACAGCGTCAACAACCTCCTAAGCAGGTTAATTAATATGTGTAGTTTAGGGACGTGATGAGCTCCTTTTCAGTGCACATTACTATAAAGGCCTCCAAGTGTTCCTGAGAAAGAAAGCTTCTTAGAGCCACTGAGTCAACATGTAATGTGCCAACAGTAGCTCTGTCTTCAAACTTAACAACTTTCTTGGAGCGCTGAGCTGGGGAATCCCATTTGCTCTGATTTTGGCTCATGCTCATGTTATATCAAATGGGTGTGGGCACTGTGATTGCTTTAAAATATTCAGTCACACTAGTTACCAGAAAAAGCCCAAATACTGAATTATTATTTTTTACATTTATTTCAATTATTTTATATTATTTTTATTGTATGATAATGTACAGCACATTGAGTTGTATGTACATTATCAAACTTTTATGTAACTACAGGCTACATCAATGAAAGAGATTTTCTTACCTACACATTAATTTATGTCCCTGTTAATTTAAATATCTATTCATTCACTTATTCAGTCATTAGCGTATTTAAATTTTCTTGATAGACCTTTGTTTCAAATCATCAATGCTACTCTGTGTGTTTTCATCTTAGTAAACTGCAGATTAATTCATACATCGTCAATTCTGGTCGAGAAAACCCAGTTAAAGTCATTTTTTATGTGATTCACTGAATTCTACAGAAACTTATATGTAGAATGATTTCATGTAAGGTGGCACAGTGGTGTAGTGGTTAGCACTGTCCCCTTGCACCTCCAGAGTCTGGGTTCGAATCCCGGCCAGGCTCGATTCCCATCTCTGTGTGCATGGAGTTTGCATGTTCTCTCTGTGCTTGATGAGTTTCCTCCGGGTACTCCGGTTTCCTCCCACATTCCAAAGACATGCAGATTAGGCTAATTGGTGTTCCCAAATTGCCTGTAGTGTGTGAATGTGTGTGTATGTGTGTGCCCTGCAATGGATTGGCACCCTGTCCAGGGTGTACCCCGCCTTGTGCCTGGGATTGGCTCCAGGCCCCTCGCGACCCTGAATACAGGATAAAGTGGTATAGAAGATGAGTGAGTGATTTCATGTAAAGTCACTGAATGGCAAAAAATAATAGCTGAGTTTTCACAGACTGTGGCACATATTCTCTCTACCTATTCTCTCAGCACTCTTGGACTTCTAATGGAGGCTGCGAAAAGAGTTTAATGAAGGAGTCATTTTACTACATCCAAGGGCCATGCATTAAAATAAAATCACAGGTAATGTTTAATGTATTTTTTAATCAGAAATTACACTTTGCCTGGGAAAATACAATAAAAATGTCACGTTGACATTTTTAATAGTTAATGTTACCAAACTCATCTTTGTCTGTCTTTTTACTTTGAGTCGACCATGGCTGTGGGCTCATTTGAGCTCTTGGAAAATCTGATCTGTTAATTTGGCCACTTCCTCCAATGCATGTTTTTTTTTTTTTAAGGCTATCCTTTTCAGACCCTCCTGGTCTGTTCTTATCATCCTTCCTTCAATTTCCTTCAACCAAATCTTCAAGTAATGCATATGACTGAGGTTGGCTGTCTGGTCTGTACCAACTTTATCGATTTGGGACGGGGATTACCTTTGGGAGGTATTATCCATCATTTATTGCCACAGAGCCTGCAGTGTCACATGTGTTTCTGTTCTGGTTAAGCGGCCCACCGGGAATGTTCCTGGACCTCCCAATTAGCCACTCTGGCTTTGGGCTGGGTCCTAAATAAGTCAATAAAATTTTTCATGACCGATTGTGACCTCATAAGTATTATTTACACTAAAAGAACAATTATTTAACATGTAGGTCATAGAGACATCCTGAGGCAGACAGATGATAGGGAATACATTAGCATTTTCTGGTTAGACAAAAGGGTTCGAGTGGACACAAGCTATTTGTACTGTACTGTATATACAGTATTTTTATATATATGTCTCGACACAGGCTATAGGAAGTGTTACCATATAAAGAATCAGGAAGCACAATGTGCGGCTTGTTTTATGAGCATAGAGGCATGGGGTCAGTTTAGAAATGATCACAAAACCTTATGATAATAATTAAATAAGCAGTATTATTTTCATTATCGGTGGAACAATGATCGTATACAGTATATGATCTACTCCTATCAATATTGGCTAGATTACTAATAACAAAACAGAATATAAGTATTTACACTAAATGAGATATGCACTTCTAAATGAACAAAAAATATTTTAAAGGTCCCTACTTTAGTGTTCACCATAGCTTCTGGAGCACTTTCAGTCTATGGTTTTATCCACTCCAAGTACAAAGACACATAAAAGTTGCACATACAATGAGCTGCTGTCTCCTAGGAGATCGCTCCATCACTGTCACCCATTATATTTCACATACCCTGACCACACACACACACACACGCACACATACACACATACTGTATATGCAAGCATGCACACAAAAATGGTCCCTCTCACTCATTTTTCTCTGATATGATTTGTCCTTGAGGCTATTGTGTTGGAACAGCTATATGTCTTTCAACCACTCCATCCATCATGAGGAGTGTGCCTATCCTGTCATTATACCACTGTTTGTCCACAACAATGCTGTTTTTTTTTCAACCTTTGGACCACCAACCTTATCCTTTATTAACAGATTAGTTGCAAATCTAATCACAATCAGTTATTTAAAAAAAAAAAAAAGGAAATCGTTGATAATTGTAGCATGGGGCAGTGACTCCAACTTACTGTGCATGTCTTCGGACTGTGGGAGGAGGCCATCAAACACTGGGAGAACATGCAAACTCCATGCATGCAGATCTGAGATAAGATTAAACCCACAGAGGTGTGAGGCAACAGTGATGACTCAAATCCAACCAACCAAACAAACAAAAAACAAAAAATATGTAGTTGTATTTGATTACATCTCTAACAAGTTCTTGTTAGTCCACCATCTTTTGTCATCTAGTTGGAAAAGTTCTGGTTTGTGGTTATTCATGGAAGACCCCATGCAGGGCAGCTGAAGGGCCGCGCTGTGTCTCAGTGGGCCCAGACATGAACAGAATGTGCGAAATTGGCTTAAATCTGCTGGAAGCTGAGCAATTTGTGCAATGCGGTCCCAGGCCTATCTCTGAAATTGTGTGGGTTTCACACCTCTTCTTCACCCCTCTCCCTGATGTTGCTTCAGAAATACGGCTAATTCGTGTGTTTACTGTTGCACAGGCCCTTAAAGACATGCGAGTGTGAATTTATGTGAGAGAGTGAAGGGTAGATGGGAATTACAGGACAATTTACTGCTTGGTGCCAGAATCATTTTCAGCCACCCTGAGACTATGGATTCGGTAGTTAAACAACTTGGTCTTGGTCTTTGAGCTCATTATATCCAACCCCTGCTGATTTCTGTATTCTCCATCTCACTGTAATAAAGGCAAATTGCCTTTTATGCCAAAATTTTCACTATTAGGTTGGAATGCAACAGGGGATGATAATCTGTTTAAATAAAGGTTCTGCAAAGCACATCACGGTGCATCATCCACGCAACGTTATTTAAGCTCGAGATTTTGCTGAACTAAGAGCTCTATAACACAAATCATCAAATATGCATCAACACACACACACACACACACACACACTTTAATGTCTAATTGAATGTGACGTATCCATAAAAGCATGTTTTTTTCTCTCTTTCAGTTGAGACCCTGATAGATGTCCATGTCACATGTCAAATTACAAATTACTCCATGAACTGGGTTCAATCCTTAGATCAACGTCCAGCCCAGGTGAGTGTCCAATGTTCATAGTCTTGAACGTACACACCAGGAGAATGAAAAAGAGAAATGTCAAGTATTAAAGTAAACCAGAATGAAGAACAGGGAGCAAAAACGAATGTGTGCTGTCAGAGAGCGGTGTAATCTCTATGTTGTTTAGTGTTCCCTTAGGCCCATCCAAAACACCCGCCTGTTAAAGCTGTGACAGACATGGCAGAAGAGAGAGAGAGAGAGAGAGAGAGAGAGAGAGAGAGAGAGAGAGAGAACAGCTCAAGGGTAAAATGAGGGATAACAAACAAGGCAGAGTCAAAGTGAACATATCTCATGTTTGTACTATACATGTACATTTACATATGCAGTATATAGTCATAAAAACAGACCCGACAACATTCTTGTACACACGAACACTGACATAAATTTGGAACAAAAAAGGTAAACAACATCGGTAGCTTTGTCATGTCTGAATGTTTATACATTATGTTTAATAACAGTAAATAACAGCAAGTACAATAGACCTAGAATATTGTACCCATTCTGGACACCTATTTTTACAGTCTCTCAAGGAAACTTCTATTAAAACTTTACTAACTAAACTAAATGTTACTTTCTCTTCTCACCATGCTGAGGCTGAACATCTGCTCTTCACTTTCAGAGTCTAAATATAATGTGGATATTGCCTAGCTAAGTTCACTTGTGTTGTGATCACCATATGTCCATCCTGGATAGTGATTGCTTTAAAAAGCTAGTTAATCTGTGAATTGAAAGATATAACTTAATAATATATGTTTAAATTTATCCCCCTGTGAGATAATTCATTCAGTTAATGGACATGTTAGCATCATGGTTGCTTTGTGGTTAGCACTGTTGCTTTGCACCTCCAGCGTCAGGGTTTGATTCCCGCCTCAGGACTGCGTGCATGGAGTTTTCTTGCTCTGAGTACTCCGGTTTCCTCCCACAGTCCAAAGACAATTCACAAATTGCTCGTAGTGTGTAAATGAGCGTGTTAATCTTGACCGGAGGTCCCACTCACTCACGCATCGTCTATACCGCAGGGAGCCTGGAGCCTATCCCAGGAGCCTTAGGGTACACACTGGTCAGGATACCAGTCCATCACAGGGCACACACATACTGTATACACATTCACATACTCATTCACACACTATGGACAATTTGGGAACGCCAATTAGCCTAATCTGCAGGTCTTTGGACTATGGGAGGAAACCGGAGGAAACCCACCAAGCACAGGGAGAACATGCAAACTCCATGCACACATAGACGGTAATCGAACCTGGCTGGGAATCGAAACCCGGACCCTTGAGGTGCAAGGCGACAGTGCTAACCACTACACCACCGTGCTGCCTGGAAGTCCCACCACAGCCGTAAAATGGGAATAAACACAATGGTAATCAACATTGGCCTCCACTGTGCCTAGTTGGACCTAACGTAGATGGATGCATGGATTAGGTATAGTTTCTAGATGTTGGATATAGATATTAGATATAGATTTAGTCATAGATACTCATTCATATACATATTTTCTCATGGCCAGTGTGTAGAGCAGAAAAGACTCAGACCTATGGTAATGTACGTATATGCACCTCAATTCTGATTTAAGACAAAAAAATTAAATTAAATTAAATTAAAAAATAATAATAATACAGCCCATTCCTTAGTCTGAAGGAATTTGTAGCCTAACCTGAATCAAAGTAACTTTTTATGTTTATGGGCTCATATGTAAGCTTAATTTATTAATTATAGTAATCTTTCATGGATGACTTGTATGCTATATTTCCACTGGTCTCCAGATCTATTCTGTAAACATAAGCAACTTATACCACTAATACAATTTTTCCCCTCTCCTGCAGTATTTCTGAGGGTAGTCCATTAATAATAAAGCATTACATCTTGATACTTAACTTATGGTATGCTATACCTGTTCATGGTGTGCTCTCGAGTCATTTTGGGTTATTAACCTTAAGATAAAATATTACCTCTGATCTTAGAGAAGGAGCTTCGCATTGCCTTTGTTAAAGAATGTAGATCTTTTGGAAGCCCATAATTGTTTTTCATCTCTTTGATTTTACATTAATCTTACATAAAAGTGAGATTCAACTAGTGTCAATCTTCTTGCAGATTCACTCTTAGTTTATTCTTCAGTTTCACTTTTAAGCGGGGATAAGTTTTGTAGTTGTACTAGCAGAATTAATCAGTCACCCCCCCCCCCCCCCTTCTTCTTCTGTAGGGATTCACTTTGGTGTAGTTACATAATATCATAATGCTTCTTAATCTCTTTGAATGTGAGCAAAGTGGAACCGTGACATGTGTTCATCCTGTTATAAATCTCTGTAAAGGTGTGAGATGAATTCATTTCCCTTTGAGAATCTTCTGTAGAAGGATGAATAAAAGTAGGAACAAGGAGTAGCTGATGAATTATTTTCTTTTGGACAATGTTTCATAATCACTTACAGTATGCAATAATGAATTTAGCTCCGGATAGAAAAACTATGTCTTTATGAGGCTTTTCTTTATAAGTCGAGGTGAATCGAACATGCAAGTGTAAATATACTGTCTTGGTATGTCAGGGAATCCTGTCCTGCAGCCAGGGGTCGAAAGCAATGTTGTCAAAGTATAATGTAGCAAACAAGTTTGAAAGGTTCTGTGAAGTATATGCTTATGCTGTTAAGACATACGGACATATTATAATATTCCCTAACACAACACAACAAATAGCAAAGAAAAGGTGCAAAATCTAGCCAGGATTTGTTTGCCAACTTGAAAGGATTTCATAAATAATGCATGTAACATTTCTGTTAAGATTGACATGAATGGTCGTTATACATTCCCTTCTTTGTCCTTGCACACAAATACAGTAGCATGTGTGCTGATAGCATCTCCCTTTTGGGCAACTCAAATGGCACAAAAAAGAAGATGAACTGACAGTGATAATGCAGGTATCCCCCTTTGCAGAGGAGCTGAAAAAAACATGGGCCGTAAGCCGATGAAAGACTGAGGGAGATTAGAAAGATTGTCAAACAGTCGCCTTTCCCTCATGGGAAGTGCTCTTTTGAGCTCATATAAAAGACTTGCTATTGGCCAGACATTACAAACTATGGTCATTTTAGCATTTGAAGAAGAACCTAGTGTTGACCAAAGACACATTCAGACCGATGTTATCTTGTATATGTTAGCTCGGTGCCTATGATATTTGCAGTTTCTTGTGTATGAGTTCATTTCTAATTGCAGTTCCTTGTATCTTGTCAGAGGTGTGAAGTATGTTTTAATGAGTGCCAGAGATCAGGGCCCGGTATGACCGTGTACCATCCGAAGTGTAAAAGAGCACGGTCATTGAAGCAAATGCCATGCTAGATGTGTAGGAGCTTGTTTGTCAGTTCATTAAAAAGGTCTGAACATTACACACTCCACTGCAGGCAGCTTTGGGGGAGAGGTGGGACATTGTTAGCAGCCATTGAAGATTTTCAAAGAGATTAAAGGCAGCAAAGTGACAAAACCTCACAGTCTTGACCTTGTTCTTTGCTTTAAACCCGTGTCACTTCAAAGTCTGCTGATATCTCATGGGCGGTTTTGCTCATGCTATTATAAAAGCCTGCAATTAAATTACCATTGCTTTGAAAATAGGAAACGGTTCATCTGAAAATCTTGACATTTTTCACTCTGTTTGAGGTCTCATTACAGCAAACTGTCACAGTCACCCCGGAGAACATCACACATCATCACTGAAGTTCATAGTAGCCAGAAAACTACTGTGGACAGTTTTTTAAAATTATTTATTTTTTTTATATCAACTGCCCCATATGACCAGAAGTTTTGTGGATCTGTCCATCTGTTCCTGATTTAGTGACACATTTTCTCTGGTAATAACCTTCACTATTTTTGAAGGATTTACTCTGGATTTTGGATCATGGCTGTAGAGATTTTGTGCTTATTTAATGACATGAACCTGGGCAGTGATGCTGGGTGAGGAGGTTTGGGGTGCAGTTGGCATTCCAGTCTGTCCCAAAGTTCTTCGATTCCTACACTTTCATTTGTGCACAGGGACCTTGTCATGCTGCATCTTATTTCTATTAAAGATAAACTGCCATATGTAATGTTTGCAATTGTGTGCTTCCAAGCTGGGTGATAGTTTGGGGAAGAACCATGTATGGCTGTGGTGGTCATTCATAAATAAAATTGAGTAAAGGTTAACTGTTTTTTATTTCACATATTGGAAAAAATAATTCAATGCAGTAATAAATGCAAATAAAAGTCTTTCTTTATAAAATAGCAACTAATACATGTCATGTGGAGCCTCCATTATATGCCCTTCTGTCTAAGTTGTTAATACAAAACCAATAATGTATTACAATATAATAAATACAGTATGCCACAAAATATACAGTACTGAAATGAAAAGACGAACAATATTACTTTGTTGTGAGTTTATTTCTCCTGAAAGAAACAAACACATACTATTAGCATGTTGATTTACCATGGGATGTGTAATGAAAGTATATGAAGTGTGTGTGCACCGCCTCGCCGTAAATCATACTGTATAGTTCACGCAGATTCTCAAACATACTGTATCCCAGAACAGAGGTCGCTGCAGACTCCTGCAAAAGCAGACGATTTTTTTGCATAGTGCAGGAACAGTTCTTTGACGGGTCTTCACAGTTGAACTTACTCTCCTTTAACGTTCACCATAAGTAGGCATCAGGTGGTGTATGATAAGGGAAAGGGGACGGGGATGGGAAGGTACAGTATTGTTCTGCCACTTTTTTCCAACTTGATCCCCATTCACGGCTACTTTCGTATAAGCAGAAAGAATTCTCAATTATGAATACTTTTTCCTCCATCGAGAGACTCATTTCCAACAACATCTGCCCAACTGGTAACATGTGGGGCAGGAGCAATGCCCCATCGACACATACACATGCACGTTCGAGATGCGTGAGTTTCAGTACTGTATATTATAAACCTGTGAAGTGAATGATTGTCAGAGCTATTATTATAGGAAATTAAATCAAACCCTTATGACAAATCAGATGGAATAATTCTGTAAAACTGTGTCATAATATTTATTCTCTACGCTCCTAGTATTATAAAAAATCATACTATATATAATGCTCGCTTTGTGTCCTATGCCAGGTTGAAAAACAAGGGATTGTGGACTACTCTTGCTATAAAAGTTCCTCATAAAGCTACTGTATAGCTGCATTCATTTTTTAGACATTTTTAGAGTTAACTATTGTGCAGGCAGAGGAATTGATAGAAAATAAAGAGAATTAAAATAAAAAGCTATTTCATTAAGACGAGTTGTAAATCATTTAGCTGCATAATTGCCTCCACTGCAACCCCGGTATCTGATGAAAACATATGTATATATATTTATTTAACTTCCCTACAGGGCAGGTCATCGTCTAGACATGCATTAGCTGAAATCGTTTAGTGTTTTTTTCTGAATATCGTGACCCTTTCAGTGTAAAACTGATTAAAAACAGGAGTTCTACAGTGTACAACCTGTTCCTGTGCCGGTAAAAAACAACAACATGTGAGACAACAGCATTTTAACTACAGCACCCTAAAAGACTGGGACTTGTAGTAACTGTACCTTGCTTTAAACCAAGTATAGTATCATGTGATGTACATGTCTTAGGTACTGATATGAACATTTATTCAGTTTTATTTGCAGTTCTATTTATAG
>JAQMYG010000038.1:30571870-30581880 GCA_030014215.1 Clariallabes teugelsi | reverse complement strand
TATAGTATCATGTGATGTACATGTCTTAGGTACTGATATGAACATTTATTCAGTTTTATTTGCAGTTCTATTTATAGTCACAAACATTAGTTAAAAGTTTGTAGTTCATTTTAATACTTACTTCAGTGCTTTCATTTCACATTTCCTTGCTGTAATTGAATTTAAGCAAAATCTGTGTTGGCGTGAGGGTTCCTCTGGGTTAGTAGTCATTTGGGGGGTGAGTGCTTTTCCAGTCTTTGTACTAGAGCAATGTTCTGCCTTTCCTTCCGCTTTGCCTCCTATCCGCATTAATGATCGCCATTAGTCCTGATCGTTCGCTGTGAGTGTGACCTGCTTGCTCTGACCTGTCTGGCAGACGCCCTGCAAATTACATGAACTTTAACTAAGTGCACCTGTCATACCAATATTCACGCACATGTGCTCACACACACACACACACACACACGCACACACTCACTCGCGCACATACACACAGCTAAAAATGTAACAAACCCCTTAAAAACTAACAAGCAAATAAGTAGGCAAATGCATAAACAACAAAACAAAATCTATACCAACCTATACAAAGGAGTACTACTAATAGTATATTATATAATTATTATTATTAGTAGTAGTAGTATTATTGACAACACAGCAGTAATAAAAAATACCAACACAATACAGGAAAAGCAATACATTCTTTAAAAATGTATAGTAAATAATAATAATAATAATAATAATAATAATAATAACAGCAACAATACATACTACAATACAATACTACTACTACTAATACATTAGTTGAAAAAGTAATTATAATAAATAAGTAAACAAATAATAAAAAAATTGCTTGCTTACTGGCGTAGTGGTGTAATGGTCAGCACTGTGGCCTCACACCTCCAGGGTCGAGGGTTCGATTTCCACCTCGGGTCTGTGTTCTCCCTGTGCTGGGTGGGTTTCCTCCAGGTACTCCAGTTTTCACCCACAGTCTAAAGGCAATTGTGGATTGGCATTCACAAATTGGCCATTTTGTGTGTGTCTGTGTACAGTACGTGTATACCCTGCGATGGATCGGCAGCGTGACCAGGGTTTACCCTGACTAATGTCCAAAGTCTCCTGTGATACAGTAGGCTCCTGGCCCCTGAGACGCCGTACAGGATAAATGTTATAGAAGTTGAATGAATGTTCATTTACTTTTTTTAATTATTATTCATAATGTACATTCCCAGTACTGATACGTCATCATTGCCTGTGTAGGATTTGTTGGATACTTTGGTTCATAGGAGAATGCTGGATTATTAAACTGGGAACATGTCCTAGAGCTTCACCTTTAATTCACACAGCCATTACTCAGAAAGCAGCATAATTACTTCCATGTAAGTAGAAAAATTCCAAAGTTCACCTTATTAGTGTTGTGATTACAGAGCAGAGCTCAGGACCAGACCCCAAGTTAATGAAGCGCTCCAATCAGCTTCTCCCACACAGGCAATAAGCAAAATGACACACCTGAAGCTTTGGGTGCTATGGTATCTAATGGAATTAGACGTCCCGCATATTTTCCATGCTGATTTTTCAATCTCAGGTTATAACAGTAAGACCGGTGAGCTCAGAGACTAATGAAATCCGGTGGCGTTTCCAGGAGCTGCTTTTTAATTTTTAAAATTTTATTTATTATATTTTTTTTAGTTGCACGAGATTAAAACATGGTTTTGCTTAGAAATAATAATAATAATAAAGTTTGTTTTCTTTTACACTAAAGATTTAGGGACATTTCTCCACAAATTATTATTATTATTATTTTTTTTTTTTTTAGAAACCTAGGGAACTGAAAGTATCACATTTGAGGTAATATTGAATTTGTTTGCCAGACAGTTATACCATGCAAGCAATAATAGCTGAGTAGAGAAATGAGATGGGAATCTGTCACAATTTTGTGTATTTATATGGTCATGTTCAAATGTAAGTACCACTTCTTATAATTTTATGTGTTTTTGTGTCAAATATAATACAAATCATCTGATCTTCTCAGACAAAAAAAGAACATACAACTGCAATTATTTATTTAATAAAAATTAAGCCAAATCCAAATTAAATTTTCAATTGGCCAACACTAAGTACTAACACTAACTGCTTCCACAGGATTTAAGAGGGTAACTTGCAGCCAGATGCTGCTAATCATCAACCCTTGATTAACTGATCAATCAGCAGGTGTGCAGATCTCTATAAAAGCAGAAGTTTTGGCAGTTTGCTGGTCTGGAGCATTTAGATGTGTGTTAACACAATGCCAAGAGGGAAAGACATAAGCAATTGTCTTAGAGAAGCAATTGTTGTTGCACATCAATCTGAAAAGGATGATAAAACCCTTGGAAGGGTGATAATTTTGGAAGTGTGATAATAATGTGAGGCCATCTGTTCGACAGCTAAAGCTTGGTTGAAATTGGTTGATGCAAGAGGACAATGATCCGAAGCCCACCAGGAAAGAATAGAATCAAGGTTTTGGGATGGCGATGGCATAGTCAGAGTCCAGACCTCAACCTACTGTAACTGAAATGCTGTGGCGTGACCTTAAGAGAGCTGTGCATATGTGAATTCCCAAAAACCTCAATGAACTGAAGCAATGTTGTAAAGAACTGAGATAAGTCATAAAAAAACGATTATTTCAAGTTATTGCTCCTACAGCTGGAACTACAGGCTATTGAATCATGGGGGGTACTTAGTATTGCCCTTAGTTTGTTTGTTTTTTTATTTATTTTTTTGTTAAATAAATAATGGCACGGTGGAAATTCTATATGTTGCTGTTCGTCTAGTACTAAGAGGGGCTGTGATCAGATCATCATTGTCTCATTGTCTATACTGCTTTATCCTGTATACAGGGTCGGGGAGCCTATCCCCAGAGACGCACATATGCACTCACACACTGTGCAATTTGTGAACGCTAATTAGCTTAATCTGTATGTCTGGGGAAGGAAACCACCAAGTACGGGGAGAACATGCAAACTCTATGCACATACAGTACACATGAGGTGGGAATCGAACCTGGACCCTGGAGCTGCAAGGCGACAGTGCTAACCACTAAGCCACTGTGTGAACATGTGTGTGAAAACATTTGTTTAAATGTTAAGGATGTGTAATGAAGTTGACTCTTTGATGGCTAACACAGGTGTTGATGTTAAAATAAAACACGTTAGTTTCTTTGGTAGCTCCTACAGTTCTAGGCAATTAAGACATAAACTAGACTGAAAATAGTTATAAGAGCCATAATGTAACACATGACCAGATTCTCTATTCAGATGTTCTTTTTTATAAATGTTTTATTGCATCTTTTAATTATGAAAAGGACAGTGAGTATGCAATACGTCGTACAGGATCATGCAGGAAAGCACCCTTTTTTTTTGACATTTGTGGTTTCATGGGAATTTATTTCCGTTTTTAACATTGCATGATCCCATAAAGTACACGCTGGAGCAGGAAAGCTCCAATAAGGAACAGAATGATTACGGCCTAATGGGCATTAGGAGTCAGGAGTGTTGTAATGTCATGTTCCGGGGAGGATTTTAAGCCCAGATCTTCCATTTGTCATGCATATGGGTTAGAAATTAGCATAAATGTCATTAGTGCCATGAAATGTGCATCACATATTGGATCAAACATTGAAATGTAAAGAGAATATTCATTGTATTAGTCTAATAAATGATCCGATTATATAAATATATACTGTATATCATTCAAATCACAGGTTTATATTAATGCACACAGTCGAATACTTTACTTAATATGAGTCATTCAAAAGTATTTAATGAAAAAATATATACAAGGGATGTTCACGTCAAACCAAGACTGATGAAATGTCATGTGAATGAAGGCGTGACACTGATCGACACTTACAGAAGACTTAAAGCACAGCACAGTGATGAGACTCTGAATCGTGGAAATGTTTTAAAGTAGGCCGTATGTCTATGAATGATGATCCCTGAAGAGGTGGCTCAGAGCCCACTGCAGTCATTCCCATGGAGATTTAATGAGCTGAATGCTCTCAGGAAGGCCTGATTTGATCACTAAAGGCGTGATCCTGTTTGTGCAGGACAATGTGCAACCTCATACTGCCCACATCACCACTTGCACATTACAAGTACTCAGCTGGGAGTTATGGTCACGTCCCCCGTACAGTTAAGCCATTTCCACTTGTTTGGGCCATTAAAGGAGCTCCTGAGCGGCCATGTGCTTTAGAGGTGAAGCAGGCAGTCTCCGGCGTACTGAGAAATCTTTCTACCTTGATGGTGTCCAAGCACTAGTGCAACGCTGGGATGAGTGCATTAGTGTAGCAGGGGATTATATAGAGGAATAAAGGGAGTTATTATTCTCATAACTGTATATTCTGTTATTCTGCATATGCAAAAGTCCTTTGATTTGAACACCCCTCATAGAATGATTGATGTTGGGAAATTTAAATATAATATTTTGAGGTTTTAAGGTTTAATAGTAACAAAAAAGCTGCAGTTTTGTCTGTTATTTCAAGACAGAAAAAAAAAATCTTCTATTTAACCTAAACAATAAATAATATAGCTACATCAGAAGATCTAATCAGAATTACATAATGTGTCTGAATTACATAATTCAGGAAGATAAAAGACATTTTTAGGTATGGTTCACCCAACATCTTGTAAAATCTAGCTTATTTACCTCGAAGGATGCTGGGAGACTTCTACATCAATGTCAATATTACCAAGGTACTAAGAAACTCAGATATGAGAAATCAGATATATTACATTCCAAAACCTGGAAAGAGATTAAACTAATAAAAGGAATTGAACTGTAAAAATTGCACGAAAGAAGCTCGTCTTAGTGAAAAATCGATACGTATTGAATATTGTTGGTGTCACCACAAATAAAAGTGTGTTTTAATTTTAAAAAATAAAGACAAGTACAAAAGTGAGCTGGCACGCTGGGGCCTTGATAGGGTCTGCCCCCCCCGCCCCACCCCCCACTCCTCCTCTTCTCTCTCTCTCTCTCTCTCTCTCACACACACACACACACACACAAACACATTCATTGTAATTACGCCTGAGCCAATATGAGCCTGGCCCTGAGACTTATTGCCGTCGCTTCAAATGTCAGCAGCTCATTGCAGCCTGCTCTAATTAGACTGCAGTAAATGCTGGAGTGACTTTTTCCCCCCCAACCACTGCCATCGATCTCTACTCGCTTCCTCACTTTTGTCATTTCACACAGTCTCGGAGTGACAATCAGCGTCCATCAGAGATGACAGCTCGGTCTTTTTAGCCGTCCGGCCGTCGAATCCGCATTAAATCTGTCATGCTGAGTTCAAAGTCACAACTGATGTGAGCTGAAGTGAAATGAAGTGACAGAATAAGGCGAGCTCTTTACGTCCATTATATAAGTGCATTGTGGAAGCCGGGTTAGGTCAAAGGTTAAAGGAACCTGTCTGGGTAAAATTATTGTGTATCTGTTTATCCAAGAGCGGACATACAACAAAGTAAACTAATCATGGCCTGATGATATCTATTGACATTATCTGAGTCTGTGCTGAATGGCTACCACTAAGGGGCAGGCTTACACAGCATATCAGTCTTTTGAAATATAGCCTCGGCCGCTCAGAACATGAAGAGAAAAATGGAATTTTTTTTTTTGTGTGTTACACAAGTGGCCCCCAGGTCTTAGGCTGTGATGCTGTTTGACATAGCAAGCAAGTGTAAATGATTGTTGACAGTCTGGCGTCAACACTGCGGGGCTTCTTACAGAAGTCAGATACGATCAAACAATTTTGTATACAGCTGTTTAGAGGCTTCAGGACTCCAGTTTCTCTACTGTAATATTTAAACAGGGGTTATTATGTGAATCAAATACAAGCTGGGGGCACTTTGTTAGGGGTCGATAGGTAGAAGAAAAAAAGAGCAAAGCCGTTGAAGGTTTACTCAGTGTTCAGAGCGAGTGTGTGTGTGTGTGGATGTCATTTGGTGCTCTGATGTGGATCTGCAGACGTTTTCTCCTGTCTCAGTTTGTCATAATTGTATATTTTCATATGAAAATCAGGTTAGTGTTATATAATGACTGAATGGAGAAAAAAAAAAGAATAAAGAAAAAAACAAGGTAATATACTTATATGATAAAAAAAGATTAATTAGTTACTTAATTAATTTATCATGCCTTTAGAATATGTTAATTTCCTCAACGTTAGCTGCTCATAAAGCCGGTTCTTTCTTTACTTCACGCAGCGATTTTATATTTAAAGATGTCACTCGTTGAATGCTCAATTCTAATTGGTTAATTGTTGACACGCTTGAACGTTCTGTTTATAGACCATTTAAAGTCTCTATTTTGTAACTGTTGCTTTTCCACTACAGGAAAGTCTTCCTGCTTTCATGACTTTCATTATCATTCTACTTTACTTCAAGAGAGAGGAAATAAAGGGAGAAAGAATGACGGTTTATAGCTGCTGTAATGTACAAATGAACTCTTCTTGCATGTAGGAACAAACTCCTCTTGTATAAGTGAAATGAAAGCACTTACTGTAACTGGAAAATAAGCTTCTTGGTGGAAATGGTGACTCCACTTTGTGTTAGGTCGTACAAACCCTGTTGTTGGTTATTTTCCCATGATAGCACACCTCATTATATTTCTCTTTTCAGATATAGTCAATGAACTAGCAGTTTGACAACAAAATGAGAAATCTCCATAGAAGCAAGACATATTGCAAGCTGTTAGAAAGTATTTTGTACACTGTTCTCCAAATCACAGGTTCAAACTGCCAAACGTTTCCATCAGGATTGTTTTGGTTTTATATGTGCAAAGTGGTTCTGCCTGCTGTTTGACCATCTTTTCTGATAAACCTGACCTTCTGTGTTGTGATTGGTTACATTTAGGCATTTGGCATATGACATGGTGTGCCGATCAGTGCCTCTTCATTAGTCAAAGACTCATTGGATGAAAGTAAAGACTGGTAGAAGAGAGTTTTTTTTTTTTTCCTCCAAAGTTTATTGATCAGGAACGGAAGAAAAATGTTCCTCCTGGAAACTTGTCTGGTCACCTAATTTGGCAACCATCAGGCAACCACATTAGGAAAGCATGTTCAGCTAAAATATATTTATTTCAAAACATGAATAATATTTACATACTGAATAGATTAGCAAAGGTTTAAACAGCTCCTTATCATGGTACAGGGATGTGCTGTATGAAGTCCAACAAACTGCATATACACCATATGGATAAAAGCATTTGGCCAAACCTGTAATTGTATCCAAATACATAGACTTCAGTATGGAGTTGGTCCCCTTTTGCAGCTACAGTGGAAGCTTGGATTGCGAGTAACTTGGTCTGTGAGCGCTTTGCAAGACAAGCAAAATGTTTTAATAAATTTTAACTTAATAAACGAGCAATATGCTACAAGATTATGGGTAACCACCTCCCATGCTCAGTATCAGTGTGCATGCGTCACTCGTACAGTCAACATCCGAGCGAGTACTGTTTACTATAACACTCTAATGGAAAGTTACTGTAGTCCTTGCTTTGTACACTGGGGCACAGTCATGTTGGAATGGAAAACGTCCTTTCCCCACAAAGCTGGAAGCATATCATGGTCCAAGGTGTCTTGGTATGCTGAAGCATTAAGATTGCTCCTCACTGGGATAAGGGGCTAGATTGATCGAAACACCTGAATTTAATAAATAACACGCTAGGCCAAATACTTTGTCCAAGTAGTGTAGATCGGTGGTCAATAGCTTTACACACACAATGTGTGTATCTTACTTCTCATGTACACAAAGGGTATCACAATTATCGCTCTGCTTAGGTTCCTTTTTTGTAAATATTACTTCCATAAATAATGATGCGCATCAAGACTTTCAAGTGCATTAGAACTTTGGGCTAGTGCTAACTCCTCATGTAGTCTTGTAAATAACCTGGTGGTTTCATTTGTTTCAATAGCTTATGTTTCAGTGAACAATATCTAATGCATGGAGTATTATATTAGAATATTAGTGTATTAAAAAAAAAACACTTTTATCTTTGAATGTTTGAATTGTTAGAGTCTCCCTTGGGGATGTGAACACAACTGACTTACAGTATGAGAACAGTTTGACGTCATTGCAGATCATTCGACATTCAGCAGTCCTGCCTTAATCTCATTAGTGAATATGGCTACGCCAACTTCACATGTCCCACACTGCCATAATGTTAATACATCCCTGACATGAAGCAATACAATTAGGGCAAATACAAATCACATCGGCAGTGTTCTAATATTACTTGAGTCAGTCCGGGGAGCTCTACGTACATATGACGCCGTAAATGTATCATTGTGAAAATTTTGGTGAATGGAGATCTCAGCTAAACAGACATTTATTCGTTTTGTCTCCCTATTTATGACGTCGCTGTTAGGTAGGAGTTCATAAGTACTGGAGACAGAAGGAGCCAAGATATTGACTTGGTCTCAGTCCTGAGAGGGATGAAAGAATATATACAAAGCTCACTTCAACTCACCTCTCGATCACACTCACAGGACGTGACTGTACTGCAGATGCAAAGCTAAAGTTAAAAGCACAGCTGTATGTCTGCGTCTCTAAATATGCATTCTTGAGCTGATACTGTCACAGCTAGGGACTGGAGGTGCTCAGTCAAACATACATTTATGTTTGTTCTCCCTACAAAGATATCCGGATGCAGGACTGAGGTGTGTTTAATGTGGTGGAATGCTAAACTGGTGGCCCTCCAGGACTCTAACGCTCTTGTCACAGTGGATGGAGTTTATAGAGCATTAGCTGTCCCTATTATTGCCAGCTCAGGGTAATTAATGGGGATTAAATTGGGTGGAATAAATTGTCGGGGAGAAAGGAAGGGTTTAACTGGTGGCATTTGAGCTCGTGGACTTTAATTGTGGCAATATTTCGGAGTAGTTTGAGTGTTTGGTGAGTTTGGTGGGTGTTTGATGGCTGATAGCTCAGAGATAAGGAATTTGATGAAACATATGGCAACTTTTTGATTCATAATTTTTTAACTTTCAGAAAAAGTTAAAAGGTTAAAGCCTAAAAAAAGCTGATCAGCTGTAATATAATCAGTGATATTATTATTTTAGGTTGAAGCCCACGTACATGTCTCCCTGTCTTTCCGTATACCTTACTTATTAATACAAAGAAATCAAATGTTGAAAGGTTGACTATATTACGGCTGGTCATCTTTAAAGGCTCCGTTTTCATAGTCTACTTGCCTTTATTTAAGTAAGTAAGTAAGTAAGTAAGTAAGTAAGCCATGCTGTGTTGGACTTTTGTTTGTATTTCATGAGCGGCTTGTACAGGTGCATCATGGTCGTTTCTGTGTCTTCTGCCTACTCTGTCTATACACGATAACCTATCACATTGATTGGCTCTGTTGAGTGACATGTCCAGTATATCCACGCCCACCTCGAGAAAAAAAAGGTATGCTGCAGATTCAATGGCAAATACCGAATGACTGAAAAATTTTATTCCATTCTGTCCAGCCAGAATTTGTCACAGTTTCACACAAAACTGGTCGGACAGAATTTAATGAAACTTTGCCAGTCCTTTGGTATTTGCCTGAAGTTAAACCTGCACTATAAATTAAATAGAAATATTGAGTAGAAGTGAAGTTATGAGCAGTTATGTTCCACAATACATCACAGCAGCTATCGCTTTTTTGGACCAATATAGTGCTTTTTTACCTCGAGGTGGGCGTGGCTACATGTCACTCAACAGAGTCAATCACTGGTGATGGTTTACCGTTTATAAACAGAGTATGCGAAAGACACAGAAACAACCATAATGCACCTAGAAGCCACCACAATCCTCACAGACAGACATACGGACAGGAAATGTTCTGACACTGGTTTCGGATCCTCCAATATATGAAATGTAAAGATATCACTGAAAGAGTGAGTTCTAACCAATGTACAGACAAAACCTTTCTTTTATTTATATAGATATATGAACAAATGTACAGCAAAATGAGATAAAAGCCATTCTCTGTTTTTGGCAAATTTATTGTCCACAGGCACACATGTA
>JAQMYG010000038.1:30513610-30527521 GCA_030014215.1 Clariallabes teugelsi | reverse complement strand
TTATGCACAGACATGTATTATTTACATGTACAAGTGTAGCAGTATACACTCTTATTCAAGTGTGCTGCAAATGTTTGGTGTGAATCATCAGACAGAACAAAAGAAATTTGCCACTAAACATGACTGTCCTTGAAAACACCTCATTCACAACATCCTCATTCACTTCTGCTTATATAGCCCTGGCCATTGTTCTTACAGTACTTTCATTCTCATCCCAATCGTAGCAACCCTACTATCTCCTGTGGGACCTGCTGTATACTGTAAGGCCAACTGTGATGGATAACAGCAGCTAAGAGAACACAGTGACCTGAAACCAGAATCTACATGTTACAGTAACCCTTGATACAAAAGGATAAAAGGTATTTATAGCAATCTCTCTCTCACTGCATAGTGTGGACGTTTTGAGCAGGCACCATGTTCATTAAACTTGGTATCGACAGAGACTATACAACCTGTTTTAATAACTCCAAACCAGAACTTACTACCATGTCAGCTCAACACAATACATATCTAAGGATGTTACAGTATATCGCTTGGCTAATGCACATTGTGCGCAGCCAGCTATTTGGTAATGAGGCCCTTGCGGAAGTTTTAAGCAACTGATAAACACTGTAACATGTTTCAGCTATAACTGTAAATTCATTAGCAGCACAGGTTTTCACTTGACTATTAAACCTTTCCTCTGTCTACTCTATTCTAGAAAAACCAAGCATGGTGATCGCAATGTAAGTAGAGTTTCCATATACCAAAAATCGTGATGCACTGCTTATTGAACTGTTAATTATATTCAAATCAATAAAATTTTATTTGTATAATACTTATAATAAATAAAAAAAAAAAAACATTCCCACAAAAACCTAACAGCACTGTATAAATCTGTAGCCTGGTGAAAGTGAACCAGCCCAGGACATGGTCATGTCTTCTGGGTTGTTTTTTATTCTGAACAGAAAAATTGGGGTTCAGTAAAAAAAATAAATATTAAAGCACAAAAGTCCAAGGGAATTTATACAGTATTGCTTTAAAAGTGCATCACCAGTTCTCTTCACTTGGTTCAGCATGAGAGGCTGTACAGCTGAGCCTCAGCTTCTAGCGCAAAAAGATGCAGAGTGAAAGCTAAAATTGCTAGTACCAAAGAGCAAATAAAAACAAGTGCAAAATAATGTGTACAAAACTGTGGTGGCTCTTTCTGATTAAACAAAAGAAGCCACATATTCATTGCCAACAATCTTACATTCACAGTCTTTGTACAAAATATGGCAGCACGGTGGCTTAGTGGTTATCTGTGCTTGATGGGTTTCCTCCGGGTACTCCGGTTTCCTCCCTCAGTCCAAAGACTTGCAGATTAAACTACAGTAATTGTCATTCCCAAATTGCCCATAGTGTGTTAATGAGCGTGTGTATGTGTGTGTCCTGCGATGGATTGGCACCCTGTTCAGAGTGTACCCCGCCTCGTGCCCCAAGTCTCCTGGTATAGGCTCCACGAATGCAGAAATTTGACAAAATAATGACTGTTGAGTTCATCCGCTTGTATGACACAATACAGACTTGTCACGGATCACGCTCAAAACATTTGTTCCGTCATATCCAACATAACATTGGCCACTAACATCCAACAGTACGTCTTAAATGTTTCTAACAATATTTTGGTGCAACAGGGACATTTTATAGCATGTCCACCTTTACAAAACAGTCAAAACCTGCATGAAATATAACGTGCTTCGAACAAGAAAACGTCACACCACGAAACATTAAACGTTGAGATGAACCAGACTCACAAGGGAACCTACCTTCATCCTGTTGACACCGGATAAGTGCAATTTAATGTAATTATTTCCCTTCTAGTTATTTATAGAAGGCTAGTAAGAAAATAGCTGTGTGTTGTACAGTATGTATATTTTGTACGTCATGTCTGGATCTGTGTGTTTATCTGCCGAGGTTGTGCGGAGCTGGTCAGGGCGACCTTTGGTAAAACTCACTGAACTGTTTCATGTTTCTATTTGCACATTTTTCCACTTTGCTGAGTTCTTCCCCTTATTCATCTCTATTTCCCAGTCCTCTGCGCTCTCTCTCCCTCTCTCCAGTGGCCTATTGTTTGCCTTCATAATCCTGTCATATCTAAGGCCAAGCTGATCAACCACTCATGCATGTAATAGAACAGATAATATGCAGTCTAGTAGCCACGAAGGTCCTTTTTTTACTTACTTACATGTCTTGGTAGTATTCATAACATACAGTCCAATGCTGAAAGATTTCAGACCCATTGAAGTTCGCCACATTTTACTCATCTTATATTAGATTCAAATCCTTTTTGCATTGTCATTGTGCTATTGTGTGTAGAAAGAGAAGACTTTTATAGTGACTCTTGCAGGGGTGCCATGGGGCCTGGGGGCGTAGGGGGTCCAAATCACCCCTAAAATCACTATGGCAGATGAAATGTGTTGGCATGGTCAAAGTTAATATATTTAGTCCTTCAAGGGGCCCACAATTTCTTGCTACGACACTGTTCTTTGGAATCTTCGTTACAAGTCTGACCCAAGATCGTGTTTGGCAGGGCAGTCAGATCTGGGAAGACCACTGGTTGTTATTCCATTTGAGAATGATGGAGGCTATTGTGCTTTTGAGCACTTTCAATGCTGCTGCAGAAAGTTTCTTGTGCCCTTTTCCAGATACATGACTTGACAGGTCTACAGATAATTCTTTCAACCTCATGGCTTTATTTTCACTCAGACATACACATACTTACAGTATATAGACAGGTGTGGGCCTTTCCTATTTATGTCCATTGAATTAAATTATTCACAGGTGGACTCCAATCAAGGTGTAGAAGCATCTCGTGATCGATGATTGACAGGTGTAGGATGAAACACATTGGAAAGTAATTTAAAATATGGGATCCATGTGGTAAAGACTTGCTCCAAATGAGCAGTCAAAAATTATCCAAAATCCGGGTATGTTAAAACTCCTGTTGGTCTCATCAGCACTTTCCGTTCAAGGCTACCATCTCGCCAGTTATTGGAATAGATATCCCACTTGTGGCTCTCCTGTACAAAAGAAGAGAAGCGTGCAGTGATTAGTTTTTTGTGGTCTGAGGGTGTACCTGTGGGTGTAACTCACGGAAGACCATAAACAGAAGCATTTGGATATAACAAAATGTAGACCGATACTCTAAGGAAAGCGAAATTTTCTTAAAGAGACTCATAACTGGTGACGAGACATGGATTCATCAGTAAGAGTAAATGGCAGAGTATAGAATGGAACATCCTCAATTGCCAACCAAAACAAACAAACAAACAAAAAAGTTCAAAAGTCGATCCAGCTGGAAAATTGATGCTTAGAGTTTTCTGGGATTTTCAAGGGCCAGTATTGGAACATTATCAGGAACAAAGATAACTTAAAACATTTTTAATGAGAGAATATGAAAGCTTGTTTACAGATGGACAAAGTGCATTGAAAAACAAGATGTAAAAAAAAATATGCATTTGTCTTTTCTAAAAGTTAATTAAAATAAATTCTACATTTCGGACTCACCCTCATATAATTCTGCATTTCCTAGCTACTTATTAGCGAGGTAAGTTATGCCTTATTGTAGCAGATAAACCTCTAAAGCTCAACAACATACTAGTCATAACTGTATTAATTCTAAAAGAAGCAGATTATATAATCATATATTTCTTAGTTTAAGTAGTAATTACATTAGTAGATTTCCACTCTCTCTATTTCTGGGAAATATTCAGAAAATAAGAACTGCTTTAACAAAAAGAGGAGACAACAAGGTAATGGCCCTCAAAAAACAGTGTATTTGAGAAATATCTCAAATGGGAGCTAATGATATTGAATTAGCTCTCTCTCTCTCTCAGTGAAAGCTTCAGAACGTATAATAGAACTAGTAAAATAATTTAGAGTGGCAAAAATAAATATACATTCCAATAAAATGTAAGGTACAAACATTTCCCTAAATTGGTAGTTTAATTAATAATTACACACTCATATCAGAACTCTGGTCCCCTGGAAGTGTCTTAATCCGCTTCAATCCGATCTGTGATGCATTATTTATGCCTTCATTAATTAGGAGCCCTATGGACTAGAGGTAGGGCAGACTGATGAGCAGCACCAGGGACCCGGTGAAGTTGTCATCACTTAAATGACACGGCGGCCGTCATGCGGATCCTGCGAGATGAGAGAGCGTGTGATGCCGGCAGAGCCGAAATAGACGAGTCTCCGATGTCAGCTAAACGTCCAACAAGTCAATCAGTGTGCAAAAACTTTAAAGCAGCCCTCAAGAGATGAAAGATCACGGCACATTCATGTCTAGATTCCTCCTCTGAACTACAAAAGTGTTTAATGATGTATCAAGCTGTATTCTGAGCTGAATGTGTGCACAGAGAAGAGCTAATAATGGCATGTGAAATAGGAATGCTGCTATTTCAAATGGACAAAAGAAAGGAAGAAACTCAAACCATCCAAAGATTATGCAGCATGTTCCAGATAGCTACTAGAGTGTTATACATGTGGCATTGTTTGTATACTGGAGAAAATCCTTTTGTTTCTCCATTTGGTTGGAAAGTAACGAGGCTTATGGGTATTACAGTAATGCATTCTGCTGCCAACCTAGACCATCCCTGAAATCTCTGCTGTGCCACATAACCTCAGCACGTTCTTGCTTTTTCGAAAACACATGCTGTGATAATTGTTAGGTTGTATGCCTTTCTGATCGGCTGGGTGGTGACAGGGATTCTGTGCGTCCATTAGGTGTCATGGCAACATTAGGAGCTTAATTTCAGTGTAGTGCATGAAACATTAGGAGTACAAATGCTAAGAAACACATTAAGTGCTCAATACTTTTCAAAACGAGGTAGGTATTACATACAGTCATTCATTTCTTAGTAATCACTATCACAGTGAATCCAAAGCTGATCCCAGGAACATTTCGGGATGTAATCTTCAATCCCTTTCCTTTAGTACAATAGGATGTAATGAGAAAGCCTACAGAGATGTCACATGAAGTTAAATATCATGACGTACTAGAAATCACCACCTGGCTAATACTATGCAGGATACCTTGTGCCGCAAAAACAGCTCTGATCCAGTAAGGCATGAGACTCCAAAACACATGACCTACAGTAAAGGCGTGTTATGGTATCTGGCACCGAGATATAGCAATAGATCCGTTAAGTTTTACATGAAGCAGATTTATTAGTCCACCACGTCCCACTGATTGTTTACGTAGGTGGGTGGTACTGTAAGTGTCGTAGTAATATCCACATGACTGCCAGGAGCCAAGGTGTCCCAGCAGAACATTGCAGAGAGATGCAGACTGCTCCACTGGCTTGACTACTTCCCAGACTGCATCCTAGTCCATTTCTTTCCAACATGATTCATTAGATCAGGACATTTTCTTCCATTACTGTTTTTGATGCTCAAGTGTCACTTTTCTGAGCTTTCAATGAGTACATGAAGTCCTTGTATAAAAACACTGCTATTCATTTTATATATATGTTTTTAATGAGTCTAGGCTGGACTTTTTCTAAATCTCCCTTTAAACCAATCTCTTCCTTGCTGAAACCTTGCAAAACCAATTTTACTTGGTCAAACATCTTTGTCTTCCCCTGAATGCAATAAGGGCAGTCCTACAATCTCATCCCATTAATTCAGAAGCACATTTGGGCAGAAAAGTTCCAGCTGCAATTCCCTTAAAACAATAAAGTGCTGGACAACATAAATATAACGACCGAGACCCAGTGCATTACCTCCCTCTACTGTCAACGACCTCCCCGATGTTCCATGATAAACCTCTGTTCATTTTCCCAGCTACGGCAGTCAAGGGGGCAATTCTTACATTAATAAAGTAAAGAGGGACTGAGACAAGAATCTGGACCTTGCTTTCTCAACACTGCAAAGCTTATATTCTGTTCAGATCCAAATTAGCCATTTGATTTTTTTTTTTCTTTTCCTTTTCTTTTTAATGAAATTGGAACAGTTCACACACATGCACACACCTGTCCCAAAGTATAAGAAAATGGGTTCAGGTTTCTATTTTCATAAATATTGTTTATACAAAAGCCAGTTACTTTGGGATTTTTCAATACACAATGGAACTTGGTAAGCTTCTATTCATACAGAAATGAATCACTGAAATTCTGCGATACAGTTCTTCACCAACTCATTCACAAGAGAACAGGATAGCGGGTATAGGAATAAACCTTTAAATCGTTTCCTCAGATGATGCAAGCAGAACGTAAGAGCATTCCGGAGTTGAGGTGAGAGAGAGAGAGAGCTGAAAGTCATGCATAGTAAACATTTGGTCAGGTTTGGATTCATGCTAAAATTTTACAAGTAGAACAAATCCAAAAAATACAAAAATGAAAAAATCATCAAAGGCAGCAACAGTGAAGAAAATCTTAACTTAGCTTGAATTAACTTGAATTTATACAAACAGTGGGATTGTCAAGGCATCAATATGCATGAGTTAGTCTTGTAATGCCCTTGTACTGTGTTCCATCTTCATGTGATGTAAAACAATGTAATCAAGTTGATTTTCAAACAACAGCACATCTCAAACTATGTTATTCGACATACAGAATACTGTAACAACTAATGTTGAGTTACACATCATTCATCAAGCAATAAGTTCTGGATTTTATGGTGGTAAAAATTGAAGAGTTCTTCAATAAAAATGTCAAATGAGCATCTTCATATAGACCTTAAACATCACGTAGGTCCAGTATCATTTTAAGAGTGAGAATAAACGTTAGTCTTAGACATTATTGTACGTATCGCGAATTACGTCAGTCTGTCCATGAAAGTAAGCCAGCAGGCTTAACCTAGGCCCATCCGGGAGTGCAAATATTTGCCGTCAGAAATCTCTGTGCAATATTCACACCCCATGCACTCTCAAAGATAACACAACTCTTTAAATAAATACACGAGGAGGCAAACAGTTATCTGTTTGAACATAGTTCATCTGAATATAGAAACAGCAGAGTGACCCTGTGTGTGTCTGTGTTTAAACAAGACTGCATTTGATGGGCTATAATTACCATGGGATTCTATTCACCGACTCGAGCTGAAAACCCAACAATTACCAATCAGCAGGCGCTCATGTGGATAATGACTGCAGTGCCTGCGATCAGCATGAGCTGAGAATTCAAGACAACTTACATTTTATTTCTCCTACTTTTTTTTTTCTTTCGTACAATAGAACTAGTAAAATCGTTTAGAGTGGAAAAAATAACTCTAAACTCTGATTCTTTGGGATCCATGATACAAATGGCTCAACATATCAGAATACAGGAGTGCCAAGTCGAATTTTTCTAGAACATGTCTCTTAAAAGGGTACCGGTATAAACTTTTTGTTTATTGAACGTTTGGGTTAGAGTGAAAAAAAACCTTTAAAATCTTAGACATATCGTGTAAATCTAACCACGTGTCAACAGCATTGTCTGACATTTCCTTCAGCATTGAAAGTGGAGCAGAACCACACATACAGTACAGCAGGAAATAAAATGGTTGGTATCATTCTAGGTGGCCATACAGTATAGTCTGGATCCTCCCGCAAATCATTTTTACAAAGTTTAAATAACAGCGAATATTCAAGCTGACACTCTCTAACTTGTGTATTTCTTACTGTATCAGAATTTGTATTACATGCAGAGAATATTTCCTCCTTTAGCACAAATTTTGTTCTGGGCCAGTTCTGATTGAGTTCCTAAGTCTGAAACTGAAGAAAATATTACATTTCATATAAGGAAAAATGCCTAAGGACCTATTGCTTTCAGTGACCCTATGTATGAGTAGTGAGAATTTACTAGTTAAGAATTTAAAAAAGTTATTCTAATGGTTTTGATAAAAAAGACTGATTATTCTAAAGCAACTTCCCCTTTCAAAGCACCAATGGTGGGAATATCACGAATAGCTGGATTCTTACAAAGAATGTCTATAATTGGCACATGCCTGACAACGACAACCAGGGGCACACTAACCAAAATTCTGATTATTTAAATGAAAAAATCAAAATACTAATAACCAAAAACACTGAAAAGGCACAGGGCACTATTAAACAAATTATCAAAATAAAATTTAAGCCTGCGGACTCCCTTATAGTACACCACCACGCTACCATCACCATGCTTCACTTTAAACAACACTGAGTGTAAGAATGTTTGTTCATGCTAAATGCTATCCTATAAAACCCAAGTCCATGTAATGGTTCTAACTGAACCATACTCACAAAAGACAACCTGGTAAATTCCTCCTAGCTCAGCATCAGCCTGCTTTTGCATTCTTTATGATATATATTTTATAAGAAATTACCTACATTTTACCAAAAAGCGTAGGCTACATATCTAATTTGCAAAAGCAAACGCCTACCAGGCAACTTATGCTCCATAGAGACCCAATGTAGTCTAGTGGAACAACCCTATACCTGGATACAATATAGAGAATTCCCTTATGTAGTGCACACTGTGTCAGAAGGCCGACTGCTTTATAATCGAGTCTGCTCTGTTCCCGTGGGAGAGGCAGTGAGACATAGAGAAAGCTATTTGTATTCATCCACTCCTAACTCTTCTTCAGGAAAGGTATAGCCAATTTCCTTTTAGCAATTAAAGAACCAAGCCTACTGGGAGGACGCATGGATATATGAGGGGTGTTCAAGTCAAACCAGGACTCCCCCCCCCCCCACCCCCCCTTTCTTTCTTCCTTTTATCAGAGTAAAACCTCCCTTTAATCCTCTATATAATCCCCGGCTACACTATTGCACTTATCCCAGTATTTCACTAGTGCTTGGATACCTGCACGGTTACGGTTAAAGGTTTTTTTCAGTATGCCAGAGCCATGGACTGTCTGCTTCATGTCTAGAATGCTGGCTTCCCAGGAACTTCTTTTTTGACCCAAACAGTTGAAAATGGCTTGGATCCAACATTTAGATTTTGTTTCCTACCTGTAAACAACCAAAATCTACTTTTGCTTTTAGGAAGTTGTCTCACTTGCCAGACCCATATCGCACTGCTTGTATTAAAAACATATTTAATTATATTAGAGGGAGACATAAAAAGATTACATATTCATTGCCATACTCACATCAATGACCCCAATGATGAATCATGTCTCTACAGGATATATAGTATAAACTGCAATTAATGTGTAAGCAGTTTGTCTCATTAAAGAGTTGCAATATGAAGCGAAGAGAACGGGGGAGTGGAAAGAACCACAGGGAGTTCCAGCAACTCCTGTTTGACATCTTATTAACGTCTCTTCAGGAGTGTAGACTCAATCAAAATTAAGATTTACAGCATGCCATGGGGTAGGATTAGCATACAAACAAGACTGATTTTATAGATTTGAAACAAGGATTACGGCAGGTAAAAAACAATGCAGAGAACCATTTTATATTACTGTCAGATGTGAGACTAGATCAGATCGATTCCCTGATGGGGAGCCTCAGGGGTGCACATGTCCGTGCTCTCTCTGAGCCGGTCCCAAGCCGGGATTAAAAATTAGGATGGCTGCATGAAGAAGGGCATTCGGCCTTGTTTTAGGAGTGCCGAAACAAATGAGTTTAAAGTTTTAAATGATTCGTTGCAGAATATTAAGGAATTGGTACAATTGTTTCTGAATAAGTTATGAAAAATAAAATGCTTAAAATCTTCTTTAGTAAAGTCAATTTCCTTTTTTGCAATTAAAGAACCGAGTTCTGTATGTATGTATGTATGTATGTATGTATGTATGTATGTATGTAATACTATGTATTAGATCACGTTGATATACGAGCATCTACAATGGTGTAAAAAAAAAAGAAAAATGTTTGCCCCCTTACTGATTTCTTTTTTTTTTTTTTTTTTGCATGTTTGTTACACTTTAATGTTTCAGATCATTAAACAACATCCAAAACAAATGTACATGCTCGAAAACCCTCTAATGTGGCTGAATTACAACAATTCTGCAAAGATGAGTGAACCAAAATTCCTCCACAGCGCTGTTACTGTACACACTCATTGCAAGTTATCGAAAACGCTTGACTGCAGTTGTTGCTGCTAAGGGTGACACAACCAGTTATTAGGTTTAGGGGGCAAACACTTTTTCACACAGGGCTTTGTAGTTTTGGATTTTGTTTTCCCATAATAATAATAATAACCTTCATTTAAAAACTGCATTATGTGTTTACTTGTGTTATCTTTGACTAATATTTAAATTTGTTTGATGATCTGAAACATTAAAGTGTAACAAACATGCAAAAAAAAAAAAAGAAATCAGTAAGGGGGCAAACACTTTCACACCACTGTACATATGTTTTAAACGTAAACACTCATCTTAACATTCTCAAATGTTTCTTTTGAATAACTATCAGCAGGCCTACAGTAGGTGTTGTATGAATTCTTTGTACTATAGAGCTGTGTATGGATGGACATGCTGCCAAACAACCTGCTCTTAGTTCAAAATGACAAAGAGAAAAGAACTGAATGATTTGATCAAAGTCCTGTTTTAGGTGTGGAGGGAGCAGATTTATTTTTTTTTGTTTGGAGTTAACACAGATGTCAGTAGAGATCACACCCTTGATCTTAAGTCCTTTCAGTTGCACACTGATGCACAGTATCAAAAAACAAAAAAAAAACCTAAACAAATAACAAATGTTAAATATAGCTTCAAGCAATGATGACGGGATGATGTCAGTTTAGGCCTTAAATATTTGTTGAGTGCATTAGTGCGTGTGTTGAGTGTGAGTGTGTTAACATTTGTAATGTGTGTGTATGTATTTATGTGTGTATTTGTGTGCATGTGTGCGAATGTGCATGTTTGTGTATGAGTGTGTACGTGCGTGTGTGTGAGATGTGTTTGCATGTGTGGTAACATTTGTGACATGTGTGTACAATAGGCCACAGATGCTGGAAAAAATATGTTGTTACTCAGTGTGATGGCACTGAACGTGATGTCACTGAACGCTTCACTGAAAGTTATTAATCATTTTTCAGTGTAAGTTTAAGACATTATCACGGCTGATCCGTTTGAGATATGAAAAATCCCTCCGCAATTTTGAATCCTCAAAGTCTTTAGATCATATCGGCCTGGTTTGGTGGCGATCGTATAAATTCCCTAGTAGGAGTTTATCAAAATCCACTGAGTGCGTTTTTGGGAACGCCCCAAAATAACCGGCCTCCTGTTGAGTTGAGCCCAGGACATGTGAAAGTGTGAAAGTTGTTCGGCTCAATGAGCACTAAATGTGTACGGAGTTTCGTGTGCCTAAGTGAAAGTATGTATAAGCTATGCAGAAAAATCTTGTGTGTGGGGGCCCCTGAGGGCCCCAGGCCACGCGACTCGCTGGCATCCTAATGGCAGCAGATTCCAACCTGTCTGCCAATTTTCATAAGTTTTTGAGCATGATACTGTAAGACCCCCAAAAATCCAAAAGGGTTGGGAAAAAAAATACTCCTTAGGAAAACAAGAGGGTCCTGCGCACGCTATAGTGCTTGGGCCCTAAATATGTGCTGGATTAAATTCTATTAAAATAAAGAAAACCATTGTTAAAGCTAACCAATTTTTCAGGGAACAATCTGACCATCAGAACTGGCATTAGACTCCTCTTACACTTGCCATTTCCTCAGTTATCAGTCTGATTGTACAGGTCTTTATTCTTTCGACATCATACTTGCTTAGACACTACCCATGGGTACATTGGTATCCTCAGCTGTTCAACCTGACAACAAATACAACTTTCCTAACACTTCTAAACTCAACAAATATTTATATGGCGCTTTACAGAAATGGGTATTTAAAAAAAAAAAAAAGAAAGAAAATTAATCAACCAATGATGAAAAGGAAACGCCCAAACCCAACTAAAAAGCTAATGGCATCTAAATAACAAATTGATTTCTTAAGAGTCTGCACTTGTCCATAGCCTGGGAACAAGAGTCGATATTCCATACTCTAAGTGTGTGTGTGTGTGTTGTGTTTAATGAAGGCCCAGTGCAACTTAGATGACATGATTAATGGAAGTCCCATACTGCTTGGTTCTCTCATGGTGATTTAAGACAACAATAATCACTCGCACGGCTGCGGTGTGGCGTTTCAGCCCATTAAAACGGTACAGCACGGCGCACTTCAACACAAACACCTCATTTAAGCCGTACTGCGGTCAACACTCAAGAGAACGTCTGCTAAGGCGTCATATCCAAGGCAATTATAATGGGGGAAAAAATGTAGCTTTAAACCCCAGTCTCCTGAATCGTCCCTGTGTAAACCTCATACTTGTTAAATCTTTTTCACGTTCAGTGTTTTTGTCTTTATTCACTGCAGATGTTTACGAACCAGAACAAGTGTTTATTTCCCCTTTGGCTCTGGCACTCGAATTATTACAGCCATTTTAGGAGAATCCTTAGAGATGAAACATACAGGTACTGTACTGACGGCCCTGACAACTTAAGAGGTAATACAGCACGTAGAAAGAAAGGAGCATCTTTACACATGATATGCACTTATCTAATCTGTAAGACAGGGTAAAGAGAAGTTTGTACATTAGATGACCAGATGATCAGTATACTGCTGGATGCTGAGTGGTGGGAACAGACGAGAGGGGAAATGAGGTTGCTGCTGAGGTTGTTACATAAACAATTTTGAAGTTGCATATTACAGCCTGTCGCAGTAATTTTATCTATTAAAGAAGCCACAAATAAACAAGCAAATAGAATCTTTTTCACCAAGAAGGTGGTTCCTAAAGAGCGGATTCCTAAAGAGTGTGGAATTAAAGAAACCACAAATAAACAAATAGAATCTTTTTCACCAAGAAGGTGGTTCCTAAAGAGTGTGTTCTTCAAAAAAAAATCGAGGTGCTTCAGTTCGTCCATCGACTTGTCACCAAAGCATTATTATAACTAGTCTTAGTGGAAGGATGGCTGTCAAAGAAACATTCTTACACAAGGATAACCCTTTTAACAGCCTGACTTATGCTAAATCACGCAAGAACTGGAGTGAAACTCTATGGCAAGTCTTATGAAGTGATGAAACCAAATTTGGAATTTTCATTTCCAAACTTCATCATCGATATGTATTGAGTCGATATGTATGGAGCGTCACCATGTTTAAAATAAATGCATAAAACATGGCATTAATGCAGCTCTCACCCAATGGTGTTGGGGATCTCGTCAAAATTGATTGAGTTATGAATGCTGAAAAGTTCCATTACATTCTGATCCACTTTGCAATACCACCTGTAAAGCGTCTGATTGACAACGGCTTTATTTTTCAGCATGATCCCAAACACACAGCCAAAGAAGTCACAGCATATAGAGGGAAAAAAAAAACTGTTAAACACCATGAGTCATGGATTAGCCTCTTAAAGCCAAATCTCAACATTGTTGAAGCAATGTGCATCATCTTGCCAGAGAAGGGAATAAAGACGGCTAATGTCCAGCGACGAGCTTTGGAATGTCCTTCAGGAAGCTAGGAGACTCCAAAGAAAACTTTAAAGAAATTAAAGCTTGATTAAGAGTTCTGTGTCAAAGAATAACATTGATCTTACCAAATACTGACTTTAAAGCTCAGTAAAATTCTAAAATTGTGTTACGTACTGTATTGACATCATATTAGTGTCCAAGCATATAATGAATAACAGTCCCTGTTTTTTCTCTGCCTTTTTTTTTTTGGGTCTAGACTACAGTAATTATTGAAAACACAATTACTACCATTTCAAGTTCATTTTTTTGAGTCATTTAGAGATTAAATGGTATATCTTAAATAAAATTTTTTTAAAAATCTGACATGACCTCCAGTGTAACAAGACAGCCAGTTTTCTCCTAGATCAGGAGACAGTCTTTCGAATCACGTCTAGAATAGATGACCAGGGGCCTCATGTACAAAGACTTGCGTTGAATTCATACTAAAACATTGCGTATGGACAAAGCTGTAAATGTGCGTACGCAG
>JAQMYG010000038.1:30482348-30499470 GCA_030014215.1 Clariallabes teugelsi | reverse complement strand
GTGCAAATACAGGCATTGTGCAAATTATAAGGTGCGGGTTAAATATATATATATATATATATATATATATATATATATATATATATATATATTTCTGCCGCGCTGTATTATTGTGCAATGTACTTAGTGAAGTGTGTATACTGTCTATTAAGCAGAACTGTTTTAAAAGGAAACAACCCTTAAATATTCAATGAACCCTTAACGAAGACAGCAGGAATATGTAATGAAAAGTGACACTTACATTTCAACGTCTTTATATAGGGAACACTACACTGGAGCATGCTGTGACAGGAAGCCTGTGCATGAGACAAGAAGTGTGATATTGCCTAATGAGAAACAGAGTTACTGTTATCACACCAAAGTGGATTAAAAAAAAAAAAATAACAGCATGATCAAAATGTCTTTTTCCTCCTATACCAGAGTGCTTGCCATTTTCTGTAAAAAAAAAAAAAAAAGAAAAGAAAAAAAAAAGTGGCACATCATGTTTATTTGTAGATTATTAATGAAGAGCAAGTGTGTTTTTGTCATTACTTATGACAAATGGGAAAAGGACCTGCCTCAGAAGCCTCTTTTTTCCTCTGTCTTGAACATGGAGGGGAAAAAAATGGATATAAACTTTAACCAAAATATTTGTTATAAATAAACTGTTCACATAGACGCAAAAATAAAATTTTCATACTCATTTTGAACAATTGCAGTAATAAATGATATAACATTGAACTTAATGTAATTTCTTACCCGTTTCAGAGCTTTTTCCTGAATGTGTGCTGCTCTGTGAGCACATGCTTATTGAAATTGTAGGCAGGTGGGATGACGATCAGCTCTGTACTAATTCCTCTGATCTGTCAAATCCTCCATCAAAAATTTTGAAATAAAGAAAAAGAGGTTTCCATCAAGAGCTTCCAATGTCCAAGATGCATACAAGGAAGGATGTTTTCATATAAAAACAGTACCAGTCGAAAGTTTGGAAACATCACCTAATTCAATAAGTTTTGTTCAGTGATGTATTTTCTACATTCTAGAACATGATTTTTTCAAAATTATGAAATTAAACATTTGGCTTTAAGTAATAAAGTATCAACAATGATGACCTTCCCAGGACCGCAAGACCAAAACTCAGTTACCAGCCTCAGAAATCACCAATTAACAAATAACACATCAGGCTTTACAGATCATAAGTAGAAGACACATCTCAATATCAACTGTTCAAATGAGATCATTGCATATTTTGGATGCATTCAGGATTGTTTTACAGTGTAAAAAGAAATAAAAATCAGAAAAGATTTATAAATTATATAAATTCTTTATCTTCAGAACAAAAGTATGAGATCGGGTATACTGTAGGTCTTACTTTGAAACTAAAATTTCTTTAAGACATCAGGACAAATATCACTGGTTTTTGACCTGTTTTAATAAGAAAAAAAAAGGGGACCGACATGGGCTATTTTTCATCCTATGCCTCCGAGACAGATCTGAGTATGTGTAATTTTCCCCTGTACATGGGCATCTCAAAGCCAGCGTTGATGTATGACTGTAGCAGGACAGTTTATCAATCAGGGTTATGCATAAAATACAAAGAAAATGGAAGGAAAAAGTGAGCAAATGCTGTATGGAATGAGAATTAAAAAAATAAAAACGCAAAGGGCATAGGGGATGGAGGATATCACTGTGACAGATCTGTTGAGGGGGTTTTTATGTCTATCATATTGTCCCTTAATTACCTCATGACTCATATTGCTATAGCAGAGAGGGTAGGAGGGATGGCGAGAGGAAGAGAGAGAGAAGTGTGGTGAGATGGATACTGGCTAATAGGTGTCTGGGAAAGCGGCAGCGAAGTCATCCGTTATCTACGCCCTGCTCGGTTTCAGTTCGCGTTTAAATTGCTCTGAGACTCGCGAGCTCCTCGGTTCTCAGTCACACCTGGGATTCGCATCTGCCTCGGGTTCAAATCTTATCCACAGCTTGGGTCAAAATATTTTTTTTTTATGAAGTGGGACAATATTTAAAAACTAATTTGTACCTTCATACTATACGGTTCTACCTTTGCTTCCCTGAACTCCACAAAGAGAGTTCATGGCAAGAGTATATTGATGGTAGGTCAATTAAGTCACGAAAAGCAAGCAAGCAGATACCACTGGTATTTGTCTTCATAGTCCATGACATCATAAACTCCCTGTTCCCCAATGACCAGAACCAAAGCAGAAATATTAGCCAATAATGACAGTAGTTCTGGGGCTTTTGTTTTACAATGAATTGGTAATTTACACAATAAAAATCACATTATGACATCCATCCTGATACTACTGATCCTTAAATGAAATTAAGTACAACATACTGGAATTCCTTTAAACATTCAATAATAAACCAGCATACCAGCAAGTGTGATTAATATGCTTTTGTTTATTGCACTTGATAATCATCCAGACACTGTACATTGCATTGCATTACAGGCTCAATAATAGATTATAATTGAAGATACATTCACAAATTATATAATATTCACAACATAACACCCCTATAGTCCAGACAATATGCTGTAGAATACCAATGTATAAGTCTACAAACTATTTTAAGCCAACATTAACCAATACTTATATTATATCTCTTTAATTAAATTGCCGTCTTATGTTTAAATCAAGAAAGATTGTTATAAATTAATATCTCTAGCCATGTAGCTAGTCTCAGATCCTACAGTATAAAACACATGATGTGCTACAAATACCATTCATGTTAAAACTTGAATAAAGCCTCTGCCCTAACCCTAACCCTATTTAATCAATTACATGACTTAACTCTGGTTCTACTAACACATACACCCATGCAGATCATTTTCACGAGGCTATTAGGTATAGATTTTTATATAATTCTATAGATTTTTATTTTAAGCTAAACAAACCATGCCTGGTCCTGATAAAGCACATTAACTTAGTGCAGCTAAATGCATGAGAAGATTCATGACATGATTCATCAGTCTCTAATTAACCACCAATCTAATTTATTATTATAGAACAGGAATTATCATGCGTAGGAGTAAAAGCATGCATACGTCTACATACATATAGTCTATGCTTGCATAACAAGCTTAGTTTGCATGCATCAACAATCTTATTACAGTGTGTGAATACTAAAAGCAAACTGCCAGATGGAAAGACAAGGTAATACAACAAGAGTTAACTCAAAAAAACGGTTACGCTGGAGACTCAGATTTAGATAAATACACAAACCTTGCTCCACTAAATACACAAGCTGTAGCTTACTTTGCTCTGGAATCCTAAGGCTCGGTTTAGCATTGGCCCCAGGGACCTGCACTCTTACATGGGCCTGACGCAAGGGCTCGAGCCCAGAACTCTAGCAAATTATCCTCGTCAACTGCTGCTGCTGTGGAAGGACTCTCAGGAGCTTTGTGAGGCCAAAACAACTGAATGTGAAAGTTAGAATTGCTGCTTTGTTTTTATTGCTAGTAATTTATTTATTCCAGTTTTACTTATTAATGGCTTCATTGCTAAAGATACTGTTGGGCTTTTTCTTGAGTGTGCAAATACTGCAGTGCTGCAACAGCATTGATATACTGTGTTTGTGGTATTGGAACATTATCAAACACAGTGAAGAAGCCATTTCTAAAGGCACTTCTCCAATGCCCAAATTAAAGTATGGATTGTCTTCAGGGAAAAGCTCAAGCAGAATGATTTCAGGCTATTAATTGCAAGCAATTGTCAGTTCAGAGGTTCCAGGAGAAGCAGAGCAAAAGTGCCAAACTGATTCATCCACCAGTCATCCTCTACATGCTTAGCCCAATTTCAGTCGCATACGTTTCTGCCATTTCCATGAAACTCCTCACAAACTATGGACAGAGGCATGTATCCAAGCTAAATGATGTCCTAAGCTGTATCAAAACCAATGGAAGGCAAGATAGTTTCCATTTGGATAAAACATCTGGCCCAATCACTTGACCAGAGTTGTTCAATGCCAGTCCTGGAGGGGCAGTACGCAGCATTGTTTGTAAATTCAAAAACACTTACACATCCCCACTAAACCTGGAAATTAACAGATAAGCTAAATCAGCTGCACATTACCCTCCCGCCTACTGTAGAACTTTAAAACTGGGATGTGCATGACCCTAGAAGAGGCGACATCCAGGATCTAAGCCTCACTGGGGAATCCTAAGTTAAGGGCCAACCCTAATATCGGCAACCTACAGTACCACCCCGGGACCAAACATCAGAGATGATGTAGTGTCCTATCCATAGCTTCAACGGCTTGGCATGGACCCAACTCTGGATCTGCTCTAGGCGACTGCATATCCAAGGTACGGATACCATCAGCTGCCTCTTGACTTACTTATGGGATTCTCATTGTATCCACCCATTTAAACCATTACTTTGTGAAGTCTTGTGAGTGTTTCTGCAATTGCAAATTTCTAAGCCCTTGCTGTCTGCTTGGGTTTCAAACTATTTTTTTTGACTAATTTCCTTCAAGCATGGTCTTGTACCCTGTGACCAACAGAAACCACTTTGTCCTGGTCAGGGTTCCAATTGATCTGGAGTCTACGCTGGGAACAATGTGAAAAAGAAATCATCCAAAATGGGATGGCTGTCCGTCTCAGGGAACCAAGCACAGTCAATCCCATACAGAGGAATTTAACAAAGATGGGTGATTCTCACAAAACTATTAAAACACCACGGCACTAATGATTTTAAATATAAAATGTGTAATTTAGTAATATAAAAAAGCATCAGAATTCAGACAGTACTGTTCTCTACTGTGTACAAAGTGTAATTTCAATATAAGAATTAATTATTTTTCCATTTTACTGCATTTTCTACTGAAATTCGTATTACCGCAATGCGTCCGGCTGTGTTTGAATGTGTGTTACAGTATGTTGTAATTTAAACTAATTGACATAAAAATTAGAAGAAAAAATAAATGGATGTTCTACTAGATTATTTTAGATGAGAATTTTTTTTTACTGAATATTTATTTTTTATATTAAAGAAAAAAAGTGGGAAAACGATGTGTCCATTACTGATGATCTCATCCTCCGCAACATGTTTTAAGGACTGTTTAAACACATACACAATGTAAATAAAGTTTGATTATGAGTGATGGAGCACATGGGACAGTTGCTTCAAGATGGCTACCAGGTAAGCTCATTTCTTCATACTGGATCTCTGTATTTCTGATTCTCATTACCGAAACAGGTTTTCAAATTTTCTACATATGGAAAATTGTTAGATTTATAATTTTTTATGAATATGTAAGGTTTAATTATATGCACTGAGAAAAAATTAGTAAAGCCACCATGGCTTCTCTAAAGTTACCAAAACATACTGAGGCACCTCTTCCTCCGCAACACCATTCTCATACACTGCAACATTTAAGTCCAGTTACGACAAAGAGAACGTATGTTTCAGGAATGAGAACTTAAGCATATTGTGTATGACTTTTAAATATCTATCATTAATTTAAAATTCACTAACGGTTGATATTTTGCTTTATGATTTGTTTCATTTTAAACAGTCAGCAAGTGAGAAAAAAAGCTTTAGCAAAGACCAGAGTGACAAAACAATTATACAGCAACCCAGAACTGCTTGAGGAGTACAGAAGGAAGAACCCTAGCAAAAAATAATATATAAAAAAAACCCTTAGTATTCGATTCATCATCTCTCTCCACCTATCTTCTGTATCCTCAACATGTGCAACCACTAACGTCCTATCCTCATTTATTACATCCATATACTGTACCTCCTCTTTGTGCCGTCCTCTTTGCCTCCTGCCTGGCAGCTCCATGTCCAACATTCTCCTACTAATATACTCACTCTCCCTCTTCTAAACCTGTCCATACCTTCTTAATCTGGTCTCCCTAACTTTGTCCCCCAAACATCCACCATGAGCTGTCCCTCTGATGTACTCGTTCCTAATCCTGTCCAACTGTGTCACTTCCACAGAGAACCTCAACATCTTCAGCTCTGACTCCTGTCTCTTCCTCAGTGACACTCTCTCTAAACCATACAGCATGGCCGGTCTCAGCATTGTCTTGAACTGTCTGCACTCGCTTCTTTACACCTCTTTCCCACACTCTCCATTACTCTGGACTGTTGACCCCAAGTACTTAAACTCCTGTACCTTCTTCACCCTGTATTCTTACTGTTCCACCTCGCTCCCTTTCATTGTAGAACTGTTGTGTAGCAGGTTGTTAAGAATTAATATACATGCGACAAGTTTTAACAAATCAGAATGTGGTGTTTTGTCAGTTTTTTCTTTTTAATGCCATGGTAAAATGGTTTATGTTTTTTTACCGTAGGTACTGTACACATTAAAAGTTTGCCCTGTTTATTCCTGTTTTAATGTTTTTCTTCATTTTATTATTTTTTTGGCTTTTGTATTTTTAAAGCACGACACAATAAAACTGTTTTGAACTTGAATGCATGATTGTGCAAATATGTTTTTTTCTGCATTATCTCAGATTAAATCTCATAGTAGTATACTTATTACTGAAATAATTAACCCTATTTCCGAAACCTACTGTAAAGTATATTATTACCAAAACAGATGTTCATTAGATGTTAATTAATAGAAAATAGTACTTTAATTTTAAATACATGTGCAGAATCTACAAATTATGTTCTTTCAGGTCAGGTTTTATCAATCTATTAAAAAAATATTAATATAAAAAATTGTGGAAGGTGTTGCGATAATGAGAGAAATTAATAAAAAATTTAAAAACTGTTAAATTAAAAAATAAATATTTCAGAACTTCAAGTAAGTGTGCATGACTTAATAATCCATTTTTAAAAATGTGAAAATGTATTTGCTTTTCTTACAGTGTTGATGTTTTCAGAGTGTTGCGGTAATGAGATTTTTTTAGGACGTAATTTGAAAATTAATAATTAATTATTATTAAAAGGTGTTAAACTGTCAGTAAATTTTTTTTAATTAATGTTTGCAAATATTTTACTTAAGCATCATTTAAATTTTCATGCTTTAAATTTTACTTTTTTGAGAAATCACCCAGTTAGTCACCCTACATTCATGAATTTTGGAATGTTGATTTGTAACCAGGGAACTTTGTGAATTTTTACATTTTTCCTGGTTATTGCATGACTTTCCAAGACAGTGTAGCTCAGGATTGAACTGGGAACCCTTCGAATGCTACATGATGTATCTTAATTTTGCTCAGTATAAGATTCAATGTTTCCCCATAAATGGCGCAATAACAATCAGGTCATCTTTTATGTATGTTGTGTACTGCATCGCCTACTCCGGTGCATGAGTCGGAAAGAGTTCAATTTATTAAAAACCTGTGATGACTAAGACAACGCTCTAGTCCGTAGCTCCTTGGAATGCATACTCCAGACATTCATGAAGATAAAGTGCCGAATCCCAGTGTTGGTCTGTGTTTTCCATTTATCATAATAAGACAAAACCCTCCACCTACATGTATCAGCCTGTTGTGTTTATTGAACCTTGCCTGTCCTGACTATGATTCTTTATGCTGATTCGGATCTATTTAATAAACTGCTTGTGGATGTATCCTAGCGACTCCATCTCATCTTGACAGCACGCCCTGAAGTACCCTGATGGAATATTAAGCAGGAAAGAGAGTGAAAGTCGGTCCTCTCACAAACCTCTATAGATTTTTTTTAAGTTAAACAAACCATGTCTGGTCCTGATAAAGCACATTAACTTAGTGCAGCTAAATGCATGAGAAGATTCATGACATGATTCATCAGCCTCTAATTAACAACCAATCTAATTTATTATTATAGAACAGGTCTCTATACTCTTATCCATAAGCTTACTGCACAAGTAATAAATAGTAAAAATAAATACAAGGTAATCCTAAGCATAGCACTGCAGTACAGGAATTCCTCTTCTTCTGTTGCATCATTTTGATATTTCCTCCCACATCACCCACTCTTCCTTCACTTCCCTGATGAAAATACATGCAACAACAGACTGGATATTTATTAAAGGTACACTTTTAGCCTGAAAGAGAATGGCATCGAGTCAGAGCATTGCTCGGTGGCATCCAAGTATTAGACGCATTTTACAGCTTACACACATTCAAGGTTCGTTCTTTGATGAATAACAGGTCTGAACATTTACAGCATCTTGTATGTTGCATAACTTAAACACAAATGTGTTACGAAAAAAGATGCCGACTGTAAAAAACACCAACAACATCCACTGTTTGCATATTCATTGAAATTCGAATGACTCAATTTCTATGAAACATTAAAAAACAAGGTTAGGGTCAGGACCAGGGTTAGTGTTTTGATGACTTCATGTCCCATGAAATTGAATGAAATCTAACATCAGCCTGTGTCATTTGAATCCATAGTAATTTTTCATGTCCCAAACTGAGGCATGTGTCAGTTATGTGTCACTTCTGACCTTGTACACAAGGCCACTGCTCTTAAGGACTAAACATTGCTGGATAAAATGAATGAAGCTGAATAAGTATGAATGAGCTTTAAGTGTAGCAAATATTTTAATATTTTACAATATTACAATAAGATCTATTTCACTACAAGGGTTCAAGTCAAACCAAGACTTTTGAACTTTTGTTAAAACTCTCTTCATATCTCTATATAATCCCCTGCTAAACTAATGCACTTATCCTAGCGTTTCACTAGTGCTTGGACCCCATCAAGATGGAAAGTTGTCTCAGCACTCTGGAGTGATGATCGGACTGTCTTTATAGTGTTTTGCAACATTGAAATCTTCTATTGCGGCTAAGAGTCGCATCACTGTACTGTGCTTGTCTTCTGAAAACGTCGATCAGTTTTATGCCCTAATTCATCAGACATTTCATCAATTCCTGATTTGACTTGAACACCGGTTGTGCTCACAATTATCCTTCAAAACTCAATATCTAAAATTAACATGACATTTGATAAGTTGCAGTGTAATGAGAGTGAAAGCCACGTTAAAACCAAAGGCAAGTGCTTGTGTTTAAAGACTTTAGACCACATGCTGCTGCTGTCTCAGACACCAGTATACACACACACACACAAAAAAAAAAAAACTGGGCATGCTGGTTAAATCCCATGAAGCTAATTTACATAATCTGAACAGGCATTCCAGAAAATCGGCTAAAGTATGCGTGTTAACTAGCTCTTAATAAAGAGCTAGCACACACACAGACTTATGAAGGTAATTCACTAACCCATTAGGCATGCATGGAAATGTGATGCGTCACACATGTCGGGATACTGAACTGCTAACCTATAACAGACAATGTAAAATAGGGGCAGCTGAAGATTAGATGCCTGTTGAACGGGAGGTTAAAATTATGTAATCATTTAAAATAACAAAAAAGACACAAGGTACAGAAATTAGACATGTACAGAATCAAAATTGTGAACACAGGATGATCAAGGCGAAAGCATCTGTGGCTTGTGCTGAAAAAAAAAAAGAAAAGTCCTCTGGGCTTAGGATAGTGGACAGGCAGCCTTCGGTGTGTAATGTATGTCTTTTTACAGCCTCTTTGAAATGTAAGATGACACATGATGTATCGTATGACGAGATGGACCTCAGCCTCCAACCTATCTGTATCTTAACTTCCTGAGAATGAGTATGAAGGAAAGGAAGAAAGGTAATTTCCTAGACCAAGTGACCCAGGAATGTGTATTAGATGTGTCAAGGACAACTATGATATAAAGCTTTATACAAAAAGAGAATAAATAAATCAATCCTACACGTGTCATTATGATGTCACAATATTGATCATCATAAAATACAGATTTATTTGAAAAACATTCAATTAAATTTTATTTGTATGGCGCTTTTAACAATCGCCATTGTCGCAAAGCAGCTTCGCACAATTAAAAGAGAATTATGGAACCTGAACAATGTCTATGAATCAAAACGATCAGGTTGTCCCTGATGTGCAAGCCGAGAGCGACAGCGGCGACAAGGAAATATTCCCTGAAGAAACCTTGAGAGGAACCAGACTCAACAGGGAACCCATCCTCATTTAGGTGATAACGGATAACAGGAACTATTTTGCAGTCATTCTGTGAATTGAGCAGCTGGAAGTTCAATTTAACAGTTGATGTCTTTAAGTTAATATGGAGTCCAGATCGTTATTGGAGACTCAGGTAGACTGTAGGAAATTCCTGAACTATTGAGAAACTGCAGTCACAAGGCCAAAGGAGGACATCTGTCTGCATCAGCTGAGGCCAGGACCATCTTCATGGTAAAGTGGAACCATCCTGATGGAACCGAAAATGGAAACAAGTCCTGATGAAGATACTAGTTAATCATTATCGATTATTATACCATAATTTGGCCAGTTCAGCGTCATCCAACTGCACACTGTAACTGGAGCATCATCTATCACTGGCTCCGGTTTCCAGTCCATCAAATTGTACACAGGTCTTAAGCTAATATAGTGACTATATAAAAAGGCAACATTGCACTCTCAGACAAACAGTTCATCATCCTGACAACGACGCTGGCAAAGTGCATTGACTCCGTGGTATCTGATTCTTGTCCCTCTGACACGCTGCTAACAGCTCTGAATGAAATCTTATGATGTGTTAAATCACAAGTGCCTCCCTGATGAGGACCTTGCAGAATGAGCGCACGGACGACTATTATGGAAATTTATCACAACGAGCCGCCAGTGTCGGTAAACATAACGGCTGCATTTTCGACACGAGAGACATGGGGACAATGACGTCTCCAAGCATACTGTAGGCTCAAAAAACATCTTTCCAAGCATAAGCACAAACGTCTCTCTGTACATATTGTACAGTCATGGCATTCCACTTGACTCAGGTGTGGCTCAGCTTAACATGACACTTTCTATTTATAATAAAAATATTCTCAAAAAATGAACACTAATAAAATAAGCAGTATAAATAATGTTTGGGAGCAGGCTGGAGAGATTGGGAATTTCCTGAGCAGATCTATTGCATTATTTGGAGTAAAGTTTGCACTTCACCATCTACTGTAGAGTCAGATCTGAAGCGATGACAAATCTTTCATCATTACCACTTATTATTTAAAAAAAAATAATAATACAAAAATAAATAAATAACATAAAAAGTGCAATTTTATGCTCATTGAAATGGATTTTACACTAAAGCATCTCTGAGCTCAGCTGCATAAATCCCATTGATAAATCACAAAAAAACTCATTTCAGCTATAATGCGAAACCTCTCAGCTAATCCAGCAAGCTGTGCTGAAAATACTAAATCGTTAATTAACTAAAAGCTGTCTTAGTCATGATTTCAGAATAAGTACTAATATAGCCCTTGAAAGCAATTAAGCAAGCCTATAATAGTAAAAACAAATGATATCAGAAGGTTAATTAGACAGGAATTAAAGGGCAGATTATGCTGATTAGGCTGGTCTGGGCACACGGTGAGACAAGAGACAGAGGAAATTGGGAGAAGAGACAGAACTTATAACAGCAATAACAGCAGAAACTATTGTAGTGTCTTTAAGCTGAAGTTCTACATATTAATACAGACCCTACATTTATTTTAGTATGGTTTATATACCACACTAATACTTGAATAAATTAATGCAACATCCTGCAATACAGTATGCCAGAACCATTACGTAGCGGTCAACCCAATTATGGCTATATTTATGAGAGGCGTTCAAGTCAAACTGGGACTTGCGATGAAATTCCTTGTAAACTAAGGCATAAAACCAATTTACAGAATGACATGAGACTTTATATATAGTGATGAGACTTTGAGCCACAGTAAAATGTGAATGATGCAAATGTTTTAAAGAAGGTTGTACGTCCCTGAATGACTAATCCTGGCCGAGGTGGCTTGGAGCGCACTGCCGTCATTCCCGTGAATGATTAACCTGATCCTTTCAAATTGACTAATAAGTTAACTTGTGGAAGAGACGCATGTGTCTGTGAAAACTGTACACACAATAATTCACCACCACCACTTGCACATTACAGGAACTCGGCTGGGAGGTTTTGCCACATCCTCCGAACAATCCTGATGTCGCTGATGTCGATGGAGTTCCGGGGGGGCCAGCGTTTTAGATGTGAAGCAGTGGCTCTGCGGTAACTGCGAAACCTTTCTACACTAATGGCTTCCTAGCACTAGTGAAAAACTGTGATAAGTGCATTAGTGCAGCAGGGGATTATATAGAGAAATAAAGGGAGCTTTTAACTCTCAGAAATGTCTTCTGTTACTTTGCACAATCGAAAGTCCTGGTTTCACTTGAATGTGCTTCGTATACAAGAAGCAGCATTACTAATTTAAATTCAAATACACACCAAAGGTCCGAGTGACTTTCACTTAAAATAAAGCACTTACACTAAAACACAGTGAAAAATAAGTGACTTTCTGGTATTTACTGTATGTAAGACAGTACAGAGAGCATACACTCTACATTATCTGAAATCACTCCTGCGCTTTCCCCCTAGCATTGAATTTTAAGCAATTCAAGTCCAAGATTTCATTTGCACTTGAGCACTAGTGTGTCACTAAAAGTAATTTTCACATCGTACAGTTCTTCTCTCGACTGTATTTGGTTTCATTTTCTCTGGTGAATAAAACAATTTCCAATTCATTAAGCCTTGCTTTTGTTTTGGAGGGCCTGCAAATTAAAGACACACATGGGCTTTGTTCTCGAGCATGCCCTCGCTTCTGGGCTTTGAGATGCTTTCTTTTTGGGAGGGGGTGGAAATTTAAGCTAACATTAAGACACACAAATCACCTAAATAGTCATACACTTATTTCTAGTTCATCATTAATCATCCTGTGTTTGTACAGCGTTTATGGTTAATGAGTTTTTCTTTTCTGATCCAGTTTTGCCTTTACGTTACTGTTTTTTTTTTTTTTTTTTACTTGGTACTTACAGTAGAAGCACATTTGTCTGTGTTACCACTATCAGCTTTTCACATATAGATCCTGATGCTTTGCCATTTGTTTTTTGGGGAAAACTTTTGCCCGAGCTTGTCAGATTGTATCTCAATCAAATCCTTGACGATTAAAAGCATCCTCACAACATGATACTACCACCACCAGGCTTCACTGTGTGGGATCACAATAATGCGCAAGTGGTGGATTTCTGCCAAACTCAGCACTTTGTGCCAAGGCCAATAAATTCATAGTGCTATAGCACAGAATTCACCCCTAATGTTTGCCAAGTTTTACACTTTTTGATTTTATTCACACTCATTTCTTCTGTAGTTTAATAGATTTTCCTGAGAACAGGCTCTCATATGTGATCTCTCCAGCTTTTTCAAAGTTCCTCTTGACCTCTGGGTTGCTTTTTTGATTAATGCCTGGTCAGGCGGTCAACCTGCTCTAGGTGGAGTTGTCCCATATTCTTCTCATTTTTTCCCCCTTAACTGGGGAAATATTTGTGTAAACTATTTATTAAAACATCAAGAACCGTGAATAACTTGCCTGGTCCCTGGTGATTCCTGTCGCTAACGACCACCTCAGATTACTACAACTAAACTACCACTTATTACTCCAACTATTTGGTTTTGAGTTTATATTTGAGAAAGAACGTTCATGGTAAGCTTCTGTCGTTAATGCAGTGCTCTTAGGCAACAATAATCAGATCAAAACATTACCAGCCCACAGGGATTTCTCCTCACCGTCCCCATTACCATCCTGACACTAAACCAACCAAAATATTTAAAAAAATATATATATATAAAAAAAAAAAACTAAAAGCAGAAGCCATTATGCAACTATCCATACACAATAACCCAATTAGAAAAATGATTGCTTTTCCTGACACCATGAACGAGTCAACAGTAACACCGACTCATCGGGAATGATTGCATGCTTGCTCTGTTATGAGAACAGTTTAAGAGCACTGATATTGTATGTTGGGTAACTTTGTGTGTTAAAGGGTGAAGAGCTATGCAAAATTCAGACCAATCGCTGTAGACTCTTACACACACTCATGTCGATCTCCAGCACTAATGGATCGACATATTGACCTGTATTTGCATGAAAAAGCCAATGTTGCTTCTAGTAATACCAGATATTGGTTTTTGTTACATAAGGAGGAATATTAGAAAGCAGAATATTAGTTCATGGGAAAAAAAAATAAAGATAAAATGCTATCTAAATTGTTGATGTACTAAGGTGTAAAATACATAAACTAAGCAGAGACAGTCACAAGTATAGACTTATTAAAGGTAACATGTTTTACTATTCCTGTAACAACATAATACAGGTCTCAGTCCGGGCAAAGTGTGATAATGACACACACGTATACGATAATGCATTATTTTTTCTCCCTATATGATGTCATATTAAAAGGGAAAATCTAATTATCTCATACGAAAAAGACAAAAAACTGTGTTTTTTTGTTGATAGGAAACAAATCTAAATACCTAAAAATGATTAAAATAGATTTTGCATAATACAGTAGGCCCCACCTCAAAAACAGCCAAACAATTGTTAAAGACAAGGTAATAGATCACAAAATGAATGAAGCAAACCCAGAGTATTCCACACAGATTTAGATCAGACTTCTGTTCCGCGTCAACTTTTCCTGTTCTCCACAATGCTCAACAAACCTCTAGAGTCTTAATGGAAAGTCAATTCCTCCTCAATTTAAGGCCTCTGCTCACCTGGGTGTATCTAAACCATATGGCTCCTTAGAAGAATGTGTTGCTAAGATTTCACATCAAGACTGAGAACAATCTGGGTAGACTGGTGCCAGTCGGCTCTCTCAGTGGGAAATTCAGACAAATTCAGCCAGCTCACATGAAACATTACAAATTAGTGATTGGAGATATGGATCATTTTAGTGACTCGGTTCTTTGAATCTCATTCATCAAAATGAACAAATCTTTTTTATTTTGAGTCATTTAGTTCATTTCGTACTTTTGATCAGAAATAAAATGTTACATTTTCAAAAAACAGACCCCCAGCACATCTACATACACAAATTTTGCCGATAGTTTCAGCAACGAAAATATTACAATGCAGCTATGGAAATTTAATGCTAAACAGAAACAACCCGCCTCTCATATCTTCTGGCCCGAATCGATCGTTCTCTTGTCACGTGAATCTCAGATTCTATGCAGTGCATTACACAGGAAACAGAAGTGAACGGTTCTTCTCATGAGTCATTCGTTCTTTTGAGTCTTTTGCACCACATAGCGTCTATGGCAGTCACGTGACAAAAGAACGAACAATTCGGATCAAAGGACTCAAAGGTAACTACTCATTTCTGTTTCCTGTATACGGTGGTTTTGCGATGCTTTGCGCATGTGCGCCCAGTAGAAAGTGAACGAATCACTCTCTGAGACTACTCGTTCTTCTGAGTCACGTTAAAGTCTTGTTCAAAAAGAATGAATCGTTCATGAACGACCCATCACTATTACAAATGTGTACATACTATATTGTCAACTTTTTGCCATTTTATTTGTAGATAATAAATAACAAAAGAACTATTTTAATTAGTATTGGTGAGAACACCAGTTCATGCTCCAGTCTAGACTGAACTGCATATTTCATCCATTTCATGATAACGTCACCCAGCCACGGCTTGTTTTTTCCTATACTTCTCAAACGTACATCTCGCACACTACAGAGAGCTTCAAGTAGATTAAAAATGGAGACAGATGGTGGCCTGATCAGCCATGACTAGAACTACAGCACACAATAATTCTCTCCTACAAACAGCTATTGGGACACTTGTGTGTTCTTTCTATTTTTTTTTTTTAGAGAGGATAATGACAGAGCTGAAGATAAACACCTAATTAGAGTTTTCAATCACAACTCAATCAGGCAGAACAAGAAGTCTAATTAGTGCTTAGTCTCAGAGTTGTGTTCCTAACTCTTCATTGAAAGATCTACAAAGAGATCCGGTTCCCTCCATTACCCTTGACTCAGACAGATGTTGTATTTCGAGAAGTTTTACACGTTGCTGCATTAAAAAAAGAAAAAAAAAAAAAAAAAGGTGTGACGTGCCCATCCTTTAGCCCCGCCCCTGCTTGCATTAACATTTATGCAGCATACACAAATTGCACGCATTTGACTGCATGAAAACCAGGCAGTGTTCAACAATACAACGATGCCTAGTCCACCTTCGCATATTTAATATGCTCAATTTTTTTCTAAAAAAAATCGATTAAATAATTTCTAGATTCATTAGAATTCTTAAAAATGTGCTTATTAATGCTGATTAATGGACTTGATCAAAGAATCCAACTAACACACACTGATTTACGTAATCTAAAAGCACCCTACTGGGTGCCATGACAACCACTGACCTTTACTTGTTAATTTAAAATGTGTTTCATCAGGTTTCATTTGGGTGAATGTATAATTTACGGATGTAATGATAAAATGTGTCAGGGCATCTTTACTATAAAAGCACAAACCAATTATTTTAGCTAATTATCACCTGAAGCAGTATATAAAGCAGCCATACATTTCTTATTAAAATATCAGCAGCTGAAGGTAGCTGATTGTTCATCAGAAGTGTACTGTACATAGGCAGAGAAAAATGAGACAAAATGGAAAAGATCACTGTGTTGGCAAAGAAAATAAGCCAGTAAAGCAGATAACGAGCTTAGTGATGTACACTAAAACAATGCTAGACATTTTAAAACCTTTTCTATCCCCATGTAGAAAAAATAGGAACTTTCTTTATGGAAACATGATTACAATAGACAACATATGAGGTTCACCTTCCAACAAGACAAAACAGGACCCTCTTGACCCTGTCGCTGGTGTCCTTCCTTAGTTCACTTAGGAACTAACCACTGCATAACGAGAACATCCCACAAGACCTGATGTTTTGGAGATGCTCTAACCCAGTTGTCTAGCCATAAAACTTTTGGCCTCTTGTCATGGTTTCCCAGATCCTTACGCCTCCCCATGTTTCCTGCCCACAACACGTCACCTTAAAGACCTGACTTGCTGCCTTTTACATTGTACCTCAGATGGCATGAGAATCAATGATACTTACTTCAACTGTCTTTTCAATGTTCTTAATGTTAGGGGGGAGGAGTAACTGGTGTTTTGACCAAGAACAGTGAAACCTCGGATTACGAGTAACGCGGTTTACGAGTGTTCCACAAGACGAGCAAAGATTTTAAATAAATTTTGTTTTGGAAAACGAGCATTGTCTTGGTTTACGAGCACCGAGTATCAT
>JAQMYG010000038.1:30366225-30382794 GCA_030014215.1 Clariallabes teugelsi | reverse complement strand
GCTGAGGTTGGAACTGCCAGGCAGGAGGTCTAGAGGAAGACCAAAGTGGAGATTTATGGATGCAGTGAGAGAGGACAGAGGGCAGATGGGCAGATGATTCGCAGTGGCGACCCCTGAAAGGGAACAGCCGAAAGACAAAGAAGAAAGTTCAAGCATGACTGTGTATACTGTACGTACATGAGGCATAAAACATCCGTCATTTCTCACTCAGCGCTAAAACACATCCAAGCTTAGTAAGCATTCCAAGCTTCATTCTTGACTATACGAGAAGATGATACCCAAAGCCAAATAGACATCCCGATTACAGCGGTGCCACCTCTGTCGTTACTGACCCATACAGACAGATGGTGTTGCATGTCTAGCAGTTAAGAATTCCTAAAACCATATTGCAAAGCATTTTGCATAACTAACATGCTATATTGGTGCTAAGGTGCTCCTGTGAGGGCTAATCATCAGTACTTGGAGGGGGAAAAGCCATTGTGTGCAGAAAAACAAATTTGAGTTAATTGCTTTGTTTAAAAAAATAAATAAATAATAAAAAAAAAAAAGCCTACTGCCTGCTGAACCATTATGCTCGGAGTACAATAGGCGTTTTGTAAAGGGTGAACTGTGCAACACATTAAGCAGGTGCCAGCCATTTCACTGAACCTGCTTACCTTTGAGTTCGAGCTAAGACCATGTGGCTGGCTAGAGCGCAGATTGTGTGAAGCCATTATGGCAGTGGCGATATTATTATGGAACAATAATATGCGGTTTGGCACACGGAAGCAGGATCCCAGGTAAGCTGTAATGCACCAATTACTTTTTAACCACTTTCTTTTACAGCACTCTAAATTTAGAGCGATACTTAAGCCGTGAGATTTAACGCAAATTTTATTTCTCTTTGATGAATTGCCTAATGAGTACGGAAGGTGCCATAACTTTATTTTTTTTTTGTTCCTAGGAACTGGCTTTATTAGAGTAGCAGCGGGAGTGTTTTAATTTTATATGTGCAGCAGTGCAAATGGGACAGATGTGCGTGCAGATGCTCTCCTCGCTCAAGAACGCACCAGAGAAAAGATATTTAATGTCTTGGTACCCACCTGTGTTCCCCCTCCCCCCTTTTCTTTCCTTTTAAATCTGCCAGTTGGAATTCAGAGGACTCTTAAGGACAAGGCATTTGTGAGATGCTGCATTACGACAGCTGTATCGGTCCCGTGGTTTAATTCAGGCTGTCCAGCGCTCATCACGCACTCATACTCTCACAAGAACCAAGCGCTTCCTGGCCCATTTGCTATTTTTAAGATTTTCAACCGCCATCTGCAAGAGACGCCATCACTGCTGGACGGTCTGCTTCCTTGAGTCTTGTTAGGCCCAGATGATGGGCCCTAGAGAGAAGATTGTCCAGATGCCGCTTCTTTATTTTCTGCCAAACGGACAGCGTGCTCTCGTTTCCAAAGTGTGCTGCTGCATTTGGGCTGCTCTGAACAGCAGGCCGCATGCATGTACGCACAAAAACCCCACCACAACCTTTATTCAACTTCACTCATTAGCTCCTCTCCTGAATGGCCAGCCAGAAGAGGCTTGGCGAGCAAATATGGGGAATATCAGGGGACTATATCTAGGATAGCACAGATTTTTTTTTGAACAAATCTGATTTTTAAACTGCACAACTCTTTTAAAACTATGTAAACCCCCCCAAACCACTCCCCCCACCCCAATCTCCAACCCTATGATTCCCAGAGTCTTCCTTTAAGATTTTTAAGTAACAATGCTGTTAAATAGATTTGAATTTTGAGACGTGCTCATTACTGTTGCATGCATTATAACTTCACTGTTTTGCTTTGATTAGCTCTTATTAACTAAAAATTTCCGAAAAGAATTATTGCTAATGGTCTGCATATGAGGAACCCTCAAAGAAATATATACAACATACTTGGAAGAAAAATCCATGGTGGTGTCATATGAGGACATTTGCACAGTGGCTCTGAAGTACAAACCATGACTACGTCTCCCCCAAACCACGAATTTCATATTTACAGATAAGGTACAGTAATACTGGATGTGGGTGTTTGAACTAGAGGATATTTCCATGAACGAACTTCATATGAAGTAAATTGTGACATGCTGTCAACTCTCCACAACATCAAAATGTGCCTTCAAATGCTACAGGTAACTGTAAATCCACTCAATATAACGACTGTGGTTTTCATGGATTACATACAGGTTGGGATGAAGGACCTGGGCAATTTTGTTTATGATGAACCACATGGAACAATATCGAGCTGTGCTGGTCAATGTAACTCTGGCTCAACTTGGGTTCTGTTCAATCAAAAACAAGAAGGTCCCCTACCTTTGCTGCAACATTGCAAATCGGTAGCGTTTCGAGAAATGTCTGGATTCGTACTTCAGTGCCATTGAGCACTCTGGTTTTAAGAGGTTAAAAAAAAATGCACAGAAAATGCCTTAGCTTACGTTAGCAACAGTAGGAGTAAAGTTGCTGACAGAACCTCAAAGGCACATTCTGAGATCCTCCTAGTGGTGAAAAGTCACATGTACAGTGTACAGTATATAGCGGGTTAAAATTTCTATTTTACCTTGTTTACCATCTTTATGAATGATGGATCAATGATCAATTCACCAAGTTGGTGTTCCTTTGCTGTGAGAATCAAACGGATGGAAAAGAACAGATACAGAAAGAGTGACATAATCAAAGAGGTTTGCAGGAAATTGCTACAAACATCTGAATATAAGCAATTCCACTCATTAGTGTAGTTCGCTGGCCAAGGGTTTTCTTGTGTTTCATTAAGATGTACCCCTTTTTCCTTTTTAAAATGTTAAATGTACTTTTTTCCTCCTTATATTGATTTATTTGTACCACCTGCCATGATGGCGGGATTCTAGATACGTAAAAGATGTACCCAGTACTACCAACCAACACTACCCAGTATGCCACCATGCTGCCTAAACAAAGTTAAAAATATATACATACTGTAGCATGACAACATGAGAATCATAATGAACTAGAGCATAATGAACTCTGGTCCTCAAATCTCTCATTAAAGTCATAGAATAAACCGCCTCTCTGGAGACAAGCTCTTATTAAAAAGTTCCCGATTCTCAGACGCTTCCAGTAGGAACATTTATAAGAGGCTAGTGAATTAAATACAGAAAGTGTCTGGGTAATATGACAAAAGTTTCATGAGAGTTGATTCAGAGAGTATCAAGGAAACAGCTACAGTACAGTACTGTATAATTCATGTAATGGATTTGTGTTGAACTGCGGCGCTGAATCCTACAACACTTTGTGCACTAATACAAATAGCACTTGTACTTGGTATTCTTTTGACACTCGAGGTGGATCAGGCCTGGAAAACTGAAGGACATAACCAATTTGTGCAAGCTGAAAGATGTTTTTACCTTTATGCAGGCTGATGGTCTGGTAGGACAAAAAACAAAACAAAAAAAGGCCACGTTTATTCACAAGAACATGTGGTGCTAGCAATGCATTTACAGCATCTTTAGTAATTGTCTGATCAGGGTCATGGTGGTGTCAATTATACAAGTTTCATTTCATTTAGGCCACATACGTTTTAGAAATACAGATCTAGGGATTGTGTTAGACCAACACTATCTACTTTTTACTTTTATAGCAGTAATGAGAAGTCTCCTGAAGCATCAAAATCATCTGGTTTCACCGCAGGAGAGCGCGCCAAACTCTACACATATGGTAGTTGAAACGCAGGATCAAACCCTCGGCTCAGCTGTCATCGAGTTCTGAATTTTACACCCAAGATATAGGAGCATATAGTATTACTTAAAAGCAGCCCATAAGATTTTAATGATCTCAGTTTTGTGTAGTTTCATTTTCTTTACCAAAAAAAAAAGAAAGAAAGAAACCCAGAACTAGTTTGTGTCTAAGAAATAAGCAAGATGCACTATGACAGGATATTAAACAATAAGTCAATGAAAGAAGAATACGACATCTATAAAAAGGTTTTTTGGGTTTCCTTTTAGTCCCCTGTGAAACCCTATGAGCAAAGGCCATTTTGCTGTTGGGGCAAAGGGTAGACCCCACTTTCTTAGGTTCCAGACTGGAACTACTGTAGTGTGTTCCTTCTAAGGTAAATACTGTATAAATGGCCGTCATGGTAGCTTCTACTAGATACATTACCTCCTCTTTGCTCCTCTAGTTTCATCAGAAGGTACAGAAAAGGATTCTAGAAGGATAAGGACAGCACACTAATGAGTTAAGAATTCTTGCTATTAGGCAGAAATTACACCATTATTCTAGTTGTTTTTTCTATGCACTACAGCATACCAATAGTGATGTGTGAATTATGCCTTATAGGCAATGAGAACACTGCTGACTATTCAATACTTTTAAAAAAAATTTTATTTTTTGGATGCTGTGCTGAGGTGGAGGCGAACAGCAAACACTAGAGAGAAAAAAAACCCAGAAGATTCATGGACTGCACATATAATATAAAACAGCTCAATTATTTAGATTGAGGCAAGTTTAAATATTCCCATCTGCCAAGGGCTTTTTAACTGATATTTCTTAAAATTTTTTAGAAACTGTGTTCTGTTGCAGGCTCTTTAAATGTTTGGAATGGTGGATTCACAAAGAGAATCCCAATTTGAGGTGTTTAGTACCGCTAGTAAAGGCCAAAACTAACCTCAGCCCAGTCCTCATGAACACTAAATACTGACAGGACCAATCACTCGCACTATTAAGTGTATCAAAGTTTCATTACTATTTGATTAAGATGTTAAGAAAATATGGCTTAAATCAAATGGGAAAGCAAGCCATCTGTTGTATCAGTCATCCATAACTGAATAGAAAGCAATGAGAAAATGAACATTATGCTGTATTTTGAATCTTAGAATTTCCTGCAACATCCAACCCATGCCCCCATTAACCCAGGTTTTATTCGCAATTTTAGGACACACTGTTTTCAGCAGCAACTATGAACAAAAAGGCAGAGGCCATGGTTCCTCCGTGGCAGGTAAAGCTGCTGACACTATTGAGGAGCTGCATAATACACTGAAGAAACACACTGCTATCCACCCCTTCCACATTAACTCAGACACCTATGATTTGCTAGCGACTGCATGATGCGGGACTACATCATCCTCTGGGAATGCACGACCAGTCTGCTCTCCTGGCTAAGATCTCAAAATGATGGAGCAAACTTGTTTGTAGTGTCCCTCCGTAACCGCTTATAGTTTTAATCTTATGTCTTTTTTTTTTTTACACTTGGTTAAATTATACCATTGCAGACAAAACATTGTAAATTTGGTTGAGTTACGGTTGGCAGGCTTATTATACAAATATTATGGTTTCAATTTAGTACCACTGCAAGCAAAGACAGTTGGGGACAAAGTTCATGAGAGAATAATCTCAATCACACCAGTAGTTAGTAAACTCAAAACCTAACCACCTTGCTGAACATCCTTATATTTCCCCATCCACTCTTGTGGATATAATGCATAAAAATTAAATTGCAGCTTAACGTAGCTAAATGAACAACACCATGTTATGAATAATTGCTTCGCTCTTGTTATTCTGGCAAACGTAATGCAGCCTTGGCTCAGACATGTAACCCTTTCCTGGTACAGTTATTGCATTTGACCATTGAGCGGGACCCTAACAAGTTGACCAGGGAAGTATTCCACCTCATTCTAATGATGGCATTATCTTCCACCAACTCCCTCCCTGGCAATCCTGATGATGCTCAGTGGAGCCTTGGATACCAGGGGGCAGGGTTCTGGAATCATGGTTCTCTCAGGAGCACGTCCCTGGAAACCTTTCTTTATGTAGAGATCCCACATCCGATTGTACAGGTCTCTGTAGATTACTGGACTAAATTAGCAAGCACTCTGTAATGCAGTGTAGCAATAGGTTTCAACATTGCATATTGGAATCCAAAACTCCAAGGCTAGCAAGCTTCTTGCTCAGACTATTAGGCTTTTGATGGATGCACCACCGGATTCCCTAATGGTCAATCTCCTACTAAGCTTTGAACAATTTTTTACTACTCTTCCTGGCAAGAAAAAGGGAATAATGGGTGAGGGAGAGAGAGAGACGGCAAAAAAAAAAAAAAAAAAAAAAAAAAGATTTGTGGTTGTAACTGCGATTGACAAAGGTATAAAAATGAAATCCAAGTCAGCATGGTTTCTACAAGGACTAGTTTCTTCCAGCACTCAATGCTTGCCACAGTCCATCTATTCCACAAAACACTACAGTCTAACAGTTTAATTATGCGCCTCCAAAGCAAACAGTGTTATAGACTCGTCTCAATGCAACGAAGCCCAAAATTCTGGTTTGATAGCCGGTCATTAAGGAATACACTGTCTGCTAAAGGGACAGACTCACTGCAGGTGCACTTACACTGCAATTAGTATTTTTAAAACGTGAAGAACGAGGCTGATGTTGATAATTAAGTACTCAGAGATGATATGCTCACTGATGACTCTCAGGGGCACTAATAGATGGCATTTTTACTTCGAAGCAATTGCGAGCTGACAAAGCAATGAGAATAATGTTGAGACTAGGCGTCCTCAGAAAGGCTTCCTTCCAAGTCTGAATGTAGCCTGATTCGTACACAATGTCTTTAGATGATGAACCAAGGCTCAGATCTTTCTTGTTTCTTGGTAAGGGTATGTACAGGAAACCATGCTGGAAAGTCTGTGGATCCTTTCAGCCAGTTGCCCAACAAGACTGAACTCAACCAAGCAAAGATGTTTTAGTTATTGAGCATTTATTTCAGCTGGAAGCACAAAGAGTTGTTGATAATGTTAGTTTACTATACTTACAGTTTGAAGATCAGGGTCATACCTTGGGAAGTTACAAATAACTCCGAACAAACCGATCAAATGATGCTTTAACTTCACTTTCCCTAATTTGATCTAAAAAAAAATTGCGGTTAATAGCTTGACTTATTTGATATGAAATGAAATAGACTGCTCTTGCATACAAATCATACAATAGACACCATCACGTTAATTAGAATTAACGCCATTATCCATAATAATAATGCGGTTGGATAATGGATGGATAATGGCGTTAATTGGGGCACAAGGCAACTCCTAATTCAGAAGGTGTGAAACCACCATGTTGTCCAACTCTATTATTATTAGGAAATTCCATAGTCTGGCAGATCCCTCTTACATACGCTTGGTCAAGGCTACTAAATGGTAAAGCTTTTGTCGTGTGTGTGTGTGTGCTTAAATGTTAATACTACCATTGCTGATCTGCAAGTAGAATATAGGAGCAAGGTAGAGGTTAGCTAGGCAGTCTTGGCACAAAAACAAAACGGTGCATACTTACTTAAATACATGCCTGACAATCTGCCTCATTTGACATTTGCACCAAATAGTCATAAACAGAAAGTTATTTTCTAATATTACCATAATAAAAGTATGAATGCAAAACAGACTGAGGGGGAAAATGTTATGTTCGCTGTGCGCTCTAATCCAACGACTAAAAAGGTGAATCAGTTAAGCATTAGCATTTACTTAACATTAATTGGGCAGGAGATTGCCTGAGAGCTCTTTAATTATGTGTTTAATATGCCTGAATTATATTAAAAACAGCTCTTGGTGATTAATATATAAAATAAAAAAAAAAGCCATCAGTTTTCTCTGCTTCAGTGAGCTCCCCCTACACACAGACTTTTCAAATTGCATGAGCACACATGGATGTCTTCTATAATTTACATAGATTTTTTAAATTTTTTTCCAGATTTGAAAGACAGACGACTGTGGCATGCTTATAGAGACTGTGACTGATGTGACTCGTGACAGCGACTTCTTGGACAGGTTTTCTTTATTAATAAATAAAGTTTGTGACGTTTTCAATTATTAATAAAACATCTGATGTCTTCTTCGCTGCCATGTTCGAAAATATTCAGTAATAAAAAATTTTTAAAAAAGAAAATTAAGTAGAAGGCAGAAATCATTTGAAGCAGATGGATGAACATTTTTACTCAACAATGCACCAATTCTGAAACAAGTATTGGATGTCAGTGTAATACCATGCGTGTGTACATACTGGAGTTGTACAATGGTTTCAGTACCAACATCTAATCCAATATGATGTAAGCCTAGTGTAAGCTGTAGCAACAAATCTGGGACACAAAATGACAGCTATCTAGGCTATACTTATCTGGATGGTACTATTTAAAGTTACCATTTAAAGATGAGTACTGAAGACTAAAGTATGAGGGGCGTTCAAGTCAACCTGGGACTTCATTTCTTGAGAGAGAATGGAAAGACCATTCGACATTTACTGAAGACTTCAAGCACGGTATAGCTATGAGACACTTTGCTGCTCATGTGAATGGTACAAACGTTTTTTTGTCATACGTTTTTGAAAGGACATTCCCTGACCCCACTCTACTAAAGGAGGTCTTGGGGGGCCAGTGTTTCATGCAGGCAATCAGATCATGGCTTCGTCATACTGAAAAAACCTTCAACACTGATGGTATTCAAACACTAGTGAAAAACTGGGATAAGTGCATTAGTGTTGCGGTTGATTATATAGAGAAATAAAGCACATTTTTAGTCTTGTGATTGTACTGTTATTCTGCACCGTCAAAAGTCCCAGGTTGACTTAAATAACCGGCTTAAACATGCTCTCTACACAGCTGAGTGGACAATTAATTTTTGTGTTCGTTTATTTATTTCTAGGGGTTTATCGGGTCACATATTTGTCACAGACACAATTTAATTCAGCTTGCCCTCCGATATCCATACAACCTTTGTCTTTGCCGCTTGGCTCCGAATTCTCCTCATGACTGATGCGCCACACACAAATAAAAACTAATGTATTCCAGGAGGTGCTGGGCCTGTGTCATCCAGATAAACACTCTAATACGAGCTGATGACAGCCACTCAGAGGACAAGGAGCCCGTCAGTATTCGGGTGTAAGCGAGTGCATCTGTGAAATTGCATCTCTCAAAATGTGTCACATAGCCGCGCTAATGGCAGTCTGAAAATGGAGCCGACTCTTAGGGCGCAATAGCAGGCAGGCGATCTACAAATGGCCCCGTCAGCCCAGCACACAGAGATCATTCACATCTTTGCTTATTCCCATTATCTGCAGGGCCACGCAGCAGACGCCATGCACTCTGATCACAAGGCCTGCAGTTGTTTTCTCCGGGTTCATCCCGAGGAGTGCTAATATGCATTTTATAGATACGCTAAAAAAAATAAATAAATAACATGCGTTTCTGAATCACCCACTTAAATCGAGCTCTTTAATTAAGTCACAATTATAGACACGATTGATTTTGCGACCTCATTATCCTAGTCAGCGGTATGAACCGGATAGCAGTGTATCACAGAGCTGATATACATAGATGACATTTTGAAAGTCAGCTAATTGAAAGCAGGAGAACCAACAGGCTCAAATCATTCTTAATGGCTATTAAGATCGAGGAAAAAACTTAGATGCTTCAAACACTTCAACCCTACCAGGACATATAAGGAGTGTGTTCAAGTTAAACCTTTTGATTGTGCAGAATAACAGAACACAGTTATGAGCGTTTAAGCTGCCTTTATTTCTCTATATAATCCCCTGATACACTAATGCACTTATTCCAGCATTTCACTAGTGCTTGGACACCATCAAGGTAAAAAGTTCTCCCAATATGCCGGAACCATGAGCAGACTGACTCTGTACCCAAGAGCTCTCTCTTTACCCAATGTGCCCTCAACTTCCGGAAACAAGGGCATTCACGAATAACTGTACAGTTCCCACAGACAGATGCTTCTTTTGCACAAGTTGGCAACAAACTAATTAGTTGATTTTTTTAAAAATCAGGCATCTTACTCACTGAACGTTCACGAGAAAGTCTGCAGTCGGCTCCGAGCCACCTCGGTCAGGATCGTCATACATGGACGTACAGTATGGCCTTCTTTATACCATTCAAATATTTTACTGTAATTCCCATCACCATACTTGTGCATGATTCAGTTCATTACAAGTCTTGGTTTAACTTAAACATTCCTCATAGAATTGTCCCAAAAAGGTACCACAGCACCATTGCTCTGTACTTAATTCCAAGACAAACAAATGTTCTATACTCATTATTATAAAGGCTAAAATGATTTGAAGTCATTGGTGATTTTAATTTGCTTGTGTGGAAAAAAACAAACATTTACAGCATCAATTCACTTATTTCATATGAAACACATTTCTCGTTATTATTGGACTTTTAATGATTCCCAAACCATCAGTGCCTTTAGTATTAATCAATTTTGGTGCAAGATAATTACAAAAATGGAGATGTACTTGTGTGGGAGGACAGTGACAGTACTCCTCTTTAAAAAAAAAAAAAAAAAAAAAAAAAAAACACAGCTTGATTATGCCAGGGCTTATCGCAACATTCAGTTGTTAGAAAATATTTTATTCAACCAGACCACTTTAGCATTGTGAAAGGCGGGAGGCAATAAAAACATTATAAAGAGCTTGACAAAATCACATTTCTTTATCCTACAAGACTCCAGGCTAAAGACAATGAACAATGCAATTTACCTTTTGAGATAATAGGATGATTTTCCCAATGGTTGCTGGGCCTGGTTAAACAAATCGTACTGTAGATATAGACAAGACTTAACAAATGCTGACAATAAATAAATAAATAAATAAATAGTTAAATATAATCACTTCATCTAGAATGTTTAAAACTGTTCAGATATAGCTTAATGTAATGTTAAACCCCATCAACCCTAGTTGATGATAAAATCTGCGTTTATTTTTAATGAAGTGGTCAAACGAAGAAAATATGTCTTATTATTTAGCACTTAATGGTATGGTTTATTTGGCAACCTACCCCAAGTGAAAAACTCTCTATTAAAGTTTGCATAGAGTTGCATTGGTTGTGTAACATCTTTTTAAACAATCACTAGATTGACAATCACTAGATCCTAAAGACCTAAAATAGTGGATGTGCTATTTAAACAATAAAACATTTTTTTTTTTTTGGTGCTTCAAAAAAAATAATAATAATTGAACAGCGCATCAATTAGAGCGACAGATTGTAATGCAGGTTCGTGCAAGTATGCCACAATTGCCCAAATGAGGCATCTACATAAGAGCAGCGAGCGCAGGACAGACACTCTTCAATTCTTCCTCGTCCTCTTATATTTTTAACTTGATTAGTCGGATAGTCAAGATTCCACTGAAAAGGCTAGATGAGAATTTTGAATCTTGTCTCCGATTTAAGTGGCACACAAAGGAATTGTGTTATTCATCTGGTCCTGTTAACAAGGATGTCATGGAGGCAGACAGTTAGATTACATGCAAGGAGTTATTGATGGGACGGGACAGTGCCGGATCGATACTGGGGAGCTGAAGCATGCTAGCACGGGCTCCCACCCCACTCCGCACCCCTTGTACTCTCACACGCTCATCCTACTCTGTCCTTTAGCCACATATTGTAGTCGATGTCAGGCTTAATATAGGACACAAACAAGGAATTAGCACACTAAGAAATCTTTGTAAAACAATCACAGTGAACAAATACATTAAATCATAGCAAAAGAAAAGTAATTCCAAGGAGGTGATGCTGAAATACCCATTTCCGAGAAGAAAAAAAAAAAAGGAAAAAAAAGGAAGAGTTGGGTAATTGCATTTATCACACTTCCCTTTTCCTGCACTTTGTGAAGGATGATTATGAACTGCGGCATCGCTGGCGTCTCTATCGCACTGACCTGTGAATGGACTAGTGTGCTTAGCAAGGCCTTATTTGGTTTGTGCCAGGATTGTTTACGCCAACCGGTGTGCAATCTATTACTCATTTCCTACTGAGCACAGGTCACATGGGGCTAATTATTAAAGAACACAAACTTAAATTTTCCTTTTTCTGTCTAATATAGCAGTGTACACAAACCCCACTTTTCCTGAATGACTTTCCTGATTCCTCCCATCAGAATCACCAGTCAGTTATGACCGTGCATCTTCCTAGGATGGCATGTCAGCTGTGTTTACCGAATAGGTTACCTCTGAAATTAAATAGCTAAGCGGCTTGTCAAGGTTTGGTCAAATTCTCATAAATGTTTTAGGAGGAGTTGTGGATATAAGAAAAAAGTGTGAAGTCAACAGATGACGGCGCCACCACAAGACGCCGGATAGTGATTCCTAACCATCACCTAGGCCTCACAGACAGGGGAAACAAAAAGACACAAGCCATCGACTTGTTGCAAAGCGTACCATGAGTGTTGGCATTTGTGCATTGTAGAATTGTTCAACACACGCTTATTACGCACACTTGCTCCTCGCCTCATGTTTATTCTAATAAGTCAACATGCTGTAATAGCAATTGGCTCAAAACTCATTACTTTGTTTACATTAGGGTTTGGTTTAATACCAGGTAACGTGTGTGTGTGTGTGTGTGTGTGTGCGCACAGTACACAGTTTACATTTCATTGTTAATGCCTGTAGCTTGTTTGCTAACTGAGAATCTCACCTGCTCTCGTTACCCAAACTTGAACATTGTCTGTGATTGTAAGCCAATTAAGCACGGCATATTCCATGTTTTCCAAAAAAAGTGTTATGATTTAATTATCTGAACTTATTTTACCACCATGCATCATGCAAACGTTGGAGACTGGAAGCGGGATAATCTGGTCCAGATCCTTTGTTAAATCTAGTCTTCCTGATCTGTCCCCTGTACAGCATTCAGGTTGGTAAAGGAGACTTTAAGCATGGATCATCTCAGCACCGATTCTGCTCACGCTGCTACTTCAGAGCCTTCAGCAAAGCAACATCACCACGGGTAACATTAACCAGCAGCTGACCGCTTTACGGGTCATAAATCCACTCAGCACAGAAGAAGCGATTACAAGTCTCCCTATTGTTCTTATGACGCTTATCGCTCAGCGTGGAAAATAGAAACATAGCCATCTTTTCCCCCTTCAGAGCACCTTTTGTGCTTAGGACATAATCAATCATGTTTCCCTTAACTATTCTACTAAAACCTTAGGACACCTTACTCTTGGGCTTTCGTCTTGCTGGTGGGGGATTGGAACATCTCTTTATCCACTGTGAAGCTACCAGGGAGGACCAAATCTATGGTTTCCAAGCACCCATGCTCATGTTTCTGGAATAATAAAAGCTTTATTGATCACCATCTGACTTGGGCCTGTAACATACCAATGCAACCTCGTCACCCTCCGGGTTCCAAATCTCTTCTACCTCTACATAATCCTTTGTGGGAGGAAAAAAAAAAACACTTGAGACTAAACAATGTTGCATAGAGTCTGGTGTAGGCAAAAGTTCCGTGTCAGACCCAGTAGAACAATTGCATGGAGCAGAGTATTGGATTTAAAAAAAAAAAGTCACAAAGGGAACCTATACAACATTGGGCTTAATGTTTTGGCTGATCTGTGACTATGAACCATAGTTTACCAAGGAAGAAATATGAAATAGACAAATAACAGATCAGACTAGGTTTTATTTGAGGGGAAATCTACATCAAAAGATATTTAACGTAACATTGACTGATCCGAGAACATTGATCAAGTTTACACATGAGGAAGCGTACTTTTTTTTTTTTTTCCCCACAGTATATAGTGGCTGATGTTTGAACCCCAGGAAGGATCAAGTTTTTGAGGCATATAAATATCTAAGCAGCATGGTCACTTAAATTGTGTGTGTTTTAAAGGCTTGCAAAAAACAGCAGTAACGTGATGGACTATTCAGTTGAGTTATGTAACCCACGCTTCCATTAATCCACTTCATCCTTACTTCAAATATCCAATTAATCAATTAAACCTTTTGTCCATGCCACCACCCATCCCTCAAACCATTCAATAAATTAATCCAACCACCCATGCATTCATCCATCAGTTGCCTTTATTTCTCTTCCCATCCATCCACTCATTCATCCTATAATGATCTAATACATTTATGATTAAATGAATCAACATATCCATCCACCAATCCACTAACCATTAATTAATCCCTTAATCAGTCCATCAACCCCTTCCTCAGTTCATCTTCATCCCCTCATCCATCCGACACCAACCACTGAATCCAAACCACAACGCGCACCCCCCCCCCCCCTCCACATCCACTGTGTGTCTATAACACAGACTTTCACTTCTTGTACAACCAATCGAATGACTTTGTTAAAGTATCACATACGCATCTATAATAGTTAACTCATTTCTATTATAGATGCATCATTGTGTTCTTTCAACCACATTTAAGCGGGGACTACAAGGTGAAGTCAAGGTTGCACTGAATTTTGATTTTAGCCTTTAGTATTTTATTAAATCTACATAGAAATAAGTTGTACAATCGAGACTGCCACAGTAGCAGTACACACACTCCGGGGCATGGCAGTCCTAGTTTGAAGGACCATCTGACCTTTGAAGTGTGTAGCTAAGCCCTTTTATGCAGTCTGCACCACTGAACTACCTCCTTTTGACTTTAGCCTGAAGCCAAACATGACGACTTCCACAGCGAAAGAGACGACGTGGCCGACACCCTGTTCTGAGCGTGCTCAGTAAGGAACGGTGCGTTTGATGAAGAGCATGCATATTTCATACACGTCAGCTCTTATTTGGGAGAAGATTAAAGAAGGGGAAGGGCAGAGCAGAAGGGCAGGAGTGGAAGGAGGCAAAGGAAGTTGGAGGTCAACGATAACAGGATGAATTATAAAAAGGGTCTAGACGTAAAGATCTTGCCCTCCATTTGTCCACTGGTTCCGGCAGATGTTTCCTGAGGATATTTTAATTATGAAGGAAATGTAATTGTGTAACGTGTGAAATTTATTCTTTATCGCTCAGCTTAATTTCCATAGACGTTCCCATACAGTTAAGTGCGTGTCAGACGGTCATCATTTAAGTCATATTATATTATCTACTTGCTTTCCTTCGTCTTTCTCCTCCGATAGAATTATTTACTACACGCTCCTGACGAAATGTTCAGTTTGCCCGAGGACAACCTGTAGACACACAGCAATCAAAGCAACACTATCCTCTCCCCTCGAGTTTCAGAGAGAATAGGCAAGATGAAAGGGGGAAAAACAACAACTAACAGGAGTAAGACTACAGTAGGTGTTGAGTTTTACTTAATGCTACTCATCAACTAAGAATATGCTCATGCCGTGAAAGTGTTCTGATAATATCAGTGATTAATAACAGACTATGACTATCCCTCATCTACTGTACATTCATACACATGCATACATACAGACACACTGTATATATTTAAATCATATATTTAAATAAATAATATACAAAAAAAATGTGACCGTGCAATATTTTCAAATATTTAACTACACTGGGTATGAGCTATAAATATTTAGGTGAGTGTAGTAGTAGTAGTAGTACTGTAGTAGTAGTGGTGGTAGCTGGCAGATACGAAGAAGAGCAACACTTTATTTAGAAATGAATGCAGGACATAGTGGGATAAGTCAGTAATATAAGTAATTGGAACAAACATATTATTAAGACCTGAATCGCCATCACTGTTGTCGGATGTTGAAAAAAAATGCTTTTAAGGCCACCTAATAGCAGCTCATTGCTAATGTACTTAAAACCCGACACTCACGAGTTGTCTAGCGCCTGTCACACGTGATGTGTTAAAAAAAGCCTTGGGGTGTGTGAATAATTCTGAAAGAACAGACAGAGGGCAGATCAGATCAGTAGACAATGAGGATTGTGCGAATGTGTGCATGTGCATGCGTGTGTGTGAGAGAGAGAGACATTTCTCGGTGATATGAATTAAAGATGACAGTGAGCTCTCTGTGAGGATTCCAGGGCAGACTGGATTCTGAGGAGGGTGAAAGAGTGAAAAGCCGGCTGTCACTCATCCTACCATCGACGCACTGTCCTGGTATGCCTGCGCTCACACTATATTTGTTCAATTCCTTCTCACTTCTAGACATTTTTTTTCTGTTTTCATTTTTTCCCCTTTAAACAACATCTTAATCTTAAGCCCTCTTTCTGAAATGGCACCAAATGTTATCTAACCTTTCTTTTTTCCGACATTTCTCCATCCTTTTGTACAAGTCATTAACTCAGTGTCTGCTGTTTCGTCCATGTGTGTGCATCTGTATCATCATGTAATAGGCATGTAATAAGTAATCTTTCACTTATCTCTTGGTACCTTGCTAAAGTAATGCCAGCTGTGCAGGCAAACAGTCAACATCTGGAATCTTATCCACACACATCCATAGGAAGTAAAACAAAGTACTGTGCAAAGGTCTCCAGTCTGACCTCATTTCTTTTTACATTAAATGATGTAGAAAAGGGGAACAAACGTTTTTACTGCGGCAGACCAAAAATTGCATAAAGATTAAAAATTTTAAAAGTTACAAATCAGCTGTTTATGTAACAAACTCTGCAGCAACCTCATTTCCCCTCCCGTCTGCTCCAAGCACTTCATTCATCATCACCAGTATACTAATCACCAGACTTGATCATCTGTCATCATCTGCACCTGTTTCTCACTGGTTCATGCATTAAATTAGAGGCAAATATATATGCTTTGATGATGCATTAGTTCATAATGTTCCTAAGGACTCCATAAAAAAATTTAAATAAGAAATTCTGGCTCTTTTGAAGAAAAAT
>JAQMYG010000038.1:30337881-30349348 GCA_030014215.1 Clariallabes teugelsi | reverse complement strand
TCTTGCTTGATGCACAGACTGCACAGGAACAACCTCAGCCAAGTGCCAGCCACGAGGCTCCTTCAATAGGCCGTCCTCTAAAAAGATACGCTAATGTAAGCTTCATGTATAACTCTCAATTCAGCCAACAGAAACCCACATACCTGGTTGACCACCAACCATGACACCAGACACAAAAGAAAAGGGGCGGGACTCATGACCCAACCTACTTTACTAACCACTTTATATAAGCCTCCCCTGCCTAATGATAGGACAAACACTAAACAGCCAGCCAATCAAATGCCAGTAGGAAGAGTTTCACTCATCCTGCCACAATCACAAACATCTACCTTGTGTAGAAGAAACAGCAGTTATGATCTTTCCGTCCTTCTCTGGATATCTTTCACTCATCACTTTCATTTTATTATTAGATATTATGTTTCTTTCCACTTGTTCAAATCCAAACTAATAAAAAAATTGCATGGTTTACTCTCCATTTGGTCTAATAACTGTGGGCTGGAGAACCTCTTAAGCAGATAACAGACAATAAAATGCATTAATATTCATTGTGAACATAGAGTACAGTAGGTCACTGTGAACTGAAACGTGTGGATTTGATTATCCAGCAATTTGAAAAGGCCATGTCATGTATATAAATAAAATAAAGGTTTTGTCTGTACATTGGTCAGAGCTCGCTCTTTTCTGTGGGCGCGTCTTAAATCGGCTGCTGGACAGAATTTAATGAAACCTTTGCAGTAATTAAAGTTTAACCTGCACCATAAGTGAAATCAACATGTTGACTAAAATCTGTAAAATTACTGTATGAACAGTTATGTACTTGATTTTTATCCACTTTAAAATAAGCTTCTAATAAGCTACACCTGCAGCAATAGATATTAATTACAAAAGATAAGCTGAATATTTTTACTGTGATTAGTTTATATTTTCACTGCTGAAATAACTTAATCTTTATCCACTTTAATTTTCAATTTCTCCTACAGTATATGATTTACTCTCCGATTACCAAACACGAAGTGTATTTGGCTGATACTCAACCTTATAAAATTTTATTTCTTTATATTAATATGTCAGTCAGAGAGCCGTACAGAAAGACAGACATGTGCATGGGCTTCAACCTAAAATAATAATATCACTGATAACATTAAAACTGATCGGTTTATTTTTAGCTTTAACCTTTTAACTCTTTTACCGTCAACAACAGGTACTTATGCTAGTAATGAATACAAATAATCTTTAAGCACAATCATTATACTGGCAGGTCTAGTGAGTTTAAAAAGCAATTCCTGTCACTATGGTCACTGTGAACTGATAAGTGTGGGTTTGAGGTTTGAAATGTCCCTTTTATTTTAACAATGAGATAAAGGTAATTATACAACGATTAGTTCTGATTAATTAATCTGATTAAGCAAATCCACAAATGGTGATATTGAGCAAAACAGCGCTGGAACATTTAACTATATGTATCACTCCGTGTCACAGCTGTTCCAACAATCATTAATTACACTAACTGTCGTCACCAGCATGGGTGAAAGTAGGTCAGTATGGTCCGCAGTACTGGGAAGGGGGGAGAGCAGCTACCTGCCAAAACTTACACTTAAAACCAGTCACAGAAGCACTTTCAGCCAGAAAACCACACCTTATAATGTAATGTAATCTCTTAAACAACACTTTGTCTCCTTAGCATAAGTAATTCCCAAATCCCTAACCCCTGAAGATGGGCACTACTTGGTATATGGAATAGGGTATGGTACACATGGAACAATGGAATGTATGCACTACATAGTGCACTGGCTTTCTATTTGATGTTATTTGGGATTCAACCCTGAAACCCGAAGTTAGCTCATATTCTAAAGTAAAATATGTGGAAAGATCTTCATGACTGTCCACCACCTCCATGCTTTATTTTCCTGTCAGTCGCTAACTGTGCAGAAGGATATGTGTTGGCGGAGCAAAATAGCTGGTTATAAATAAACAAATAAATAATAAATAAAAAAATTTCTTAGCTATTAAAATATTGTTGAATCTAGGTAAACCTACCTATAATTTATTTAAATAAGATTACAAAAGTGGAGTTCTTGTTGTTTTGGCAGTTTTTGGTAGAATTCTGCAGAATTTTGCTAGTTTTTAGAAATAAATTCCCAAAAACTAGAAAAATTATTTGCCATTAGGACAAGACTTTTTTGCTTGCGATTTAAGTCAATTTTGACTAGAGATAAGCATAATAGTCTTATATTTAGTTTGTTGTAATCTGATTGTTAGAAAGTGAGAATAACTAACTATAACTATATTCAAGATCTCTCACTTGCTATGTGATGATGAATGTTGTTTCATCATTCTTTTTTTTGTAATGTGATGATGAATGTTGTTTTAGAAACTGTTATATAAAAGAAATATTACACTAGAGGTTGTGTTGTTAAGACTGATATCATTAACACGTGCTGCATCACAGCTGTGCTGAGAGAACAGCACTCTCTAATATAACAGCACTCTCTAATATAACAGCACGCTCTAATATAACAGCACTCCCTAATATAACAGCACTCTCTAATATAACAGCACTCCCTAATATAACAGCACTCTCTAATATAACAGCACTCTCTAATATAACAGCACTCCCTAATATAACAGCACTCTCTAATATAACAGCACTCTCTAATATACTGTAACAGCACTCCCTCTTGTGTGATATTGCTTAATTATGAATGAGACTTTCTTTATGAAATGAACTATCTATGCTTCTTGAACTTGATTATTATTATTATTATTATTATTAACAATTGACAAGGGAAGATGTGGTAGACAGAGTTAGATAGAGACAAATGGTCCGCTGTGGCGACTGCTAACTGGAGCATATAAGAATAAGAAGGTTATTATTATTAACAATAATTATACAAATATTATATATATATATTAAACTAGATGTGCCCATGACTTCGTTCGAGGAATTTCATTGCAGCGCATTTAAAAATTTTTTGAGATGAACTAAATATTGTATTTAAGATGGCCGTTGTGTAGAAAGTAAACTTGGATTGTTTGTTAAGAGCTGAAGGATGCTGGCGTTCCACTGTCAGTGCTGTTACCAATAAGCGTGTAAACGCTGCACAGCTAAAATCTCAGTGTGACAAATTAATCTGCTTTCAGAAAGAGCAGCTGTTTAACTGCAGTCAGAGAAGCATCACGTGCTGTTTTTATTTTAGCATCCAAGGTAACTTTTTTATTCACTCACTGAGTGCGCAGGATACGCCAAAAACACCATACATATCCACTATGTCCAGACATCGAACCATCCGGTTTAGAGCCTGTTAAAGTTCTGAGATTGTTAAGTTGGACAGATAAATAACAGAAAGTCCAACCCATCATGTCCCCTCCCCATCACACATACATAGACACACGGACAACTCATTATGCACAAGCACTTAAATGATCGTCTTGATTAAAACCCAAAATGTTGTAAATACAGGCCCGGGTCTGGAAAATGAAAATTTAAAATCCCTACTGTAGCTTTTACAGGATTTTCATATCCATACATCCATACCTTGTTGTGTACTTATAATAATCTTGTTTTTTTTAGTAAAAACATACATAACACTTTAAGCCAAGGTACTGTACAGTGGGGTTAAAAAGTATTTAGTCAGTCACCAATTGTGCAAGTTCTCCCACTTAATTACAGGAGAAAGGCCTGTAATTGTCATCATATGTATACCTCAACTATGAGAGACAAAATAAGAAAAAAAATCCAGAAACTCACATTGTAGGATTTTTAAAGAATTTATTTGCAAATTATGGTAGAAAATACGGTATTTGGTCAATAACAAAATTTCATCTCAATATTTTGTTATATACACTTTGTTGGCAATGACCGAGGTCAAAGTTTTCTGTAAGTCTTCACAAGGTTTTCACACACTGTTGCTTTTATTTTGGCCCATTCCTCCATGCAGATCTCCTCTAGAGCAGTGATGTTTTGGGGCTGTCGATGGGCAACACAGACGTTCAACTCCCTCCAAAGATTTTCTATGGGGTTGAGATCTGGAGACTGCCTAGGCCACTCCAGGACCTTGAAATGCTTCTTACGAAGCCACTCCTTCGTTGCCCGGGCGGTGTGTTTGGGATCATTGTCATGCTGAAAGACCCAGCCACGTTTCATCTTCAATGCCCTTGCTGATGGAAGGAGGTTTTCACTCAAAATCTCAAGATACATGGCCCCATTCATTCTTTCCTTTACGCGGATCAGTCGTCCTGGTTCCTTTGCAGAAAAACAGCCCCAAAGCATGATGTTTCCACCCCCATGCTTCACGGTAGGTATGGTGTTCTTTGAATCCCATTGAGGTTGTGGACAGGTGTCTTTTATACTGATAACAGATGCCAGTAATACAGATGAGTGGAGGACAGAGGAGCCTCTTAAAGAAGAAGTTACAGGTCTGTGAGAGTCAGAAATCTTGCTTGTTTGTAGATGACCAAATACTTATTTTACCGGGGAATTTTCCAATGAATTCATTAAAAATCCTACAATATGATTTTCTGGATTTTTTTATTTTTATTTTGTCGCTCATAGTTGAGGTATACCTATGATAAAAATTACAGGCCTCTCTCATTTTTTTAAGTGGGAGAACTTGCACAATTTATGGCTGACTAAATACTTTTTTGCCCCATTGTATAATGAATTAAGAAAAAAACTATACCATTGTCTAATCTCAACCCCATGAGTTACATAATTTCTGTACTTCATCAAATCATTCAGTAAGCCCTTGTGTCCTGTAGATGGTGTCATCCTGGAAGAGACGGCACTCACCGGATAAGAATGTTTCTTTGTAGAATACTAAACTGAGCTGTATTTATTTGTATTTAAATGGACCCATCCATAACACGCCTTCAAAATGCCTTGCCACAGTATAACCTATGCACTGTTGAGTTCCTCAGTCACTCATTTGAATTTACATGAATTATTCTATCATCTTTTATTTGTATTTGCTGCATTAAGTGTGTAGAAAGTCCACGCTGCGTTAAGCTTTAGTAGACCCATTGTGTCAGACATACTGTAATGTAGGTGAGTATAATCCCTGTGGTTGTCTCCTCCTAACCCTCCGAATTCAATCATTCTTAAATAGTTAATGAGCTAATAAGGTAGAATGCTAAACTCTGTAGTGATCTGACCCTCCGAGACACTCTTATAATAGACAGGCAATTTTTAGATGATATGGTAAGCAGCTAGTACGGTCATAATCAGACCTCTCATAGCCGGGTTTCATTTCCTCTGTCACTTTTAATAATAACACAATAACTACCCCTTAATGGAATATTTTATATAAGCCTAATTTTATACAGAGTCTTGGAACACTGAGAACTATTTTCTAATATATTATTGAAAGCTCGTCGGCTCATAACGATTCATAGATTCACAGATTCAGACAAGAATAAAAGAATGACATCATACGATATTTTTAATTCCAATCCTAGTCCTCCACTCTGATCTGGACCAATCCCTTGCTCTCCTACGGCACTCTCGACACAATCCTGTCCATATCTAGGATAGCGAGGGTACAAGCCAGGAAACATGACACAGCATAGAGTTAACAACACGAATACAAGATAATACTTTCCAAGTATGAGCAGATAAACATGAGTCGTGATGCATAAAACTATCAGAATGTAACACGGATCAGGTGAATACAATCAGTGACAGGACGGGGCGGAGACATTATCTCATAACATGGAAATGTATATAACTTCAAGTTATATACACTTTATACATATGGATCAGTTATTCAATATGCATAACTGTAAAGTATAGAGTTGAAATTAAAAAAAAAAAAATTTTAAACTCCATTTTTGTTAAACCCTAAAAGAATTGGCAGCTCAGTGAAGAATCACCAACACTTTATGTCCATGCCCAATCCCCGCCAGAGCTGGGGTCCCCTGGTAACGCCTTAAACTGCCACAGTCCAATCTGTGATGCATTATTTATGCCTTCAGTCATTAATTTACGCCCCTATGGACTGGAGGTCGGGCAGGCTGATGAGCAGCACAAGGGGCCTGAAGAAGCTGTCATCTAAACTCTGTCATCAGCTAAATGATATGAGGCCTGTCATACGGATCCTGAGAGATGAGAGAGCGTGTGAAGTTGGCAGAGGAAGACAAGTTAAGTCTCCAAGCTCAACTAAACATTCAGCTACAGCTTGTATCCACAAATGTCATAACAGCCATCAAGAGACGACATATCACATTAGATGACTCGTAGCGACTAAAAGAGTCTCAATTGCATGTCATATGCAAGGGGCGTTCAAGTCAAACCATTTCTTGTGAGTGAAGGCATAAAGCTGATTGGCATTTACAGATGACTTCAAGCACTGTATGTAATGAGACTCTTAGCCGGCTACTTTGTTACCAACTTGCATAAGAGACACATCTGAGGATTTGGGAACGCCAATTAACCTAATCTGCATGTCCTTGGACTGTGGGAGGAAACTGGAGTACCTGGTGGAAACCCACCAAGCGCGGGGAGAACATGCATTGGAATTTGGTTCATGCTAGAGCTGGGCCTTAGGAGTTCAGAGTTATGTTTTTATTTATTGTTGGCTGTTGAAAGCAGTTATTTTAAGTACATACGAGGGGGTATCAAAAGGTTTGTGATTAGCTCTGTTTACTAGCTCAGTTTTTTTTTTTCTACCCTTTGTCCTTCCTCAGGTGCCTTAAAACCTGGCAGTAGAATTCAGTATTGATGATCTGGCCTCTGTGGACGAATTCTCGGAGCACAGTGCCGTGGTGTTGAAAAAGATGATGAGCTTGCACTTGGTCAAGCTGCAGGCCTGCCTCGCCTGATGATGAGCGAGATAATGGGCTCTTCCACTGTGCAAATTGTTGCTTTGTCTCATGACCGTACTTTTTGTAAGTTGCTCTGGATAAGAGCGTCTGGCAAATGGCTAAATGTAAATGTACAGTAAATGTACTTATACACCTAAGTTTGGTCACGGGTAATGATCCTCGACATGAAGGACGAGTTATCCACGGCATGCTGACGGACTTCTTGCCAGACTTCCATGCGATGTTCCTTTTCCTCCTGGGTCAGAAGCCTGGACAATGGCAGCAATGTTGTGGATTGTTTTCCGACAATCATCATGCACAAGTTGCTGAGTGGTTTCAACATTTTTTTCGTCATTGATGTCCTGATCTCTTGTCGTCTCCCAGTGATGTTCTTTTACTCTTGAAGCATGCATGCCACTGAAGTCACCACTTTATAGTGATGCAGCATCACTATAAACTTGCCGAATCGTGTCAAACGTCTGCAGGTTCGCCTGCACATCACTGGGAGACGACAAGAGATCAGGATATCAATGACGAAAAAAATGTTGAAACCACTCAGCAACTTGTGCATGATGATTGTTCGCCCAATCATGCAGGTTCACACAGTTTCACACAGAACTTCACCTTGTTCTGCACACCTTTTGGCACACTGACTTATGAAGGTCGGTGCTTACAGTTACTGTGTGTACAGCCTTGTGCTGCCATCTGTTGGCGTGTTAAAGAACTGGTCTTGAAACTTTATGACACCACCTCATATACAGCAGTTAACAATTGTCCTTTTTAAATGGCCTTGTATGCTGTACAAAGCAGCATTAGACTATTACACCTTATTTGTATTACCACAAAACAATACACTCTGAATTATGATAAGTACTGTATGTACATGGGGTGTTCAAATCAAACTGGGACTTTTGCTTATACAGAATAACAGAACATATTTTTGAGAGTAAAAACTAAAAATCTAAGAATCTAAGAGAAGGAAACTAAGAATTTAATTTCTGTACAGTGCTTGAAGAGTTCTGTAAATGTCAATCAGTTTTCCGCCTTCATTTATGAGAAATTTCATTACAAGTCCTAGTTTGATTTAAAAACCATCCATATGTACTATACAAGTGCCGAAAGGAAATATGGCTAAACTCTGTGCTGACCTTCCGGGTTTAAAAATATTCCATCAACGAGTTGGTCTCATTTTCTACTTTCCCGACGATGCCATTAAACTAAGAGTGTATAATGAATACTACTACCACATTGTTCATATAAATCAAAGGCTCTAAAGCTGAACTTATACTTCACTGCTGATTCTGTGCATTGGCCATATATAGTGAATAATGCATTCTAAATCTAATAAATCTTTAATAATATCATACTGCTATTGTATTACATTGGTGTGAGACAGCATGGTTTAAAAATACCTGGTCAATTAGGACTTTCTGTTGCAGCAGCTATAAAACGGTACAGTCCTATGTACACCATACTGTACATACATACTGTATATGACCCAGACCCTGGAGTATTATCCTCCCTGATGTTCAAGGGGACACGTCCTACATTAATCATTTGTGGGGTCACTTTGACTTTGAAAAATGCGTATGTTAAACTAAAGCATGAGGGTTTTTTTTTTTTGTTGTTGTTTTTAAGTGCACAAAAATGAAATAATTCTGAAATACTGTATATTTACCCCTCAAATTCCTATTACTAGTGAGTAAATAGAGAAAATAAAAGCGTTAACCTGTCTTTAACGTAAAATCCCCAAGCAGAAAAAAAAAAAACATAACATGCAGTTTTAAAAAGTGAATTAACTTAAGATTTAAATATTGTGTTTTCCACATAGTGACTCACTAAGGAGCAGAATTGAGTGTGAAGAAATAAACTGTAAAATAAAAAATGTATTAGCATGCTAGACGACTTGGTTACTCAGATGATGCAATCAGAATGTAAGGACATTCCTGAGAGAATAACAGAGGGAGAGAGAGGGGGAGAAAAAAAAAAACACAATTTTAATATTGCGCTCAAGTTCAGGATGCTCACACTTAGTTATTGTTAGTAGATTAACTGCAGTTCCATAAGGTCACCCATTATTAGGGGAACCCCATTATATGAAAACATTTGTTATTTGTCAAAGCTGTCAATATTAAGTATGCAGTTTGGCTTGCGTTCTTTTAATGATTATGTTGTGCCAATAGTCAACAGCTTTGCAAATTAAGTCTGTACATTCTTCTTGCCAAGAAAATTTGTTTTCAAATGTCTAAATTAATAATAAATATTCATAATTACTGCACATACCCTAATTTCATCTACACCAGCTTTCTGGATGACTCCTATCAAAACTGTACCTTTTTTTTCATGTAAATATGTGATGTCCCCTCTATCTATCTCTTATCATCTGTACTCATCATACATTTTCATGTGTTTCAGCAAGTTTCTCAAATGATCTAACACGCTCCATAAACTAGGTCATACCTTCTATCTCCCATTGCAACATAGTGTAACAACTGGCTGCTAACTTAGTTTATGTGAGCGGTTCCGTCTAGCAGGCCCGTGGCCAAATGATGTCTTTTGTGTCTCATTTCCTGAGAAGTTATGTTCCACATCTGGGAAAAGTTTGGCAAGGATCAGATGCCTGATGGCAAATTAATTTTGTGTAGACTGACTGCGCTTCACCCGGGTTAGTGGTTAGAGCTGTGAGGGCTCGCACCTCCAGGACTGAGGGTTCGAGTCCCGCCTTCAGGTCTGTGTTCGTGCAGTTTGCATGTTCTTTACATGATCTGTGGGTTTCCCCATCCCCATAGCCCCAAGATACAGTATGCAGATTAGGCTAACTTGATTAGGTGGCATTTGGAAATTGCCCGTAGTGTGAGAGTGTGCGTGTTTGTGCCATGCGATGGACTGTTCACCTATCACCGAGTCCCCTGGGACAGACTCCCCCTCCCCCCCTCCCCCTCCCCACCACAGAAACATTGTATTATAAGCGGTATTGATCATGGATGGGATTTCTCACGATTTAAGCCATAACTTTCGTTACAGGGGGAAAACGTCTTTAAAAACTGCCTTTTTGCTAGAGGTATAAAGATATAAATGCCTTATCTTGGAAGCATTGCTCACCAGGTGAACTGAAAATTTCTGCCTAGAGCTGTGTCACCCAGTATTAAAGCCACTCCACTGATTTTCACATGAAGGTACTGTACAGAGTGGGTCTTGTGTTCCCTTTGTGTGATCCTGTTATTATTTAAAGTATTTAGAGTGACCATTGGCTATTCAATTCGCAGCTCAAATATTCACCTGTCACACAGAGAGAAGACTTCTTTTTCTATAACCAGGGGACCACTGGGTGACTGATGTCATCATTATTGTCTACTCTCGGGTCTATATCAGTCTCATCCTTATTGGCAGACATTAAAGGTGTGCCACTCTAGGAAGTCTGGGGGCTGTTATCTGGATATCCCTGCAATCCTCCGCAGCTCTTCAAGGCTAACATTGCCTCTTCTATCGCAGCAGGTATTTCTGAGCACCTACGTACATCTGGACTCTTAGATCCTAATGTGGGTTGTTTTCCCATGACATGTTGAGTCTCACTATACTGTACATGTTGCTTAGGAGTGTTTAAATAAACCAGTTGATTACACCTTGCCTGGATGAAAAAAAATGGTCACTGTCATAGAAAGGTCAAAATATTGTCCTGTCCAACAAATTATCAGAGTCAGGGAAAGAATGCAAAGACATGAAATAATGCACCCATTGTGCATAGTGTCAATTGTAGGCATTGTTATTCAGTTAATCAAGTCTAGGCTCAACAACGTTGAGACTTGGCTGTACCGAGTCCTGTCTCCCGTGACATACAGCTGTCCAAAACAAAGTCTGGTGAGGACGTGGTCGAAGGAAAATGCAGAAGGAACTTAAAAAGGACATAGTAATGATGGCATTGACATTTAACAGCATTTCTAACACCGTTTAAGGACATACTACAAGTATGACACTGATGAGTGTGGATGGTGTGTTCTGACCGAGTTGTCATAACAACCTCTTCAGGCTTGTGCTATAACCATGACAGGTCCACATTAAGTTGATATTAGACATGTCTGGTGCTGGGCATGCATGCAGCAGGTTATTAGAATGTCTATGTTACATTCAGTAACTTTTGTATGAATACCGGATCCAATGTGTCACACTCAGGCGCCACTTCATGATGAAAGGTGCTGCACATGTCACGGTATTTATTCTTACCCACCAGGTGCGAGTGCCCGGTAGGAGCATGGTGCGATCTGATTGACATGGTAACAACACGGTTCGATCTCGTTGCATGTGACGAGAGCATGATCATGTGCCTGATAGGAAATTAGTGACAACTTGATTCATTGAGAAACAAACAGGGTAGTAGGAGGATAGGAAGTAGTATGAACTTTAAAAAAAATGAACAAATGCAAACTTTTCCATTTTGACCTCATTCCCGCTGCGTTCTTCGAAATTTTTAGGACACAGTGAGAACTTATTGGTTGTCATCGCAGTGTGACGGGGGCAACAATTTGCCACAATTGTTGCCTGTTGCGCTGTTTCTTTGCCAACCAATGTTTTTTTAATATTTTCTTCCATTTGCAAAAGAACATTTTTGGAGCTTTTCTAAACTTTTCAAAGAATGTCTTTAAAAAAAAAAATAAATAAAATAAAAAAATAA
>JAQMYG010000038.1:30321834-30332462 GCA_030014215.1 Clariallabes teugelsi | reverse complement strand
CAATGCAAGACACCCTACGAGACCACCCATCTCCCATGCTACAGTTAACTAACAATAACTAATAATAATAATAATAATAAGTTAATAATACGTTAATAATAATTAATAACAAGTTACAATATGTCACTTTTCTTATATTGTCATTTATAAACCATCCTGAACTACAGGAAAATACATTAAACTGGACTGTATTTACAGTTTTTTCAACCCATTTGTTTAAAATGTGAATTATTTTTTAATATTTCATTTAATCATCTTCTATATTTCTTATCCTACAGTATAGAGGGTCGCAGGAAGTCTGGAGCATTATCCCTAGGGATTTGGAATATAAGGCGGGGTACACCCCGGACAAGGTGTCAATCCTTTGCAGAGGCCACAGTGCTATTTTTTTATTTTACGTTAACTTCTTAATTATTTTTATTTCTATCATTATGAAACAACAATTACTGTAAATATAAATCTTTAATCATACTGTGTGGCACCACTTTGAGACAAACATTTCTATGACACACATTTCTGAAACCACAGTTCATTTACAAAATAAATAAATATAATGATAATAAAACGTGTAAGAATATTAGTAATCGCCAAAGACAATGGCTGGCGGTGATATCTGATGGCTTAAATTCTGAAGAATGACATCTTGACCTTTCTCCTGGTGTATAATCTCAGTCTCATGCTGTCATATGAGTGAACACCATCATACTTATATTCCAGCTGTTTTTCCACCAGGCACTAGAATTTTGATGAAGTGGTGTTCATCAGTAAAAAACAAATCTAGTCTCCAAAGACTTAAAGACATTTTAAAGAGAAATGTCTTCATATTGCCAAGGGCAACCCCCTTTCTCTATACAGGCTTTACCTCGAGTGCAGACAAAACCTCTCATCAAAGAAAACATCCAAGAGGCCAAAAGGGAATATGAAAACAAGAAGAAGAAGAAAAAAGGAATGCAGACAGAAGGGAGGAGGCATGAGCGCAACAAAAGATGGAGAGGGAATAGAAGCAACTTGTGTTTGCAATCTTATTAACATTGCTTCCTGAGTGTGGAGACAATCAAATATAAAATGTACAGCGTGCCAGGAGAGAATGATTAGCATACAAATACAGTTGTTTTGATAGCTGGGTTAATGAGTGGATGGTGTAAACAAGAAGCCAAGATTGTGGTTCACAAGTAAATTAAGAGAAGTACTATCCTTTTTGTGTCTGTGTGTGTTACCACCTAAAAAAATTTGCCATAACAAAGGTTTATACAAAGATGAAGCAAACAGGGTAATTGGCTTTATTACACAGTCACAACAACTTGCTCGGGAAATCAGTATACAGGACGGAGTCTGGCTGTAAAATCTTGAGGTCGAACATCAGACGTCAATACGCAGATTGCAGTCTGGGTGCATGAAGTATAATAGTTTAAAACTACTTTAGCAGGGCAGATAAACAGGTTCTTCTTAGCCTTGTAAATATGTTCAAGTCAAACCGGGATTTGAAATAACCCACAGAATGAGTGAAGCCATATGACTGTCTAATATTTACAGAAGACTTTAAGCACAGTACGGTGATGATGGCTCGGAGCGTCTACATGAACATTCAGCGCGTGAAACATCTGATCTTTGAAAATAGATGGATAACTTGTCACTAGCTTGTAGAAGAAACGCATCTGTGTGTGGGAACTGTACACACAATCATTCACCAACATCCACTTGCTCATGACAGGATTATTGCCACGTCCCCTGTACAGACCTGGATGGATGGTTCCATCCATGTGCCGTCCAAAACAATCCAAAACAATGGGCGACGCCCCCTGTACAAACCTGACATCACTCTAAACCATTTCCACATGTTTGGGCTGTTAAAGGAGTTCCTGGGACACCAGTGTTTCAGACATGAAGCTCCAAATGACTCTGAAAACACTACTGAGAAAACTTTCTACCTTGATGGTATCCAAGCACTAGTAAAACCCTGGGATAAGTGCAGTAGTGTAGCAGGGGGCTATATAGAGAAATAAAAGGTTACGTTTTTACTTTCATAACTTGAATTTCATGACTTGAATAGCCAGTATATAAACTGTTGTTGACTGAAATGTTTTGAAAGATGCTTAAATATGGTGGCCTTTAGGGACAAAACGTACACAAATCTGTATATTATTTGTGCTCTTTGGTCTGATTAGAGAATGGATGACATGTCTTGTTGGGTGTTGAGCTTACTCTCTGCATCCTCCAGATGTGTCTTATACATATTTCCCATAAGAAATTTTACCATGCTATTTTTGACAGTACCATGTTACTTAGAGTATTTGCTAATATGGTACATGATTCTACCACAGTATATACTTTGGTACAATTCCTCATGTACTGTACTGTAGCAGGGTACATGTTTCTATGATGGTAATGTACTATGGAACACGTACTGTACCAGAAATCTGCTAAAATATGTTTTGCATGTTTATGTACTATGATGATAATGTTTTTATAGTAACCTCTGCAGTTCCATTTTACCTGTTATGGTACCTTCCAAAGGTTACCGCACAATACTTTGTCTGGAAGTTGAATCATGTCAACTGGATATCTTTCTTTTTGGTAGAAATGTTTCACATTTTACTTTTTAAAGTAACTTCCTCAATCTAAGGAAATATACTCAAGGATTCTCTTCTGCTTGAAAAGGCTGAACAATAAATGAGTCCAACAGTTTTCATGGTTTAAATGAAGCATGGCACAGGTGAGGGAATCAATGATTTAATGCAACGGTTTAAAACGTGGCTCAGCCAATTGGATTCTGATCTGATTAACCTTTCAGCATTAAATAGTGTTTTTGACTGAAATGTTTTGAGAGATGCTTAAATACTGTATGGTGGCCTTGAGGGACAAAGCGTACATAAATCTGTAAGAGCAAACATTACAGAAGTCTGGTGCAAATTTGAAAACATACAAATGTGACAGCACATGCAAAAAGTAAAACACTGCGAATTGAAAAAAACAGAATGTTAAAGCACATGGTTGTACGACTATGATAAATAAATTGCTGCTAATATTTACTATGCAACTTTATTTTGTTTCTATAATAATATGCAACACTATGGTTCTAATAACTTCAAAACAAACTTGTTTATTCGCCTCTGAAAATCTACTGTAATTGACGTCTCGTACACTGATACTGGGCTGCGTAGTCGCTAGGTCAAATCAGGCGTATCACTCCTCCTACTACGATTTGCTTTGTTTTTGCATGTGCTTTGACATTTTTTAGGTGTTTTGGATTTGCAGTATTTTCCTTTTTTTTTTTTTGCACATGCTCTGCATTTTATACGTTTTTGTATTTGCAGAGCATTTCTGTAATGTTTGTGCTTTTGTCCCTAGCGGCTACCATACAGTAGTTAACAATCCAGTAGCGTTTCCATTCAAAAATCTATCCATTACTCTCATATAGTACAGTATATAACAATCTTTTATAGTGGAGAATATACAGTGGGTGACCTGTAGTACAGTAGATCAAGAGCGAGCAGATGCTCTGTCCATCACATTAGCACTGTATTTTTATTGTCTTATTTTTGGTATAATATTGTACAGGTATAATTATCTGTGTGCAGATTCAGATTTTGCTTTATGAAACTAATGCATGCATGTATACAGTACACGCCATGAAAAAAAAAAGATAAACTGACTTGTGTTGGTACTAACACACTTTTTAATGTTACGGAGTGAGACCATTTTTACTGAAATCTGTATAACTCTGGATTTCATATAATTCATATAAATTGGAATGTTATAATTTTGTTTTCTAAAAACACTGTCATTTCACTGTCAACGAAGTGTTGAATTTTATCGAATCTCACATCTAAAGTCTGTTATTGCCAAGACTAGTAATCTCTACAGGCATTGTTTTCCTGTCGGAACAAGCTCAACCTGCTGGTTAGGGATGGCTTATTGCTCTTTTCGATGAGCACAAGACAATGTTTTCCCCATTGCACCATGTTGTTTTGTCTGTGATCCGAGAAGAACGTTCATGTTCTGATGTGGGTGGAGCTGCGCATCAAGGGGTTTGGCTGTCAAAATCCAAGGACACTATGGGATTTTCACGTCTACTTTGGTCCAGAATTGCACAGTCTTACTGGCTGACGATGTGTGTTATGTGTTTTGTTCTGCCATTCAACAGTGTTAGATTGCGGTAGCCAATACCCATACTATCTGTAGTGCATTTAGTATGTAGTACAAACTCCATGCACTCACACCCGAGGCAGGAATTAAACCCAGACCCTGAAGTTGCGCGGCCACAGTGCTAACCACCACGCTACCTCTGTTAAAAATTACATATTAAAATCATTTTATTGTAGATAAATTAATTATTTGTACTTCCCATAATTTCTTCAGAGGTGCCTGAAGTATTTCTCCAGTACACCACTCCAGTTGAAATAGCCTTCAGAATTTTACAGTATTTTATACCTCAAACTGCCACTGTTCCAATCCTCCTATACATGCACTGTTTCACTGTTTATGAAAATGATCTACTGCTGACCCACCAGAGAACAGCAGAACTGAGCAACAAGCAGGCGGAGGGGATCTTCTTATATGAGGTCACAATAGGGGAAATTTCTAACTGGCTTATTTAAGAACAAATATATATATAAAAAACCCATGTGAGGTTTTTTCCCCCCTAGTGACATGCACACTGTGACTAAAAACATGCACCATAAAGGGGAGGTGGGGGCTAATACTAGCGGTTAAGAGAATTAAGTTCCAAACAGTTACATAAAATCGTGAGATTTAAAATTGTGGAAACACCTTTATAAACATTTCATAAACAGAGCGTGATGATGCACATACTGAACTTTGATAACAGAGTAGCGCTGCTTCTACCAGACTTAATTATTCCACTATAGAAGAACTTGGCCTATTGATTTGTGGAGACTTCTTGCTGGCCAGTGACCTCCATGCAAGACTCCATATGTGCGTGTTGTGTTTAATGAAGGTCCACTGTAACTTAGCGGCTATGATTAATGGAAGACCCATATTGCTGTGACCTCTTATGGTGATTTAGGACAACAATAATCCCTACTGTAGCTGCAGCGGCATGCATTTCAGGCTCACATACTGTAGAGTAAATGCCTCATTTAAGGCATATACAGTATGTTTAATTCAATCAGCATTTTGTATGCTGAGTCTTACATACACTATTTGCTATTATGAGCGCAAATCGAATAATAATAATAATAAGAAGAAGAAGAAAAATAATATCATTATTATAATAATAATAATTATTATTATTATTCAGGAAACAGGTGGCTTAGTAGTTGTACACAGTTCCAGTGCCTCCCAGTACTGAGATTGATGCTTCCGTGCCTCCTCTGTCCCACATCCTTCTCCCCATGAGAACAAAAGGAACTTGAAGAAAGGAGGTTTCCAGTTCAAGGAATAGGCACAGATGCTCCTTAAAAATATATATATATATAACTTTTTATGTTAGCGGAATAAAACAATAATAATCACAAAAACAAAATGAGTAATATTACATGAAATAGTGTACGTGTTCTGTAGGCTAATGCTGGACAGATAATTGATGCTTTTTAAGTGCAGCAGATCATTACACCATGCGATGCCCTAAATAATCCCATTATGACACACACATACACACACATGTGTATACACACCATTTCATGTGTATATACAGAGAGAGAAAAAAAATCTCCCAAAGAGATAAAAAAAAAAACAATTATTAAAAAGTAAACATGCTTTTAGTAATTTTTCCCTGTGTGTAATAATTTTGGAAAGTAGTGCAACTTAAAATGGGGTGGACCATTAAATACACTTAAAGGAGATGACTTGTATTTTAACGCACATTCTGAGATCACTTTATGAGAAAAAAATATGGTAAAAACAAACAAACAAGCAGAAAGATTTTTTTTAAGATTACCCAGAGTCCATTAGTGTGGAAGAGGATTACATCCACCATAAAAATGTATTTGAGATTGAATTTTGAAGGCGTCCTCATAATTGTTTGCACAAATGTTGTGGATGAAAACGTAAATCCATGTACTGTAGGTGATTTTTAGAAAATCCAAAACTGGTTCCAGTAATATCAACAGAAGAATTGTCGACTAACTGCTTCTCTTCTCAAGGTGACTTTATGTGAACTAATTTTGCATTATGTTTTTCTTTCTCTAGATTTTATGCGTCATGATTCACCTGTGCATTACTTTAGCTTTGTTAGATATTAGATGTGTATGGTACTGTAGTGTTTATGTGGCCTGACTGAGGTCGTTTAGCATTTAGAGTGATATAAGATGACATTAGCTTTTTTCTTTCCCCCGGACTGCCAGGTGCGGTGCAGACTGGGACACGGATTTCCGAGTGTCTTTATTAATAAGCCAAACGGGAGGTTTGAGGGATGTTGGCAGCGAGTACTGGCGCCTCTCCATGCATTAGCAGTTTTCACGCTGTAATGCTGCTGCTCCTTCAGTCTCAATTTGCATCAAGCAACAGGAAAGCCCTCACCTCACAGTGCAGACTCACTGCGTTTAACTGGCGTTTATTAAAAGTCCTTTTTATAAGAAGAATTTTCCCTTCTATATGCAGCATTTTTGTTTGTTTGTTTTCACAGAAGGATAAAACTCTTATAACAATAATAATTAAAAAAAAAAACTTAAGATGTTATTACTAAGGACAAGCTACATTACACCTATGCGAATCCTTTAATATGCTCTTAATAATTTGACATATTGGTTTAAATTAGACCTGTCAATATTAACATGTTAACGCATGTTCAAGTTTTTTAGTAAACATAGGACCCTAATGGCTTCCCATAATCGCTGCACGGTTACCCGGCTGTGTGTGATAATGGCATATTTAACGCAGATAATAAGACTATGGGGGAAACATCACCACCTGTGCTGAATGGCATGTTTTACTATTAAAAGCTTCTAGATGGAAGTTTGGATAAAATCAAGTGGAAGTGGTGGCTCAGTAGGCTAAGCCTCAAGGTTAATGATCTGATCTAAGGATATGGGGTCATACCCTGCCGTCACTGGGTTGCCACACTTCATACTGTACTACCCAACCATGGCATGCAACATTGGTCCCATTTAAAAGATTTAAATTTAACATTTGTTAAATTGATGCGTTGAGAACATATCCCATTACCACCAGTAAGTGACAAGTATTAGACCCTTTGTAGCAAGTCTTCTTGGCGATTTATTGTTTCTACAAGCAATCTCTGTCGGTTAATCTGGTGAGTCTCACCGTCATCCTCTTTTCAGCCCTCTCCAGAGTTTTTCAATTCTAGGACACTCAAGAATATTAAACGACCTGTCTTGAAACCACTTCTGTACCGTCTTCCTTGTATGTTTTAGGCAGTCTTATGATGAAAGATAAACTGTAACCGGAATCCTTATCAGCCTTTAATCATTTCGTCTTTCCCTCAGGTCTGACAAGCCTCCCGGTCCCTGCTGCTCAGTCCCTTGATCTCTGTAGTTTCATCAGAGTGACCTTTGGGGTCTTGGCATGTCTTGTCAGAGTTACAGCAAGTAGAAGACATTCCTACAGGATTCAGTAAATTACATTGTCTACCCATTTTATAACCTTGTGACTGTACAGTATGTTGGTATTTATTGTCTGGTCCTGGATAAAATATGCACCCGCGTATAGCCAGTAGCTATTTACTGGAAGAATAACTCAAATTTAACCGATTAAAGTCATTCTCATCAAAGTTTCTAACTAATTTGTTTACATGAAAGCATTCAATCATAATATAACTGCCGCAAATACAACAGAAGAATGAGAAGTAGTAGTATTGTTCCTTTCGATAAATTCTGCCTTCTGCGTTATTATTACTACATATGGGAATTAATGTTATACAAGCAAGCTGATGCCTGAACAGATTATAGTAGTAGGAAATTTACTGTATAACTTTAACGAGTGCTGTTTCAGCAATATGCTGTCTGGATATATAAACTATATAAAAGTGTAAATTCTGCAGGATCTTAAAGTAAAGGAAGATATTGTTGTACACAATGTATAACTGAAGATGTAATGCATTTTGCTGTAATAGCACAATATTCATAATTTGTTCAGTGTAACATTTTTATCACAAGGCAATTGAGCTCTCGATGTCCTTGAGTCAACACTTATTCTCAGTGATTATTTGAAGATTTTCTCATTATCAGACCAGTGTGTGTATAGAATCAATATTTCAGCACCCAGTGCAAAGCATGATACAGTATAAATCCGTAAGGTTGCCGGGATTTTATTGAACACAAATATTTGATATTTGGTCTATTTGGTAATTAATCACTAGTACATGTCCCAGAGGCCTCTTTACCTACTGCCTGTATAAACACTTCAATGCATACAGTCACATTCAGAAGTTTACATATATAGTACTTGTGTGTGAACATAGATTTCATTGCAATATTGGACTTTTTTTTTTGAAGCAGAATAATTGTACAGCATATTGTTTGTCTTAATTAAAAGAGCACAAGTATTACTTTATTTTGAGTATTTTAATATCACCTCGGGGTTAAAAATATACATACACCCCACTTAGATTATTAAATCTTTGGTGCTGAAAGTCACAAAATGTCTTTTAAATTGGCAACAAATTTAGAACCAAAGCACAGGTATGAAAGCTGCTGGATCAACAGAATCACTGTCCACAGCAGTCGAACATGTTTTAAGAAGGACGTCACTGCTCCAAAATTGTCACATCTAAAGATTGTAGGTAATAAAATGAATTAAAAAAAGAAGACTTCTAGAGGAAGGTATTTGGCCAGGGGTATGTTTTCAGGAGTAAAAATAGTAAAGACATTCAACTCCAAGAACATCATACCAGGTGTACCTGTGAAGCATGGTGGTGGTAGGAGTATCCCGGTGCAGTGCACAAAAGTGGATGGAATAGTAAAGAAGGATGTGGAGAACCTCAGAACTCTTCAGCATAACCTCAAATCATCAGCTAGATGGGTAAGGCTTAAAGAAAAATTATTGTTCTAACTAGACATTGACCCCAAATGCACACCAAAGCTGGCTGTGGAATGGAGAAAGCAGGCTAACATTAGTCTTTTGGAGAATCAAAAAATCCCTTTAAAAATCTGTGCACTGTCAAGAAAAGTGGACAAATCTCCAACCAGAATTCAATCAATCTGGCCCAGGAAAAAGTTTTAAAAAATCATTGTAAGCCCAATATTCCCATGAGATTCATGTTCATGATGAATGTATGTAAACTTCTGATCACTAGTGAATGATTCATAATGGACATTCAGTACAAGACTGAGACTTTAGGGTTTGCCTGAAAATACAGGCTCCTGCTCCTAGGGATTTGAGATCGAGACAATAATCTCTAATTATGTCAAATAATTAGTGTATAAATCTGTAAATTGATTCTACTAATCCAATAAAACTGGATTTTGATTTAGATTTCTCCTTGTATATGCCATAAAAATAGCACATAAATGTATATACAGAGAGTTTAGCTTAGTTTAGTTTAATTTATTTATATAGCACATTTAAAAAGCAATCATGGTTGACCAAAGTGCTTCAGAATGTCAAAAAAAAAAAAAAAAAGAAGAGAGAACGAGAAAGAGAGTGAGAGAGTGAGAGGCTTTAGAAGGCTAATGCTGTTTGACGGTACCACAAAAGAAAGTAATGATAAGAGACTGTCTGTCAGAAAAATAAAGTCACATAACCTTTCACAAACTGACAGTAAAGGAGTCACATGAAGTTCAGTGGACACAAACATCTGCCAATATTCATCTAAATAAACGTTAAAACTTCTATTTAGAATCAGTATGCTTAAAGTAGTGATGAATTAGTGACACCATGACTTTGTGATGAAAAGCACTGCATGTTATACCAATCCACCGGATGCAATGACGTAAATGCATGATAACAGCCTGGTGAAAGCATGGTGCAATCTAATTGGACATATTAAAAACTCGGTTAGATCTCATTAGGCCTGGTGAGGACGTGATCATGTGTGTGATAGGAAATTAGTGACATGACAGGCACATTGAAACCCTGACAGGGATGTGGCTATCAAGTGGTACTGTATACACTTGATAAATGCACATTTTTACATTTTGACCCTGTTCCCACTCTTTGTTATTTTTAACTCTCTTTGATAGTTTTATTTATTTATTTTTTAAATAATACATGAAATAACACACACGGCATTATTCAATTACGTAATAGCAACAGTCAGTTCTGGAACAGTTCTTGCTAGAACAGTGTTGTGTCAAGTGCATTTGCTAAACCCATCAAGCACCATGATGAAACTGGCTCTCATAGAGCACTTCCCAGGAATGCAAGACCAAAAGTTAATTTAGAGTTACCAGTCTTACTTATCTTCTATACCACTGTATACAGGCTCATGTGGCCCCTGGAGCCTATCCCATTAGACTTAAACTCTGGTTAGGGCGCCAATCCATTTTAGGGCACATACAGTACACACTTACAGTACAAACTCATTCACACTCTATGGGCAATTTGGGAACCTCAATCAGCCTAATCTGCATGCGCTTTAGGACTGTGGGAGGAAACCGGAGTACCCGGAGGAAACCCACCAAGCACGGGGAGAAATCACTCTATCACAAGTCACTTTAAATAAATCACTTTTAAGCATATTTGCACTGCACAAGACACTTTAAATATGT
>JAQMYG010000038.1:30305791-30320847 GCA_030014215.1 Clariallabes teugelsi | reverse complement strand
TTTAAGGTCACGAGCAGTTGTCTAAGCATTTCACTGCATATCGTACTGTGTATGTGACAAATAAAATTTGAATTTGAATTTTTGAATTTGAATTTGAATTTAGAACATGCGAACTCCATCCACACAGACCATGAGGCGGACTGGAAGTGCTACAGTAGGTGATACAGTAGTACTAACCACTAACCCACAGTACCACCTCATTGCTGTACAATGTAGAGAGAAATAAGAATGGACAGATCATTAGAAAGTGTGCCCAAAATTTGACTTGTAGAATATATATATATAAATTCTTTTTTATGCACCTGGTAATAAATACGTGAGCCCGAAGCAACCTGTTGTTTTGACTGTTCTCTCATCCATCTTGGGAAACTCATTTACACTCCGCCAACTCATTTAGCACCATGAGAAACTTTTCCTTTCAGACGATTTCATGCCGGACTACGCAATCGAGCTGTGTGTGCTACATCTTATGTGATGAATCATCCCGAAACGGAGACTGTTGCTTTGAGAGTCAATTTTGACTGACAGCTGCATTTACTCATTTCCTTTGTCTTGCTTTTTCTCGTGTCTGTACGAGTCCCTATAGCCGCGCAGGCTCGGGAAATGCTGTTAGAACTGCAATGAAATTCCCTGTATATAAGATTTCTTACTTCTGAGATATGTGGCTCAGCGTATCGCCGCTGACAGGTTTTGGAAGACTTTGTTGCGGCGTCAGCAAGACCGACAGAATATGTACAGGAGGTTGTTTAGAAATACATGCAGTTCTGAGTATTGCAGGTCAAACATTTACATGATCAAGTTTGTTTTAAACCGTACTGAAGATGTGTCAGTGCTGGATGTGAGCAGTCAAAATGTGATTTTTATTGTTTTTTACATCCTAGTATTATAACCAGAGGAGTACGGCATCACAAGACAATTCCACTCCACACCACCAGAGGCTCCCATCACCTGAATACTAATATGGTTCCATTATTTCCTTTTTCACAGCCATGATTTCAGAAATATCCCCTGAACATGCTTCCTTGACACGGTTGCCTAGCAAACTTTTCATTTTTATTTATTTATTTATTTATTTTGAAAGCTAGGGACATTAATTCAATAAAAACAATTGTAAAAAAACAAAGCTTTCAGTCACGACTGTGAAATTAGAGGATGTGAACCTATGAAATCGGGCTGTTTTCACTGCTTTGATTGCATCATTGACATAAGTAATATAACCATCTATCAACGTGGAATAAATGAAACAAGGACAAGTGCAAAATAGAAGCAGAAGCTTTAATTAAAACATTTTTAAATCAGATTACTGAGGATTCTCTCCGCATGAGTTTAGTGCTCCAGATGACCCCTGGATCGATGCGCTGATTTCTTAATGAGCAGACGCTCGCAGCACAATAGTACACAGAAGTTCTATTGACCCGCGAGTGTGGGTGTGATTTCCTTTATTTGTTCCTGCGCCGCGCACTGCACACTCTCATTCTGATCTCAATAAGATCCGAGTTATTGAAAGACTCAGACAGAGAACATCGTGCCAACCGCACACACTCAAACACACACGCACACATTCTCTTACTTTTTTAAAGAAATAAATATTACAGAACATATGCAGTATACACAAGGCACATACTGTACAGTACAGTTCTGGTTCTGAAAGCTCCTGGTACCTGCTGTCTCATACAGTTTCAGAGTTTAATAATGAGGCCATGAGCTGGAGCAGGTATTTTCGGACTTGTCCAGCTGAGTAGAAATTCTACAGGATACCAGACTTTCTACTGCGCTACTTTCCTAAACAGGTGCGCATTCATTCATTCATTCATTCATTCATTCATGTTCAGGAATCCACCACAATATTGAGAACATGAATGATAATTGATCATCTTGATCACTTATCATTATTCCAACATTCTCAAAACGTTCAGCAGACTTGTTTGCTCTGCCCTTGAAAAAAATGTCAAAAAAAATATTAATAATAATAAATTTAAAAAAAGACAGAAAACTTGACGAATGTTGAAGAATGTTCTCCAAGTCCATTAGCATCATTCCTGGCTGTGGGTCAAGGAAATACACTTTGAGCCGGGTATGTTTTTGTATATTAACGTTCTGATTAATGAATGCACTTTATCAAGGCAATTTGTCTAAACAAATCAGGAAGGACCACAAATAGCAAGCAATCCTGATTCCTCTAAGAAGCCCATCAACTGCATTAAAATTTCTTATGTCTTCATAGTGCTGCTCACGCCAACGCGGTGCCATATTTCATAAGCTAAAATCTGATTACACAAGCCTTGTGCGCAGAGCAGCTCCTATCTGAAATGCCTCAAAGAGAAGCAGGAGGTGCAACTCTGTTTTAGATAGACTGTACATATTCACGATACGGCTTGGTTGCAAATTAATAGCAATTTGCGCAAGCCGAGTCGTATAAAAGGTAACAAGATTGGGGTTACCTGTTGGGTATTTTTTTTTTTTGTGGGACTTAATTCATAAATAAATCCCACATCAGTTAGTATAACATGCATGATGGATATCTCAGGATAGTATTTTGGAATGTACGTTATAGTAGAGTATAATAATAGAAATAAAAACACCACCACCACCATCATGCCACCACCACCGTGCCATCACAAAGCTTCCCAGTTTAATCCTGAGCTCAGGTTATTGTCTGAGCATGTCTCCTGCAATTGTGTGGGTTTCCTCCCTTAGGCTCTCTCTCTCTCTCTCTCTCTCTCTCTAAGTTTCTTTCATAACTGGATAGTTGAACGACAGGAAAAAAAAAAAAGTCAGTTGTGTAGTTTCGGTGAGTATTTTTGGTACTGTAAGCCTGTGTCCACTGCAGCCTGAGATTTCTGAACTGGAACCTGATGTGGTGTTCTGCTGTTGTGTCCCATATGCTTTACCATGTGTGCATCATGTGTGTTCTGAGCCGGTGTATTAAGTGTTATTAAGTGTACTGTTAGAAAGGATAGAAAGGATCAGAATTAGAAAATAATAGCTTCGACTGGAGGCAGGAATAGTGCTCGCACAGTATTTAATGACCACAGTAGACCAAGCGGTTGTACCACGTATTGTAGAAGGAGAATAATGAGTAACAAAATGAATGAAATATCCATCCGTTGATTTTTTTTTTCTTCTCCAAATTATATTTAAAGAATCCTTTAAATTTATTGTAAAATTCAGTGTAGTCAATTCACTTTCACAAAGATCAAATCTATCCCCTTTGTGCACTTGCTCGAAAGAAATTGAGGTAGGCAGCAGTAATAGTACAGTATATTGAATAGTTATCCGACTACACACTTGGGATGAATCACTCCGCACATTGTCAGTGATAACAATCCCACTATCCAGGTGCGACAAGGCACAAGATTCAGTACTTTTCATGTCATTAGTGATTGTCATCACTACTAGGATTCAGTTCCTCCACAGAGACACACAGAAGTATGAAGAATTTAAAAATCAAAAATAGTCCATGTGGAGGCAGTAAAATATGGCAGTCAAAAAAGTGTAGTGTGTGCATGTGGAGCAGTGGCCATGGAAGTGATGGCAGCCTTGGGCTTGTCTTACTTATCTGTCGTCCTTTCTCATGAAGGTGATTCCATTCAGAGAATTGCTGCTCTATTAGTGACGACATCTGACGAGTAGAAAACATGGTGCCATTTACCTCCAATGGGCCTCATTTCAAACGAGAAAGTCATGGTTTTGCTATGGAACGGAGAAAGAACTTGTCAATAATAAATTTTTAATATGGAATAAAGGTTGATGGGAGCGGCACGGTGGTGTAGTGGTTAGCACTGTTGCCTTGCACCTCCAGGGTCCGGGTTTGATTCCCGGCCAGGCTCGATTCCCGTCGAAGAAATTTTTACAAAAAAAAAAAAAATCCTAACACAATTCCAGACCCAAAAGGGGACCTATTTAGCAAAATTCACTAGTGCATGTTCGGAATATATATATATATATATTTTTTAGCAAAATACATTCCCTGTTTTTTTTTTTCTTCTTCTCTCTTTTCCATTTTGTATTTTTCAGAGCTTAAACAAGCTAATTAGATTTCCCTCTAATGTGACCTCATATGAGGGGAAACCCTCCCCCAGCTTGTTGCTCAGATCTGCTGCTCTCTGGCAGACATACTGTAGCTCAGTGAGATGTAATGCTACTGTATGTTTAATAAAAAAAAAATTCAAGAAATATTAAAATATGGGACGTTTAAAATGTGAGCTCCTTTCTTCATCATCATCCTTGTTGTTTAACGGCAGCTGAAATCCTGTAGGTTGCATTAGCACCACTGTCCCTCATATTCCCGCCCTCTTGAATCAGATTTTCCAGGCCTTAAAAAATGTCAAATGCTTCCTTCCCTGATCTTGTCTTGTCATGTTCAAAAACAAAACTCTCTTTCCCTGTCTCTTCCCCTATCATGGGATTAGGCAGGGTGAAAGTTTATAGACTGGACTAAACTGCAGCCCATCATGGGGACTTTAAAGACATTTTGCCCTCACTTTTGAAACCTGCTTGTAGTTAGTCATCGTGCTGTTGCGTGTCAACTCTAAAGACTGCTGTGCTTTGAAGCTACCAGGAGATCAGCGGCTCCAAAAAGTCTGTTACCAAAACCAGACCAAGTCAGATAGATGACATTTTTCTAAATTCTAACACATGATTGGCTGATTCCACAAATAATCAGGGTGCTCCTATTAAAATGGCCAGTGAGAACATAGAGAGATATAGAAAATATATATTGGAGCCCAACTGGTACTGGAAATTGACTTGGAAGCTAGAATAAGTCAACGTTTTCACTTTAGAACAGTTCTTTATAGAGAAATATCAAAGACAGTGACAGTCTTTTGTACCCAGATCATGTTGTCCTGGAACTTCATTTCTACTTTCCCTGTCAGACATTTCCTTTCTAAGCTTTACAGTCTTCTCTGATATGGCGATTGAATCTCCCACTATATTTTCACCACATCAGACCACCCTGCTGTTATGCATTATTTGTTTTTTTATACGTCCCTTTCTGTCTGTTGTTATTGAAAATTTTTATTCCACTTCCAGTCTGAGCAACAGAATATCAAAAAAGTTGTGTACATCATACAGTCCCCCTAGATATCAGTAAAGGAGAGCGTAAGAAAAACCCATTTAAGAGATTGATCATTGCTCCTTGTGGAAACAGACAGCAATGGGATTAAAGACTGAACCTGCAGGAATGTGTCTGTAATGTTCGGCTCGACACTCTAAGCGACCTCTGCAGTTGGAATCACCAGCCACTTTCTCCGATACACCATATATAGCGAGACCAAAGACAATTTGCATGTCACTAAATCTAGACCACTCTTTTAGTCTACTACCTCCTCTGTGTATTTCATGTCCTCTGCCCTCTAGCCAGCTAATGTGATTGGGTTTTTCCTACAGTAGTCATGCACTGTCATTACCAGCTGGATTCATCGCATGCTTGGCCTCGAGTTTGATTTTCCTTCAGTCCCCACTCACTCCTTCCATCAGGTTCGGTCTCCCTGTATGTTATACCTCTATGTTAGTATTTCACCTCCCCCCGCCATCTAATCAACCAGAGGACCTGTGGCTATTTATTTTTGAGTGGTTTTCCATCACTGTAACAGGCATTGTTTACTGCTAAGCCTGTTAAAACCTTACCTGGATTTACTAAAGGAAACTTTGCAGTTGAAATCAATGAATTATGTGCCCTGTATAAAGCCCAATGACCGGTCTTCCCCACCTCAGCTTTGTTGTGGATCTGGCCGTACTGATGCTAACCCCCAACGAAGTTGACTCTTTGACCCAAGGTTTCCACAAATAAAAATGTAGACCACACATTTCAGAACAAAGGTTCATACTGTACACTACTTTACTTCTTTGTTGAGAAGAACGGTGGCAATTTTTAAATAAAGATTTAGAATCAAGAATGGACTGGTTTCTTAAAGCCCCATTTGGTACAGTATAATACAGTAAGTTTACCAGATATGATCCAGAGCATGTAACCACATTATGAATTCCACTACAGTATCCAAGAACTGAGATGCATTTTATGGTTTCTCTTGAAAGAACAGGTATTTAATTTAAGGTTTTACCTAATTAGCCTTGATCTAGAATCATAAATGGTTTCAATATGCAATAATCAGTCTACTGGTATTAAGATCCAATTATTTGTCACATGCACCAAACAGCACAGAGAATTAAAATATATTTTTTTCATATATACTAGTTAGGAAGCTGGTGTCAGAATGCAGGTCAGCCAGGATACAGCACACCTAAAAGCAGATAGAGGTAAGGTTTCTGCTCAAGGGCTCAACAGTGGCAGCTTGGTGGTGCTGAGGCTTTAACCCCTGACCTTCTGAACAGTAACCTAGAGCTTTATACGTTTGAGCCATCGCTACTCATACCCCCTAGACGAACAATCAAGGAAGCTTTTCAGAGCGAGCCAGGTATCAAATCTAGAATCTTCTGCTCCGTAGTCAAAATCATGCCACTGGCTCGGTATATACACTGTATTATGTTATGCTATGCAATGCTATGCTACATTACACTATACTATACTATATTTAACTATACTATATGCAACAGTTATTGCTGACTGAGTAATCAGATCAGTCTGATTAGATAAGAGCCATTCCACGAGTGATGATAATAGACAGTAACAGTACTGGGACATTTAACTATACAGTATGTATGACTTTGCATCATCATGTCTTCTAATAACCATTAATTACACAACCTGTTGATAGGTAGGTCTGTATACTGAACGGAGAAGCACTTTTAGCAAGAAAACAGATCTGTTAACATTAAGTCCATTGTAAACAACACTTTGTCTCCTTACTAATTGCTTCTAGGTCATTCCAAATTGCCTCCATGTTGTTTCTTTACACCTAAGGTGATCAATAAAGCTAACTTACCTTCTACAATTGGCTGAATCCCATTCTAACCCCTTTCTAACCTCTAAATAAAGGGCACTAATTTGATGTGTGGAGAAGTGGATTGTACACCCTACATCCCTACATAGAGTACTAACTTTCCATTCAATTCTATTTGGGATTCAATCCTGGAATCCTGAAGTTAAAGCAGCTAAAAGTGAAAATATAAAAAGAAAAACTATATATGTTTATGGAACTGTTGTATGAAAGCAATGTTGCCCTGAGATCATGCTGATAACGAGCACAACAGCACTTGTGTGATATTGCTTAAATATCCTTTATAGTATATATAATATACAGTGGTAACTCGGCATATGAATTGAAATCTTTAATTCTCAAGGTGAAATTTTGTATTGTGAAATGTATTTCCTCATAGGAAATAATGTAATAAGGTAATCCGTTCCACCCAAAAATATTACAAATATTATTCATTTCCAGCACTATCATTATATTTTGTCATATAAAACAATTTAAACATTTGGAGAATACATGTAAATGAGGTAAAATATGAAATAAATAGACATTAACATTCATTTATGATACTTCTTGGCACCGGCTACTTTTAAAAACATTTCTTCTTGCTAGCAGCATTGCTAACAATCTTGTCATGTCTTGACTAAACCTTGCACAAAATGCAAAAAAAAAATACGCACAAAGAAAATGTAAACTTGCTTTGATTGGCTTTTTCCACCAAACAGGTTTTGATCAGCTACCGAAAGCATACGAACCGGAAGTACACGTGACCGGCTCAGTCGCTCGTATACCAAAAATGCTTCACATGCAGAGACAAATTTCTTGCAAAATTTAATTTTTTAGACTCCGTAGGCCGAGGTACCACTGTACTTCCTGAAGTACAGTAGCTTATTTGTACCCCTCAATAAAGAGCACTCCATCTCACTGTGAACTTGGAAAAAGGGCTCATAATCACTGAAAGAAGCCACACAACATATTGGTGTGAAGATTCAGGATTTCAAGTGGCAATATGTCAATGCCATCCTTTTACTTTAGCCATCTCACTCTATTATTGCTTTGACTGTCAGTCTTCTCTTGAGAACTCACCGACAGCAAAACTTACCCGTGAGGAAAATTGGGCTTATAAGTTTTGCCGCGGTGATGCCAAAGGCTTAAGTAGCAGCACCAGCCGAGCTGCCAGTCACTCCAGATTGTGTGAGCATCAATAAGAAAGAATTGATTAAACCTACCATCAACTCCAATTGAAAAGACACACACACACACACACACCGCACACACACACTAACTTGAAAGCACACAAACAGCTGTGTAGTAACTTCTGATGGATTCAATAACCGTCTGCATCTCTCTATATTATCAACATGTCAAGGGAATCTATGATTAGTTTAACTAATGAGAAGAATAAATGAGAAGCTTCAACATGTGTTTTGAAGTCATATTTAAACTACTTCATCTCTCACACAGCTCAGATCTGTTTATTAGATTTAGTCAGCACCATACCTCGAAATCTCCTGTTGTGATCTCGCAGTGGCGGTGCCGACTTTATGAAAAGGGCAAATATGGCTGGGCTGTTTTCACCCTCTGCTCGCATGACACGCTTGATATTTAAGGAGCTGACATACAACACAATTTTCTCCACCAGCCAACTTTTTTTTTTTTTTCCCCACAGTATCAGTAGATCCGCCAAGCAGACAGGCTGGAAACATGTCCGCTCTGAACAAGGTCTCTGGGCTTTTAGACACTCTAATGAGGCTGCACTTTAAAGGGCTGTGGAAGCTTCTGCAGAGATCAGATTTCTCACACTTTAACTTCATCTGTCAAACCTAAAGTCTCTGAACTGGATTCAACTTTTTCTTTTCTTATCCTGACACTGCGAGACAGTGCGGACAGAATATGCAAGCAAACTAATCTGGGCATAAGTCAGAAATTAGGGTTATAGGTAGGTATTGGGTAGGAGGGCTTTGATCAACAGCATTGTGATGCAATATGAGATACAGTAATTATTTTTATGTAGCACCATGTCTCAAAGTATTTTATTCCTCTTATTCCACAACGATTGGAAAATAATTACAATGATTTCATGCTTTTGATTCAAATCGAGTTGTTTACAGTTAAATCATCCCTGAAAAAAGCCCCCATTTTTTGAACTTCAAGACCCTCCAAAAATGCAGCAACGCCCTCTGTCTGGACATCATGTCTAAAATTATATCAAGTTATACCTCACACTCTGACACTGGAGACTCCTACAAAAATGCTATACCAACTCACCCATCACATCGAAGGTAATAAAAACCTTTTATTGTAGGTGTTGTCTGCTATAAAAATGAATTAGTATGAATTAGCTTGCAATGCACCTCTTGCAAGCATTTGGGTGTGTGGTAACACAATGCCAGGAGGGAAAGACATAAGCACATTAATCTGGAAACGGTTATAAAACCATTTCATCCAGTTTATTGTTCGACAGCAATTACGATTACTCACAAGAGGGAATCGTCTCGGGAGTGGATGTCCCAAAACATTCAACCCAAGACTGTGCAAATGCTTAAAGAAATACAAGAGCTACATCTTAGACCCTACAGGCCTTACTCAGCATGTTAAATGTTACACACCATGGCAGCACAATTGGAAGAAGACTGAACAAGTACGGTTTGTTTGGAAGGGTTTCCAGGAGAAAGACTCTTCTGTCTAAAATAGGGACGTGGAAACACAACACAAGACTTACGAAACAATTTACCATGGACAGATCACCAAAAGATCACCAGAAGACCAAAGTGGAGTTTAATGCCCAGCGCCATGTTTGGGGAAAACCTATCAGCATTTCAGCAGAAACACCTCATACCCTCCGTTGCAGTATGCTTATGTTTTGCAGTATTATGTTGCAGTAGCTGAGTCAACCATAAACTCCTCTTATACTCCATAAACTCCTAGAATATTCTAGAGGCAAATGGAAGGCCATCTGTCCGACAGCTAAAGCTTGAGCGCAGTTGTTTCAGTCAACAATGATCTGAAGAACACCAGTAAATCTACATCTGTGAATGGCTAAAAAAAAAAAAATCAAGGTTTTGAATTGGCCTAGTCAAAGTCCACATCTCAACCCAATTGAAATGTTGTGGAAGGACCTTAAGAGAGCCGTGCAGAAGCCAATTTCTTAAACATCTAAATAAAGTGAAGTAATGTTGTACGGAAGATTGGACCAAAATTCCTCCACAAAACATGTGAGAGACTAATAAAGTCATACAGGATTCAGTCATACAATGATTACTTCAAGTTATTTCTTCTAAAGGTGGATCTACAAGCTATTGAATCATGGGGGTACTTAGTTTTTCTTTTTTTCTTTCTCGATTAATTTTTGTTAAATAAATAATGGCATTGTAAAAATAGTTGTATTTAGTAATAGGATCTATTGGCCTAATACTAAGACCCACTACAAAAAGATGATTTATTTAAAATTTTTCAAGAAAAACACATAGAATTAAAATAGGCGGGGGGGGGGGGTGGTACTAACTTTTGAAAATGACTGTATACACAGGAGAAATAAATATGTTGACAGCCTGGTACAAATAATGATTTTGGACTCCATAGCTAGATTTCCCATTCTTCACAACTGTATGGGGTGAACATTTATGTAATCCATCAGTTAAAATTATATCAAGGCATAACATTATAAATAATTAGCGGTGTGGCCGATTTGAGTTATACTCTACATCGAGTCCATACTCTACATCGGATGACGTGCAGAGTACGGATTAGGGAATAGAATTCTTTAAATGCAAAGGAACATTAGCATATGTGTTAACGTCAGCCACTTTAGCATTTTAACTACTGTAGCTACACTAGTTTGTGGTAACTGGGATAAGTAAGCATGTTCCAACCAATAGCCAGGCTCTGTTCATTCCATCCATTTCCCCATATATGGATTAACCAGGGTATAGGCAGACTCCGCTCTTGCCAAGATGGCCCTGATAAGAGCTCCCACAGTTGAGCTTCAAAACCTATGGGTGACATCACAGAGGGTTTGTCCAATATATACGCTATACAGTTCTATGAAGCAAACCCATGCACACACACCTACACATTTTCGGGATTGATTGTCTGATGCAAGAAAGCGACATTTTGTTCTGCCGTGGATCTCACTCAGCTTTTCTGACTTGCAGAATTCTACTCAGTTCGCCAAGCTGTCAGAATCCCTCCATTCTCCACTGGGGTAAAGTCAGGAGGTCAGCACTTGAGGGGACTTGGAAGGATATCTTGCTACCGTATTGCTCACTCTCTTGAGTGACAAACCACCAAGTCTGGACACACACAACAACAAAAGTTCCCAAAGTTTTAGGAGTGGCAGATATAGGTGGATAAAAAAAAAAGAAGAAAAAAACTGGAATGTGAGTAAAATCAGAGTGGCACTAAATAATAAGCAACTCATAATACATACAGTAAAAGACTGGTTTGTAATACATTACTGAACAAATTAAGAGTTGATTTAAGCATGAGGTGAGGAGTTCATCCTGGAATTGTCCACATCAGTATTCAGACGTCAAACATAAAACAAAACAGAATGTGTTACACAGTATGTTGGAGTTAAACTGATTTTTTTTTTAAAGCCGTAAATCCACAAACCTATGTAATGTCAATCAGGGGCAACATTGACTGCATAAATATGACATTAATTTATTAAGTGAATTATTGAGCTGCATGCATTTACCCGAATGAACACAGTCTGAATACTGATTACCTTCCTTGCATAACTTATTGACATAACTTTTAAACTTAGATCTGGATCATGCTGAGAGGTAAAATGTCTCAAGGTTTTATTCCGAAACAAGAGGAAAAAACTGACAGATGGTAGCTAAATACTCATTTGAGACCAAAGCCTATTAATACCCCTTGATTCAGGACAGAATAGACGTGTGTGCACATGAGTAAGTCTTTTAAATGATGACAAATAATTAATTTTAGTCATTTAAGTCTGAATACAACCCAGAAGGAAGTAGATGTCAGAATTTCTCGCTAACTTATTTAAAGAGGAGGAGTGCAGAGAGAAGGGCAGTTAACGGTTAAGGAAGTGGAAATTGCAGTGATTGCAGTAGACGTCAGCTTCAGATCACATCACCTTAACATAAAGAAGTTGGACAGGAGATTAGTAATTTCTGGAAATGGAAAAGACATTGGGATAGTGATGAGATCTAATGTGATCTATAGATGAGATCCATAGTGATTCTATAACCAGGGGCACTTGCTAGACATTCTGGGCTTCTCGAGCCCTAACACCTGGAAGAAGGCAACAGTTTTCATTACTCAGGAATCATCCTTACTTTCCCTCTCCTTATGTCATATCGTCACATGATTTCTGTCAGCCATCTTGGTGGTTGGACTAACACATCTAGTCATCAATCTACCTTGTCCAAGTGCTGAGTTTTTTAAAATGCTCTATCCAAGCTATAAATCATCGAGACAACTGTCATCCCGTCCTCTATCAAACTGTAGGATTACAATATAAAGTGAATGAATGCCACACTGTGTGACAGCCACATGTTAAATGTGTGTGTTGGATTCAGATTGTGCTGACTCCAAAGCATAACCTACTGCTTTTCAAGTTGGCCATCAACCTGTTGTGGGACGAAGCACCGACCGCCGCAACCGATCGAATACTATGGCGAGCGCTTGCTGCCCAATGCGCCGTACAAACCGGGAGAGATCTAAGCCTAAGTTCTCGAGTTGACTTGAAGAACTAAATTACGGACAGCTGTTATAATTTAAGAAAATACTTTTGGGTCGTCACTCTAGATATTCCAACCCATCCTACTGTATATCCATATATGTGTGTACTGTATATGTCATTAACATCTAGCATTTATCACATCTGGTAAGCATTTTCTGCCGTATCAGTGTAATCAAAACTATATCTCATTTTCCATCGTGTAGACAGGGAATCTCTAGCATGGTGGCATCAACAAAGCGGCATCACTCATTATGGCATTTGCACGAGGGGGCACAGAACACACGGGGCTGTTGGGGAGTTCTCCCAGGGCGCCATACACTCTAGAACCGCCACTGGTACCAACACCTTGCATAAGGCTGTTGAATCTTCACCACTTTACTGTAAATCTCAACTTCACAAATTCTGACCCCTTTTTTTTCCTCATATCATTTCCTTCTTCTCGTGCCATATTTACCACTTACAGTGAAAAATGGGAAGACACAGCAGGGGAGAAGGTTCAACAGGTCATCTCTGTCAGCATTTCCTCAGTATTGGTGGTGTTATACATGATAAGATGAGTATGATTTCTCAAATGTCCCCTATTACTCCAGATGCACAGCCTTTGCTTTATGATGAGAACCCTGATGATCACTGTTGTGTCTTCACAATCTACAGTAAATGTGAATTATAGGTTAATAGTGAAAAAAAGAATCATACTGTACATCCACCTGTTTGGAGGTACTGTATGTCCTTGAATAGTTTATTTCCAAGCCCGGATTTCTACTTCCAAAGGTTCTTACTGACCTTTGTTTCTTGTTCATGTGGATTATCGCTGTTTAATATTGTCCACCCATTGATAATTATATTAATAAAAAACACTAAATTGAATATCCACTTGCATCCCACCTACCATAACCCCAGGATTATACTACATTTTCTGTATAATGCTGCTTTGTTGAACATCTTATCCATATGGTATCCATTTAGAAGTTACATGCTTTACCCTACTGATATAATTTATTCTCTTCCTACAGTGACCCTGACTTTGAAAGAACACAAAACCTATTATTCCAGAAATATTTGCACTATTTATACAAATGTGGTCCGTTGTAGTTCATGTGCAGGTTGTTCTGACTTATAACAAAGTAAATCTCTGTGTGGAGAATACGCCGCACATGGCACAAATTTGTCTCGAGTAATCATTTATTTAAAATGGGAGAAAAACAAGCCTACTACTAGATAATAAGACAGTGTGTGTGTGTGTGTGCATGGTAGAGTGAGCATACATGAGAGTGCTGGGCTTAGTGCATGCTCACAGGCCACAGAAAGTCATTTTATTGGAAATCACACAAATCTACGATTTGCTCAATAGTTAATGAGCTGAACAAATTAAATGCAAAATGGGATTTATTGTGTCTTCCTGCTTGATTACTGCAGCCCAAAGGCCACGAAAGTCATCAGCACCATTGTGAGTAATGCAGAGTTTCGCTTTTTCCATTATTCCTGTTTAAAAAAAAAAAAAGGCCTCTGGCTGTTGCTGAAGCTCACCTTAAATGACTTTGTAAAGATTTCAGCATCACTCCACCAAAATTCAGTCTTGCCTTTGCCAAGAGGCGTACTTTTGGAGTTTCCATTTAGATGCAAGCATGAGTAGGTATTGTGGATGCTACAATGCCTTTTTGGAAGCCAGTAGGAGTCTATAAATAAGTGGGAATTTCTCCAGTACTGTAACTAGATGTATAGCATATGGATGAGTATGAGTATATTATGTTATGCCAATATTATGACAGCATTTATGCTGGCAAAGGCATTTATATTCACAAACGGCTTACACATCATCAACTTTCTGTGCTCGCCATTTTGTTTATGCAAATCACCAGCGTGTTATTCACACCTCTCTAGCTGCCAAAAGAAGAAGAAGAGAGAGGGAGAAACAGAGAGAGAGAGAGATTATTTTCTATTTGTTGTCAATAAAAAAAACAAGATAACATACAGTAAAAGCAAGATAAAAGAGCAGATTAAACATTTTAAATGATTAATAAGATTCTGTATAAACAAGATCAAAGCATTGAAATAAATCTAACTGGTGCTTATTACTGTAAAATACTAATATATTCCTGCATGAATAGCTATATCATATTTATCACAAGTGGTGGACAAAGTACACAAATGCACTTGAATACAAGTAGAGGTACTCTATGTAAAAAGTCTTTACTCAAGTAAAAGTTCATTTGCATTTCTACTTGAGTAAAAGTAAATTTTAAAAAAGTCCATCTTTCTCTTCTTCCTGAATGTGAACATACACAGTTTCTTTGACATTTGCACCCAGCTCTACTACTGATTTAAAACCCCTGCTACATTGTCTAATCACACAGTTACACATTATAGTCAGAAGAAAGCGCTTACACAATGTGGTTGTGTGATACATCATGCAGAAATGTAGTGAAGTAGAAAGTACTGATACGATGTAATAGAATAAAAGT
>JAQMYG010000038.1:30273187-30283211 GCA_030014215.1 Clariallabes teugelsi | reverse complement strand
GAATAAGATAGAATAAATTTAAATAAAACAAATAAACACAACAACAGATTCATAACTGATGCAATATGGCTCTTACAAAGCACCTCAATATAATTATTGTAAAGTGGCTAAAACCAGGTATGAGAAACATCACAAGTGATGTCAGAAAAATTGAGCTTTAGCTCAATTAGTTTTCTTACATGTGGACCTCATGAGGAGGTGATGGTTATCTGTCAGGAGGTAACTGTCATACACCCTATCAAATTAGAAAAAAGGAATATATTATTAAGCAGCACTTAAACATAAAAAAATCAGTCATAACATTAACACCACTGCCAGGTGAATTGAATATTATCAATAATAATGGACCACCTACGCCCACAAGGACCAACGTCCTCCCATTGCCAAAGGCCTCCCAATCCCTAATCCCACGGAAAAGCCAATGCAGCATAAACTACCAAAATAAGTCAATTCTGGACAAAAGAGAAAGGTTTCACAACACCCAGTGCAACATAGCAAAGGGTTCAAGGCTGCCGACCCGACCTCCAAACTCCCCAGATCCCGATTTAATTGAAAGTCTATGGGATGCACCAGATAAACAAGCCCGATCCACTGAAGCCCCACCCTGCAACCCAAAGCACCCAAACGTTCCAACACTAAAGTCTGAGTGCCAGACACCAGAGCGCACCCACCAAGGTTGGCTGTGGAGCCATGCCCTGAGGAGCCAACTCTGCCCCGAAGCACAAGGGGAACCTAAAACCTAGATGGTTTTAATGTTAAAGTGATGGCTGATTTGTATAAACGAAAATAGAGTTTTACAAGATTAGCTGTTTGTCCAAAGCCATCCTGAGATTATTACCTGCGTGTGAAGGAATAACAGTGGTCGGAGGTCAATTAAAAGATCAACCCTGTTTTGAATAACTAGCAGAAGCAAGATAATGTCTTAAACAAGCTGTTTCGGGCAGGAGAACATAGGAAGCATATGTTGGTTATTATGACAGACCTAGGGAAAATGTTCAAGTTCTGCAAGTAACTCCTGCCTATTAAAATGCTTTTGTATTCACTCCTCAAACCACAAATGATGATTAAAGGTATGCACTGTGGAATCTGACCGTTTCAGGTAATTAGATCAGCCCTACATCCTGAGGTGGTGTTGGTTCACTAATTAGTTTCCTCTGAGAGCAGCTGACTCAAAGGCAAGACAATTCACTCAAACACCCTAACACCAGGTCTGTAGGTATTTGGGAAAGCACTTCTTTTTTTTTCTTTTTCTGATAAACCAATGAATATGAGCTCAAAGTGAAGACTATCAGCTTGAGTAGTTGCACATACTCATGACGTGTTTTAACCCAGATGGTGTGAGCAAAGACATACTGATGTGCATACGCGTGGTGTATGTGGTCACAGACGCGCCCACATTAGAGTCAGATCATAATCGTTTATAATTATGAATATGAACCGTCATAACATGCAAACCTGATCTGACCAAAATCTGCAATATGGCTTGTCATGTGAATGTAGTTTATGTTCTGATTTTTTTAAATACAACATTTACTTACTACAACATTGCACTGCTAATATGATAAACGGTTGTGGGTCTAATTTACCCAGACAGTATCGAATTCATCACTGACTAACCACATGCATAATAATCTCTCATCATATTAAAGCTATATTTCATATAGCCTGGCTCAGCATATTTTATAGAGGATTGTTTGCTAGCAAAGAGACTTTTCATTGTCAAGACCCTTTGAAGTTTTATTTTATTTGACACTCATCTTAAAATGTATAATTTCTTTCTACACATAATACTCCACAATGACAAACTAGCTAATTTATAAAAAAAATAATAAAGTCTGACCAAGAACCCTAGGGTCTCTATAAATGATATCCTGAATTCCCTTGTGGAGACAGTAGAAACTGTCCATATGGAACAGTGACCAGACAGAAGCCATTTCTCAGTAAAAGGCACTTGACAGCCTGCCTGGGGTTTGCCAAAAAGCACCTGATGGACTCTCAGACTTTGAGAAATAAAATCTGGTCTGATGACACAAAGATTAAAATACTTGAAATCAAGAAATCAGACATTACCTTATTAAAACCATCCCCACAGTCAAACACGGTGGTGCAGCATCATGTTGTGGGGATGTTTGTCAGTGACTGAGTCTGGGAGAAAAACTTGTTGATGATCTCAGGCTGGGATGAAGGTTTACAGTTCAACAAGACCATGACCTAAATCAGAGATTGGACCTGAACTCGATAGTGCATCTCTAAAGGCCTTGAAAATGCCTGTGCACTGAACCTGCCCGTTCAACCTGGATGAGCTTGAAAGACTTCCTGTCTTGCATGGAAGAAACTTCCAAAAAGAAAGATGTGCCAAGCTTATAGCATCATTCACAAGCAGTAGGCTGTCATTGATGCCAAAGGTGCTTTGACCAAGTACTAAATGATGTTGCTTTGTTATGCCAAGAGATTACTAACACATTATTAACTTAGTAAGATAACATGGGTGTTCCTATAACTGTAAGAACTGATGTGATGCCAGTGTGTTTTAATTGGTGCCATTGTGGTCAGGACTTGACCAATTAAATGCATTATAATCCTTATAATATATAGGGAAGGCAAAAGTTGTGTTTCAGATAATGACTGAGGACTTGAGCGACCATGACATCTCGCCAACCTGCGAATGTGGAAGATGTTTAAGGAAAAGAAGTTTGCCAATTTTTGAATACAAAGAAAAACTGAAAACTGACGAGAAATGCTACTTAAATGCGGAGAAATTGAATTTTCACTTAATTTAATTAACATCGTCAGTTTTTCATAAATCCTGCAGGTTTCAGGAGATTGCTTTTAAATAATGCTTAGAACAGATACCATGTATGTAAATGCAGTGTTAAATTGCTGTTCAGCAATCCCACTGCATAAATAAAAGAACAGCATTCAAGTGCTTTTACACTGATTGTGCATGTGCTTCGGAGACCGCCCCGCTCCCAAAACAATACACCCAAAGGAAATTATCAACAATTACAAATAAAAGTAAGGTTAATGGAATGTAACGAGCCACTCTGTAACTTTAAGGAATGCACACAGAATCATAAAAAGGCCAACAAATGCAGGCATAAGAGCTAATTATAAAAATACCAGCTTGAATAACCAATAATTATTATATGCTTTTAAATGCATCTATATTAATTTTTGATTTATTCAACCACATCATTTTATAAATAATCAATATTGCTGGTCCAACAGTCTTTTAAACTCCTCTAATATGGTGATCATGTACACAATTTCTGAGGGCCGTTCAAGTCAAACCAGGACAAAATTATTTGTCCGCCTACCTGCACATGCATACAGTATGAACTTGAGTAACATCTTATTCTTAATCCAAAGGGTTTAATATGATGTTGGCCCCGCCCCCTTTGCAGATATAACAGCTTGTTTGCTGTATTGATAAATTTACTTACTCAACTCACATCACGTAAGATTTTATAAATTCATACAGTTACGTTAGTGAAATCATGCACTGTGACTAATTACTTCTCATAGAAGACAGAAGCTAAAAGGTGTCTAATTGGTGGGAAAGAGGCCATAAAGTGGCAAATTAGGGGGCATAATTACCCACTTCAGCTCCCTCAAGCATCTTTGCACATGACTGTTTATTTTACAAGCCAAGCAGAGTTGACTCGACATTTTCAGTATATATTCAGTACGTATTCCACAAGGGCATCAATTCAGTTTAATTTGTACAGCATTTTTTATAGCACACAGCTGCACTATAATCTGGATAAACTGTGGATTTAGATCACTAGCGGACAAACCAGAGGAAATGTTAGAAAGAGAAAAAATATCTGCCTGAGATGACAAGTGGAAGAAACTCACCACATAGGCTGACAGGAGATTGTGATGTCATACATCAGAACAGTTTTGGAACTGGAGAGGAAAAAATCAGAAGCGCAGGATGGTCTATATGATTACATCCACAGTTCCCAGGTACCAATCAAGAGTGCGCAAATGAGATTATACACTGAGGCACCTTTGCAGCCTGTGTGTGTGTGTGTGTGTGTGATTAGAGATTACTTGAAATACAGACTACAATTCAATGGGCACAAATGCAGCAGATATCAGATATCGCTCCCATTATGACAAAACAGTGTAGAAAACATGTAGTGCCATCATCCCAGCCATCTGTTCAGAGATCTGTTCAGCTGTATTGCTAACACAGGTATTTGTGCAGCAGTCCAATTGTGTGAGATATAGTGGCACCTCTGCGTAATTTCATATTGCGAAATGCATTTTAATGCAAATGCAGATAATACATTCCAGCCACCCAAAACTATTAACAATATTACCAATTTCCAACACTATAATCATATTTTTGCATATAAAAACAATCAAAATTAGCAAAGACAAGTAAATAAGGTAAAATTTGAAATAATTAGACAATATACCTCACTCTCACTTAACCTTAATTTATGATTCCTCTTGGCTCCAGCTGCTTTAAAAATGTAACTGAAAGTGACTCCCTTTTTTTCTTGCTACCGTCCTCGCCAATATTCTTGGGACTCATGGTGCTACAGTACTGTATGTCTTCACTAAATCTTGCACAAAATGCAAAAAATCCACAATTTTTTGTTCAACTTGCTTCGCTTGGCTTTCCACTGATGCAAACAAGTTTTGTGCGGCTTCCAGACATACAGTACATGCAACTTAGCCAGCTAAGGTGTAGTATAGGGTATATGCAGGTATACTGCGTCTACCTACTGATTTTTCTGAAATTATGGCTTTACATTACTGTCAAAGTCATCTGTTTCCAAAATTTGTGACAGTAGAAGTCATGCATTCTTCCACAAATTGAGCTTCGAGAGTGTGAGGGACGGTGACTGATGTCTCCGTTCCTTTGATTGGTCACTACAAATGCCCATAGTCTCCTCCCTCTGACCGCTTGTTTGGCGGCAGAATCGTCAACAAGAGACTGAGACATAACGTTAAGATGATATGTCGAGTCAAGTAATTCTTACATATTAATGTTTTTCAAAACATCATAATTGTATATTGTTTAAAAAGGTACTGATTCGGAAAAGAACAAAGAACAAATGCGATGCTGCTACCTACAGTAGCACCAGCTCAGATAACCACAGCCTATTTACTAGCTCTTTCTACTGTGAAGTTAATGAACACGTGTAGTCTTACACATCACTGTTTAAAAAAAGGCCCAAAAAAAAAGGGGGGGGGTGGTGGTGGTGGATACATTTACACTAAACCCATTCTCTCATTACAATGCTGCCATTTGATGGGTTGATTGGATACCTGGCATAAATTCACAGTAATAACATCAACCTGAGACAAGAAGTGTTCGTAGAGCAAAAGAAAAAGTACCAGTTGAGGGATTTCATGCTCATTTAAGAGCTTAGTGTAAAGATAAGACAGTGACTCAGCTTCAGCTGTTTCTATAGCCAGGGGGAGTTTATTCCATCTCTTGGTTTTTAGTGCAAAAAAAAGTCTTGAGCCTGGCTGCTCTGTACTTGGAGGATGAATCTCTACTTACAAGACCTTTTTTTTCTTTTTCTTTTTCTTTTTTTTTTTTAAAGAAGAACTAGTCATCACCTTGATTGGTAATTTTTGATGCATTTCTTTCCTCAGTCTAAGCATTGACTGGAAAATATAAGCATATAAAAGGATCTGCATGGGTGGTTTTGTTTTCTCCACCTTAAGCGAGATGAGTTAAGGTAGAGTGGTGATTGTGGACAGCCAGAGGAGCAAGTCAATGAATAAGATGAGTCAATCTGACAGAGAGGCACGGAAACGAAGGAAGGTAATGGTGGTCTCTGGAGAGCGCAGCATTCCGCTTTCACCGCGGTTTTCTGCCTTGCTGTTTAACTTGCAGCTCGCCTCCGTCTCACTGAGATCAGATTTCTTCATAATCAAAAGAGATTCCTGGGGTTCATTGATTTTTTGAGAAGTGGAGTGCACCATCCTGTTCTTTGCTTCTTGGACACTAGAAAGCGCCCTTTTACTTGTTTTTCGAAAACGTGTTTACTGCCATGATTGAACCATCAACCACCCAAAGGCTTAAACAGAAGCATTTCTAAACCCCTTTTTTTTTGGGTTTCCACGTAAACAAATGATACAACTATTTGAACAAGTCGTCAAAAATAAAAATAGCGATCAATTAGAAGGAAACGACGAGGAAAAGGTTACAATTAAAGAGCTTGAGTAATGAGTTACGGTTATATTTTAAGCAGATACAAGAAACTTATCACAGTTTCCAGTAACGTTGATCTAAAATAGGATTTTGTGAGACAAGTCTGTTTGTCAGCATGCCCATCTGGAGGTAGTGTTCAGGTAAGCGCTTGGCATTGAGGTGAGACTTCAGTTGCTCTTTGAAGCTCTTTGCTCTTGGACAGTCAGGGGAAGTTCACCACCTGGGTGCCATTACAAAAAAAGCCTCGAGGCATGTCTTCCTTTTACCTTAAGAGAACGCTGGGCATTGTGGTGCGAAGGGAGCAGAGTGTCCGCTTCGACAAGCGCCTTTGGGTAGGTGGTCCGAGTGAGTGAGAATGAGTGCCACAAAAAAGGCAGATATTACAGCACGTTTCCATTGGCCAGATGCTGTGCAAATTTTGATTCAAATCAATGCCTTTTTCAGATCCTGAGGATGTTTATGGCCGGAAACAAGAATGTAAATTGGCTGTACTCTCTATTTGAGAAGGATAGTATACTGTCTTTCTTAGCCAATCACAGCGAAACTAGGCAATCATGGGTGAGTGTGAGCTCATGTATAGGAAAGAGGGTAGTTAGCGCTGTCCTCCGAATGTGTTATGCTGCCCTGTGGTGCAGCACAGGAAACACTTGGCTCATTTGACGTGTCTGGAGGAAGCGCGTCAGCCTTTACCGTCTCCAGTTGGTTGTATGATGACGGAAAGCTGCCTGCTGAGTGACACCAGACACGGACGACCAATTTGGGAAGAAAATGTGACGGGGAAAATAGTAATCATCATCATAAAAAGCATGATTTTAAAACGTGATGACACCCCAACCTTAACTGGTACTTATCCTGTACTTGTTGTTATGGTTACAGTACAGTGGTACCTTGGCATACGACGCCCCCCATCACATTTTTGCCTCAAAGCAATTTCTCCATACGAACCAAACTGAACGGCAGCTTGTGTCTACACTGTGTATAAACGTAAGTTGTACAAATCCGGGAACCGTTTAAAACTTGTTTGCGTCTGTGGAAAGCCAAGTAAACGAGTTTAAATATTTTTGAAGGTTTTTTTTTGCATTTTGTGCAAGAAGCAAGGACAGTTTAGTTTAGTTTTTAAAGCAGGCGGTGCCAAGAGGCATCATAAATTAAGGTTAAGTGAGGGTTAATGTCTATTTATTTCATAGTTTACTTCATTTACATGTCTTTTCTAAATGTTTCCATAGTTTTTATATGCAAAAATATGATTATCGTGTTGGAAATTGGGAATATTGGGGATATTTTTGGGTGGCTGGAACAGATTATCTGCACTTATATTATTTCCCATGGGGGAAAACACCATTTCGCCTTAAGAACTCACTTCCAGAACAGATGAAATTCGTATGCCGAGGTTCCGTCGTACATTCAACCAGCTCTAGTCTCCGTTTTAAGGAAAAGTCTTAGCTCGCCTGCCAACCCACCAGAAATAAGCATCCACTCTTCACAAACAGAATGTTTCTTTTGTAGAATGACCCTTTCTTTTTTGGCACGCATTGCTTTCTGTTTGTGTGGATTCACTCCAGGCATATGCAGACATCCTGCCCCTGTCAGAAATTATGCAGTTAGCAGCTTGCTCTTTATTCATTTAAACAGGAAGACGGCAGCTGAAGGGTCTTTTCTAGTGGCAACACACATTTCTGTTTAGTCTGGCCATGCGAGTGTAAAGAAGAATGGTTTAATATCCACTTGGCATAACGAGTAAGAGCAATTTAGAGATTAATAAATACGCTCGGAACACGGATGCCGAGCAGGAAGGCATATCTCAGCACTGGGTCGCACTGTCAGCTTGAGTAATTATCACCAGTGAAGACTGCCAGACTGGAGAGGCTCACCGAAGCAGAGCAGTGTGTCAGAGAGAGAGAGAGAGAGAGAGAGAGAGAGAGAGAGAGAATAGACTGGATAGAAAGTACTTAATCTATCTGATCTCATTTTGTAAAATCTCTAACCTGATTTTCAACTTTTAGAAATAGATTTTTATTTATATTTACACGCCTGGGCAACGATTTAAAACGTTAAGCAAATTATAGTTTATTCATTTTTTCTCCCTGTGAATGCCTGAGAGAGGAAAAGATAACTTGATAGCACATATTTTCAGAAGAGGATTTAATATTGACTAAAAACAGCTTAACTCTATTGACAGAAATTCATGGTACAAGTGTAGTATCAGGATCTTAAAGCAATATCATGAAGTGGGACAAATCCCAATTTAAACCCAATATTCTTCCTCCTTTATCACTGCCTCATCATCTCTGCCTGCCGCAACGTAAGGGTCGCGAACGCACAAACACACGAGGTAATTCCTTACAGAATTATACTATTGACCATCATTAGTTGATTAGTATTTCAAACATCGAGAAAGGAAACGTGGGATTAAGAAATGAATAATATCTGTACGTCAATAGTCTATGTGCAGCATGATGATGGCTGTGTCCCAAATAAAAGCTGAAAAAAATATCTGCTTTGTACCAAAAAACACTCTAAACAAGTACATTGGGTGCTGTTCTAATTGTGCAGATAACCGATCACAGATATGAGCGTAAAAGCTCCCTTTATTTCTCGACATGATCCCCTGCTACATTAATGCACTTATCCCAGTGTTTCACTAGTGCTTGGACACCATCAAGGTAGAAATATTTCTCGGTAGGCTAGAGATATGATCGGACTGCCTACTTCACATCTGAAACACCGGCCTCCCAAGAATTCCTTTAAATGGTCCAAACATGTGGAAATGATTTGGTCAGGACTGGGTGGTAACGAGTTCCTGTAATGTCCAAATGGTGTTGGTAAGTGATTGTGCGTACAAAAAAAAATTACAGCACAAGTCCCGTTTTGACTTGAACACCCTCATAATAAACACACATTTTATCCTCATGCAGAAAATGTATTTCTGACCATGTATATGAAGATTACATCTTTAGCTAGTGACAATGTGTGAGTGTGTGTGAGTGAGAGAAAGAAAGAGGGATAGAGAAAGAGAGAGAGAGAGAGGGACAGAGAGAGAGAGAGAGACTTGAGACACCAATAACTTGTATAGCACAGCATGATTCTTCAACACACTTCACAGGTTTGGACTTATTCGTTATTTGAATAGAGGTTCCCTACTATGATAAATAAAATAAAAAAACAGATAAAAGGAATAAACTAAAGAAAGAAAAGGAAGCAGGAAATAAGAGCGTAGGAGCACATTGTGTTCTTGAATAAGCACGACGCCATTCCATATACTGTAAATGACCCCAGTGTTAATGTCAAACACAAAGCCAATGCATTAGACACTATATAAAAATAACACCAAACAAAAAAGTCAAATATGTGCAGTTCATTCACTGGTTACTATTTAAATATTTTGTTTTATATCAACACTTCATGTGTCCTCAGCTGTGGAAATGAGATGCATAACTACTGTATGCGTGCCATGAAAGACTGCTTATTATTCAGGATGCTAAAAGGGTAATTATAATCTGATCTACATCATAATTTAAATCTAAATCTGATTCACTAGGTTTAATTTGTGCTGGTAATATGGTCTAATATTAAAGATATGTATATATAAAATATTAATGATATATGAAATGATAATGCTCTAATGGTGCAGACTTTAGGTTTAGTGATTTATGTTGTTTCATTGTCGTAATATAGACTATATTCTGGATACAAAAGTACTGTAGGTGGAAATCTTATCATCATATCCATATGTTGTTCACCACCAAATATTGCCATGAAGTCGAAAGCGGTTTACGAGTGTTCCGCAAGACGAGCAAAGATTTTTAATAAATTTTGACTTGGAAAACGAACAAGTCTTGGTTT
>JAQMYG010000038.1:30240035-30251337 GCA_030014215.1 Clariallabes teugelsi | reverse complement strand
ACATGTAGATTAGGCTAACTGGTGTTGCCAAATTGCCCAAAGTGTGTGAATGATTGTGTGTATGTGTGTGTGCCCTGTGATGGATTGGCCAGGGTATACCCCGCCTTGTGCTCTAGGCCTCATGGGATAGGCTCCAGGTCACCATGACCCTGAATACAGGATAATACGGTATAGAAGGTGAGTGAGTGAGTGAACTCTGTCATTCACACCCTACACCATGTTAACTCCTACAATTCCTGTGGTGAGTTCAACTACAATGATTCCAGTTAGCTGAATTGCTAAAGTGATGCATGGCAGACAGCTAACAGTTTGTCACCTTCAATGCAGCTGTCACTCAAATCAATCAAAGCCACATGCCTTATTATGCATATCTCATGGCTTAATATAATATAATATAATATAATATAATATAATATAATATAATATAATATAATATAATATAATATAATAATATAATATAATGATAAATTGGTGAGTTACATAAAAATTCTCCTCTCATAATTATTATTAATTGAGGCCATTGGTGGCGCAATGGTAGGTCTGTCGCCTGCCAAGGAGAATTCCTGGGTTCCCACCGAATGCCCAAACCCCAGGCACTGGATGCAGCGCCAGTCCCAAGCCCGGATAAAATGGGAGGGTTGCGTCAGGAAGGGCATCTGGCATAAAACCTGTGCCAAGATGTTGTGCAAATCAACAACAATAGTTGTTATAAATGGGAAATCTAGCTATTAAGACCAAAACCTCTTAAATTTATTGCACCAGACTGGAAACATTTATTTCTGTTGTAAAAGTTGGGCATTTTGACATGACGCACTATGGAGATTAACTCACATTTGGAGTCAGTGGTCATTCTAGTGGTACCTAGTCAGTGATCTTTATAACAGCCCTTGTCTTGCACCAACACCCATGTCAAGTCACAGATATATATTTTTCTCCATTCTGATGTTCGATGTGAAGAGTAATTGACACTTTTATCCTGTATCTGGATTATTTTATGTTTTGCACCATTTCCAGATGATGGGCTGATATGATAATTGTTATCGAGTGTATAATTAGATGCATGTTGTTGGCAATTTAAAATATTTTTACGTACACAATATTTTCTCACATAAATGCCTAGGCTTGCTGGAGGCTTTGTGTTAAATTCCCTGACAATGCTTACTGTATGTTCTGTTCAGACAATATTATAAATCAAAGATGGTATACAGAACAGACTAAAAGGTGCCATCACTTTAACTGAATCATTTTTAAACAGAAAAAAGATTGTGTTGGATTCGGAGATAATCCCCGGAACTCTTCACAAGTACATGAAACTGAGCCAATCCACCTATGTGCTTTTGGAGGGGAAACACACGGTTGTGTGGAACAGCTTCATACAGGCAGTAACTTCATACAGGAGCTGCAACTTGGCCGTGCACACTTGGACTAAACTTCCTTCACAGTTATGTAATTTTTGTCACACTTTTGCACAAACAGATTTCTGATTCAAAAACAGAACAATGTACCACTTTAAATGCAATTAAACCTACCAAAATCAGGAAATATCACAGTTTGTATTGCAACACAAACCGTCTAGACGAAATGCAATCCGGTAAAAGACAGAGTGAGATTGTTAAAGTTACCAAATAAGGTATACGGCACAGTGAAAAATTTGCAAGAGCAGGACCAACAGTTTTGCTCAGCATGAAAATATACTGTAACTGAAGGGGGGAAAAAAGCAAACACGACAAGAGAGAATGTCCCAGACAGATTCATTTCTAATCTCTGCTGCGTGTGAAGCTCTCTTGAGAAGAACCGAGAGCAATTTAGATCGGGGTGGTGGGCCACACAGGGTTTTAATGGTTGTGTTTTTAAAATAGCTTGTCAATGCTGGACAGAGCTCCGGAGTCTTGTTAGAAACTCAATTGCTCTTCAATTTGGGTGCGCGACTGGCCGGGTGAGCCTAACCGTGTAGCATTTAGAGGCATTCGTTTTGTAAAAATTGAGCTGTAGCGTGGGTGGTTAAGGTGTGAAGCAGGACAGAGACAGCAAATCTCTGTTAATAAAGTGAGAACAGAGCTGTGCAATGAGTTTGTACACTATTACGCCAATACAAGTGTAAATTACAAAAAGTGAAGTTAGCCCAGGAGGTTTTTTTATTTATTTTTTTTTACTTATTTATTATATATTAGTTATTATAGTTATGGTTATTATAACTATTATGAATTCAACCGCCATCACCAACATCTACATGTTCGGTACTAGGGTACAAGGGGCGTTCAAGTCAAACTAAGACCTGGGATAAAAATTTATCATGTATTCAAGACTGTATATCCATACATTTTGATCCTGGCCGAGATGGCTCGGATCCCACTGCAGAGAGTGGAACGACTGATCCTTTAAAATCGACATATAACTTGCAAAGAGACGCAGCTGTCTGTAAACACAATCATTCACCAACACCACCTGAAGTTATTGCCACATCCCCCATACAGTCCTAACCTACAGTCCTGACCATTTCCACATATTTGGGCCATTAAAGGAGTTCCTGGGAGGCCAGCATTTCAGACGTGAAGCAGGCAGTCCCATCATGCTTTCCACCTTGATGGTATCCAAGCACTAGTGAAATGCTGGGATAAGTGCATTAGTGTAGTAGGGGATTATCTAGAGAAATAAAGGATGCGTTTTATGCTCATAACTGTGTTTTGTCATGCTGTGCATTCAAAAGTCCCAGTTTTGACTTTATTTCTAGGACTTTTTTCTGCGAACACTTTGTCCATTATATTTCTCATGGTAAAATATAACCTTTTATAAGTTAAAATAAAGTTAACAAGTTAACTATGCAATCTGATATCATGCTTTTCATATATCATACTACAGTATTTTGCTTACAACCTAATGACGTGTAGAAATTAATTATTTTGACACACGTTGTAAAACTTGCTGCATAATCACAGGGGGAAAGATGAACTTATTTTAAAGTCTTGGGATTCCCATTAGGGAAATTCAGCTTGTTAGGGAAACGCTTTTGAGCTGTCATTTATCACGGACGGCACAAGAAGGAATGAGAGCGTAGGCTGTTAAAACGGTAAAACATTAAAATATGCACAAGCACACAACACAGGAGAATAAAACAGTACTTGGATAGAAATAGGCATGTCTACAGCATGTGACTGCAGTTACAAAAGCCGGACTATGTATTAAACTATAGGAGATATGAGACTATGCCTTTCCTAAGCTCCTGTGCTTCGAGTGGGAGGACACTGGATAACCTGGAGGAAACCAAGAGGCCACCCTGTAACAACTTGGATTTGTCTATAGGCAACTTTCTTAATGACAAACTACCAATCAGGATGGGAAGAAAAACAGATTAAAATCTTTAAACATCATTTGATAAAACTTTGTGGATGGTGAGAAAGCAAGTCTTTGCATGTTCATCATAATGTTACTGCGAGGTGTATATTATAGCTGTGCATACAAATCAGGAAGGAACAGATAGCGGACCAATCAGCCATGGCTAGAACCACAGCTCGTGAATTTCCCTACAAAAGCAGTTATTAGTGCACTCATGTTCATCATGCATTTCTGAGAGCATAACGACAGAGCTTGAGATAATCGCCTAATTAAAGTTTTCAATCACAACTCAATCAGGCAGAACTAGAAAAGTCTAATTAGTGTTGAGTCTGAGCGAGAGGCACTTACAGACGAAGCTGTGCAGCTATTTCTTCTTCTTAAGCAAGAAAAGTCATTGATGCTTTTAAAAACAGCTGTAGATTCGAAGGATTTCGGAGACTATCAGTGGAAGCGGGTTCCACAATTAAAATTGGCAGCAAAGCGCTGAAAAAGGTTTGGCAAGGTGGAAGGAGATGTTTTCACCAGTGCCAACTCAAGACATTTAAATGAAACTTTATTAAATTTTGTAGCTCCAAGAAGGCCAGCAAGACCTTGTTATTCACTACTGCTCTTCCTAATGGTCAGAATATCCAACTTGGCGTCTTGGAGGGGAAGTCGTACTGTATTTTGTATCTCGCTCTTCAGCCTGAAGGACCGACAGAGGAATCTGACCTCGTCCAGGCAACAATGCTGAATGCAAAAGTCTCTAGCACATAAGCCTTAAGGATGCTGTCCTGCAAATGTTCACTTCATTCACTAGAACCTGTTCACTGCCGGCTTCCTGATTCTTCTTCAGAGACAGAAAAGCCCCATCAAGTCCCAACATGCCAGACATCACAGCACCATAGGTGGTATTTCTCAAGGGACTCATAGGCTTGTTGCCACATTTCTAAAATGAACAAGGCACCTCCATCCATCACAAACAAACATTAGGGCGTTTGTAGAGCCTCCTGCTTGAGCTGGATTCCCCTAAGGGTCCCACCTATGCAGGATGCCAAATTAAAATGGATATCGCTGAAAATTGTGTTGTGTTTTCACTAGCGATCACTCTGGCATGTATTTGTCTTGAAGGCACTGGTGGTTCAAACAGGGATTTCTCACCAGGGTCACTTCACTGATATTACATCTTATAATGAGCAGGAGCCTGGGGAGTGTTCCTGTCTGTGAACGGTACGGGCCCTGTGGTGCTATTTTTGACCGAATGGCAGCTATACTAACTTCAGATCAACTGTCCATCTGCCAACAAGGAAAGTCACATGTGGTGGCCTTTGTCTATATAAAGGTTTGTGGGTGGACTTCATCACCTCGGCCTGTAGCTGGGCATGACATCCAGCCCCTGTTCTGACATGACACTCTACAAGAAGCACTCTTCCTCCCACACCAGGTTCTCAAAAGGTATTTATTTTTTATTATTATTATTATTATTTTGGATCATTATAGCAAAAGCCATTAAATTTAAACAAAGCACAAAAACAAATAAATATAATCTGACTAGTATTATACAGATGTAAGGGTTTAGGCAAGAGTTAAGACAGGAATTATTGTGTCCTCCTCAAAACTGTTCAGGACTTCCACCCCCTCCTAGGGCTGCTTTCTGCTTCTTTCTTTTTTCAGCTCCCAAGTGGTGAAGTTGTGCAAATTGGAAACCCTAGGAATTCAAGGAACACCTGATGGCACAGGATTAAACAAAGCACGCGGCCACAGTGGTTGATGTAGTACCATTTCATGTGATCTGAAATTAGACTTATTAAAGAATACTACAATGCTTGGCAATTGGTAAAAAACATATAAAGCAAATTTCCAGACCAATGTTCAACTTATAATCAAACTGTAGTTCCAAAAGATACAATCGGCCGAAACATGATATTAATGCTTAAAAGTGTCTTACCTACTGTAGGTGAAAGGATGAATTTTCAGATAGGATTATAATACATATTTTTTTCATAATACTTAATACTTCTGATAGTATATCCAGATCCATGCTTTGTTTTTTGTAAATATGCATACACATTTATAATTGTATCAGATAAAAAGAAACACATTTGCTAAATACAATTTTATGCCATTTTATGTAGTGTCTGTAACTTTATGGATTTAAATCTTTAATTGATTTTAATTGTCATTCAGTTGAAAGTTTACAGATTTTTTGCTTTTTAAGCTTTTTTTTAACCAAAAACCAATTTAAGCAAAAAATGTTATGGGCTAGAAATTTACAACAATTTTAGTATCAATACTTATAAAGAAATATGAATAATTTGCATTTAAAATTATTATTGTTTAAGGTAAGACCTTGTTTTCTTGACAAGGTAAGAAAAATTGCCAATTTGGGGGGAAAAAATTCAATAATCTCTTCAAAAACGGCTCAAGTTAACAACTGAAAATTTTTAGGGAAGCAGGATTGGTCACTTAAATGTTGCATAAACTTCAGAAGTAGCTACTTTGGCACACACATGTTCTGTATTATATGTATAACCTAAAAAAAATATTATATATATATATAATATATATATACATATACAATTGACCAAAACACAGTATTGGTGCTGATTTTATATATATATGTTAACACAGCTTTAAAATTTGAAGAGTTTTGTTGCCATCTGCTTTTGCATCTGCAGTTAATACAAGGGCTGTAACAAAAGTAATGCAAAATAAGCATAACTCAACATTTGCATTATTGTTAACTCATTTTAAAAAATGGCCCCTGCCACAGTTGAAATGCATGGCTTGTGTTGGAGACTATGTTGAGTAGTACCTTTAGATAGAGGAAGAATTATATAACCAATATGTGAACAGCGTGTAATTGTTTATTAAAAAAAAGTTCTGCCCAGTGTTGCACTACTTTTGGTACAGTATCTGAATACATTACAATAGTATAGTAAGATCTTTTTTAAAATACTGTTTTTGTTTTCATGTTTTTTAACCACACTAGCACTTGTAATTCTTTTTTTGAAAGGTCCTTTTTTTTAAATCCATAATGATATCCATTAAAAAAACTAAACGAAACAGAGCTCTGAGTCCAACCCGTGACATTTAGGTAATTCCTGTCTTTTCTCTTGTTTCCACAGCAGCAGTAGCATGCATGTTTTCCCAAGCATTCAGAGAAACAATTTCCTCCATCTTTCATTTTTTTTTATCTTGTTATTAAAGTTTTCTTTTTAACTTATTCAGACTAGTAGTACTGGAACTGGGTTAACAACACTTCAACACATTATTAAATCCTGGGAAGATCGTGCTGAACTGTCAACTTCGTGAAATGTGGTCGAAAACAAATTTATGAATGGAGACTACTTAAACTCTCGGTGAAGTTGCATGGTAAAAAAAATCAACAGTAAAAACTAATAGCTATGATTAAGAGAACTTCCGTACGCACACTACAGTATGTGCACATGAGTACATAATCAAATTTTTATGCACAAAGCAGGATTAAAAAGTGCATTTTCTGTGCTGAATTCTTGTGAACGGAAAGTCAAATTGCATTACAGAAAAAAAAAAGACTTTACCTGTTAGTGTGCGCTGAGACAGGTTTGTGGCAGCAATCACAGACAGTTCTCACCAGTTTCATAAACACAAGCATTTGAGAAATGATTTTTCCGTTGCTAACTGCTCATGGCTTCAACTTGTTTCTAAAGTCAGCGTTAATAATGTCAAAGCAGGGTGTGAATTAGGCAGCGATTAACAAATGCAGTGTGAACCCATGGGATTCCGTGTTTGTGCTTTATTTATTTATTCTGATTTTCTCGTTTATTTGTGTGTGATACTTGATTGTGATGACATTACCGAATACAAAGCTGTATTTAGAGAAAAGGAGATGAAATGAGCTAATGCGATGTTGTTTTGCTGCATACGACTGAAGGGGGGGAAAAAAGGCAAAAAAGCTTTTGCTCTTTTATGATTATTTATTTATTATTTGGGTTCATATTTCAAATATATTTGCTTCTAAAATAGTTTATTACATGACAGAATATACAACGGCCAGCACTACAAGCTTCTCAAGCACTTGTGCACCGGAACATCTTAAAAAAATAAAAAAAAAGAAGACAATAACCAAAAGAAAATATCATTCTCACTCAGGCTCTGAGACACACTCTGACCAATCTAATATAAGGACATACGGTACAACCATGGTGTGATTGCTTCATTTTCATGTGTGTGAGGAACCAGGAAGTTTCACTACAGGATTTCACATATTTTTTTTTATATTTCTTTCTTTCTTTGTCTTTTTTGCGGTTGACACAATGAGCATGGCCATGATCTGAAATGTTTTTTCAGCACTCACGGTACAAAAATGCATGAAAGTCACAAAGGATGTGACAGCCTGTGTATGTTAATTTAAAATGTGTTTTTTCGCTCTGTTTCCTTTGCAAATTTTAATTCATGATGCAAATGACAGACCGTGACTTTTTTTTTCTTTATTATTATTAATATTATTTTAGGGCTCTACACTAGGACATGATGAACATAATGAAATTAAACAAACTACTGAACTGATACGGCGAGTTTCAAATATACACTAACAGTCCATTTTTAGACTTCACATTCAGGAACGCATCCTTATCGTATCCTTACCTATAGCGGTGCAATGCATAAAATCGTTCTGACGTACCGTTCTGTGCAAAAGTCTTAAGCACCATGTTATTTTTTAAACCATTTTTTGTTATATATATTTATCATGTCTTCATTAGTATGTAGACAATCAGTTTTCAGATGAAAACGAAAAAGAAAAAAAAATCTTATGTAGGCTCATGGGTTTTACATGAAAATAGAAAGGAGCAATTGTGAAGGTTACGAGAATAACTCTGGAATATTCTCCAGCACACTCAGTAAAACCTACCAGCTGTTTTATTTATAAAACTGCACAAATCTGCATTTTACACTACTGATTATTTTTCAAGCAAGTTTTCACACCAAATATTGACTGTCTTTATTTTATCACTCTTTAGTGTTCTTTATAAAGTTTCTTTTCTGTTAAAAAACGCATTTTTGCCTTTTTCTTTCTTTCTTTCTTTTTTGTATGTTCTCAAGACTTGTGCTCAGTACTGTAAGTAAAACAGCGTTTAGGTTTTACTGAGCGTGCTTCTATTTTCATGCCAAACCTGGGAGCCACCTGAAAATTGGTCTGGCATTCAAATATTCTTCTGTAACGTTATCTATTCATTAATGTTTAAGTTATGTTTGAAAATAGTGTACATAATTTGTACATAATGATGCATGCATGATAAAGGTTGTTGATCCGTCCTCGAAACTCCCCAGATTTCAATACAACCAAGAATCCATGGAATGCACCGGAGAAACAAATCTGATTCATGGAGGCCCAATCGTGCACTTTACTGCGCCCAAAGGATCTGCCTGCGATTTTTACAATGGGGAATGGGGAGAAAAAAATTCTAATAAAAACAATGAGTGACAAGAATGGTGTTGTGGGTGGAAATGCCTTAATGATTCAAAAATTTTAAATTATGAGCAGACTGGTTCAAGCTGACAGGAAGGCTTCAGTAACTCAAGTAACCATGTTTTACAACTGTGAGGAGCGGAAAAGCATCTCAAAAAAGCAGCACATGGGCTACATTAGCTGAAGACCAAATCATGTTGCACACAGAACAGAAAAAGAATTTTATGTAAATATTAATATAAAGCACTTGACCTGTATCTGCATGATTTTATGCACTGCACTGCTGTCACATCATTGGCTGATTGTGCATGCGTACAGGTGTTTCCAAGTAAAAAAACTGCTCAGTCTCTAATGCGTACGTTTGTCAATAAAATTGTCATTTTTATACCATTTTAGTTAACAACCACCAACTGAAGTTGTGTTCCAAAAAAGGTGCATGTTGATGCCTTTTAAAACACGCTCACAACCGTTCCAATGCAAAGATGTAGAGTAGGCTGCAGACTGTACCATTGTGTGTCTGCGAAATAACCGAAATAATTCAACCTTTCAGTTAGTGTGTGGATCAAACGCCTCCGTGTTTGTAACAGGAAATCGATCTCAGCTTGGAAGTACAAGTCGTAAAACCACTGAATCATTTAAAGGGAGTTTGTCAGTGCTGATTTTTTCTGATTTCACATGACTTAAGGTCATTTAGAGGATGTGTGCGTACATTTTTGTGCGTTTGCTGTACAAAGCGAAACTCATTCTCCATACTTCATGCAACAGCCATTTGGGGCGAATGACGGTGCATTTTTCCGAGCCCCATTTACTCATTTACCTCAATGGAACGAAATTGACCTTCTGTAACCACGAGAGACGTTTCAGTAGGAGGGGAAGAAACGATGCAAAACAGAAATGCAGATAAAAGAAAGGAAAGTGCCATTAGCAATGAACCAAGGATAAGATACAGTACACTCTCTCTAACCCACTTATCCAACTCTTTACAGTTGCGTAATGATCATTTCCACCCCTTGTTATTTTAATGCACCAGCCTCAAAGATGTATTTCTTTCTCACACATGCACACACGTGTCACGACGTGATGTGACATGACATGACATGCAATCATTGCACATGCACAGAGTTCCTCGAATACAGCATGACGATATGAATAATAATAATAATACACAAATACAAACTGAATGTTAACCTACGTAAAATCTTGAGATTAAAAATGTGTTAATGTATTCCTTCACTTTAATACACATTGTATGTGTAATCTGGACTCTCAGTGCTAGCCTAACATCTACTGAGGTACATGAAATGTCTAGATGATGCTTGGTACTGTATAAGCTTTACATGAAGCAGTTGATATTTGGAATGCATGTAAAATGAGTATTGGAAAAATACTGTGAATTAATAAGCAGTACAAATATGACTCGGAGTCCAGACCCGGAGCACGCTGGGTCGGCGGTGAAGATCTGAAAGAAAACATGAGTGAGGAATCGAAATTCCATTGCAAAAAGTGACTTACATTTCTGTATTAACTAGACTTAATGACTGCTTTCATTCTCTTAATAGCCGCATATGACAAACGTTATGCCACCCAAATTTATTTGAAAGGAATTTGTTATTTATGTGAAGAATTAGCTTATTGGCTTCATAAATTTAAAGATTCCTATTTAAGATTAGAATTCTTATACACTTAAATTAACTGCAAAATTTGGGCTGCTACATAATCTTTAACATTACTTTAAGCTACTTTATTTTGTGATATTATTGGCTAGTACTGATTAATATTAAGTTATTTTTTTTCTGAACTGAAAAAGTTAAAAGCAACACTTGCAAGGCATCCAAATTATCCCACATTTTTTCATATTTGGTTTAGATTTTTTTTTTTTTTTACATTACAGAGTAATCCAGGACAATTCCTTTCAATCATTTTCTTTTTCAAGTCCAGTTATTCTCATTATTAAGATTAATGGCCGAGAGTAAGCACGAATAGTAACACACCTGCCTAAAAACCTGTGACGTTCAGTCGGCCGAACCAGAAGCAAAAGAGAAATCTCAAAGGCTCTGTACTTGCTACGTAACTGTAAAAAAAAATAAAAAATAAATAATAATAATAAAAAAAACAATGACCTGAGATGCGAGTCAACACCTTAACCGGAATGTAGCAGATACAAGAAATATAGCTTCTTAAGATAAATATGCATTGATTGACTATGAGTGTGAGCAAATTTTACAAGCAAAGGTTGAAGAATGAGGAAAACCATGTGACGAAACATGGCGTCAGAAATCTAATCTCACACTAGAAGCTCAGTGATTAGACACTGCATAATGATCATGAATAATACTGGGTCAAAATAAATGAATATATGATTGTTTCATAGCATATAATGTTATGATGACCAGTTTGCCCATAATGTGTATACTCTGACAGAGGCACACATGGTTTTTATTATGTGTGTGTGTGAGTTTGTGTGTGTATTTCTTATATATATATATATATATATATATATATATATATATATATTTGTGCTCCTTAAAAAGTCCACAA
>JAQMYG010000038.1:30218821-30229606 GCA_030014215.1 Clariallabes teugelsi | reverse complement strand
AAAGACAACTAAAAATATTGAATAGTTTTTTTTTAGTAGTGACAATTTTGCATTTCTAATTAATTATTCAGGGAAAAAAAATATTCAATGTTACACCTGCTTTAGAGAAACATGGTTACAGAAGTTTGTTGAAATGATATTTATTTATTATTCATTCATAAATATACCATGTATTTTTATTTAAATGGTTTTGTATAATGCATAAAATCGAACATGAATCCAATAAGTGGTAACATTTATTCTAATTAAGGATATGAATAGATGTCGCTTTACTTCTCGTGTAAAAAAAATGATAGTAATTTTGTCAAAAACAGCCTTAAAAATAAATGTGGCTTACAGGATTTATAACTGAAACTGAAGAGTACATCAAAGTGTTGCTAAGTTTCAGATAAAAACAAAGCAGACTTATTTATCAACACATAAAACATTTTTTTAAAAGTCAACATTTGTCAAAATCATAATTTCTGCCTTTAGCGTCTCAACACTTTTAGCTTCGCGCGCTCCTTTCGCACAACTGTCTGTCGCTCTGTCATCAATTTCCTCTCCTCTTCTACGCACGTTGAACACGTTACGCCTCTTTACACGGCAAGCACACACACACACACACACGCGCAGCTTTGGCTTTGACTGACAGCTTAATTATGTTCGCACTGAAGCTGCCTATACACACCTAATCGCACACCTAATCACACACACACACAGGCCTAATTCGGTTCCACGCTAACACACTGCATTACTCACTAGCTGGATGCTCGTGCAAAACAAATGAATCGATAAAAAAGGAACGACAGCCTTGTACACTTTCGATTAACCCGAGACAGTTTATCAGTGGAATTACATCCGTTCGCTACTTAAGATCCAGTGACGTGTTTAGTGCTGAGGCGACAGCGCCGAGTGTCGTTAACAAGAATTACTAAAACTCTTTCAGTCTCGCATCATGTCTTATTAGATTTCTGTCCGAGTCTTCACTAATATAAACGATAATAATAATAAATATTAACCCATTTACTCTCATCTGTACGTGGAAACACAAACAATGTTAGCCAGAGATGAAATCTTAAAATACTGGTGCAGTAAGTTACTGGGCCGAAACCTAACACAGGAATAAAAGATGTCCGTATTTAAAACATTACCACTAAAGAATAAAAAAAAGGCTTAAAGTTAATGAAACAAATAACAGGACAAACTGAAGCAGTTTTGAACTAAATGATGTGACGATAAAGTCTTCAGTCCAGAATGCATCACAGTACGAGCATGGCGGCGCGGTGGCACCGTAGCCTCGCACCTCCAGGGTTGAGGGTTCGATTCCCATCACAGGTCTGTGTGCACGTTCTCCCCGGGCTTGCTGGGTTTCCTCTGGGTACTTCGGTTTCCTCCCACAATCCAAAGACATGCAGATTAGCCCGACTGGTGTTCCCAAATTACTGGTAGTGTGTGATATTGTGTGTGTGTGTCCTGTGATGGATTGGCACCCTGTTCAGAGTGTACCCCGCCTCATGCCTCCGAGTCTCCTGAGATAGGCTCGGCTCCAGGCCCCCCGCGAACCTGTACACGGGATAAGCAGGGTCCCATGTAACTAAGGTTCTAGATTTCCAGGGTCCTTTGTTCCCTCGGTCTATGTAGAATATAACGGAAACCAGAAAAAGTGGTTCCCCAACTCTCGGTTTGCTTAATAATTATTGGGTTATTTTTGGGAACAAATTGAAGCCACTCACTCATCGTCTATATCGCTTTATCCTGTATTCAGGGTCGCGGGGACCTGGAGCCTATCCCAGGAGGCTTAGGGGATGAGGTGGGGTACACCCTGGACAGGGCGCCAATCCATCGCAGGGCACACACACAAACACACACACACACACACACACTACGGGCACGGTGAACGGCAATTAACCTAACCTGCATATCTTTGGACTGTGGGAGGAAACCGGAGAACCCGGAGGAAACCCACCAAGCTCGGGGAGAACATGCAAACTTCATGCACACAGAGACGGGAATCGAGTCTGGCCAGGAATCGAACCCGGACCCTGGAGGTGCAAGGCGACAGTGCTATCCATCACACCACCGTGCTGCCGTAAATGGAAACCAGAGCATTCTTAAAGAAATACAAGATGATTTAAAGCTGGAGATAAGGTTTTAGGTTTCCATTTTGATGCTTTACGTTTTGACTGATGAGATTCATTCTAGAGACCTCCAAAAGCACATAACCACTGATAACCATTGGTTCTGTCATGTTTAAATTATGTTTGTCTCAACCGGAACAGGAAGGTTAATGTGTGTGTTAACAGAAAAATGAACTGGGGACCGTAGGACCCTGGGGACACGGGGACACACTCACGCTTGGGTTACTGTGCAGGGTGTTGTGTGTTTCTCACATGTCCCTGTGGGTCTTCTCTGGTCACATCCCAGCTATCGAAAACAAGCAGGTGGGTGGTTTAACTACACTAAAGTGTCTTGAAGTGGGTGATTGCGTGTGTGTGTGTGTGTGTGTGTGTGTGTGTGTGTGTGTGTGTGTGTGCGTGCCGACTGACTGCTCTCCTGTCTGCACCTACTGTTACTGGGATAATCTGCAGATGCCAAAGAAAAGGTTGTGGCTAAAAATGACTATTATTATGATTATGATTATGATTATTATTATGATTACATCATCAACTCAAAATCTCGACTGGGACATTTGATAATTATTAAAAGTTCTTGGTTGTATTTTTATAATAATAATAATAATAATAATAATAATAATAATGAGCACGTCTACAAAGGAAAGTTGGTGTATTTTTGATATATTTGTATTCATAAGACAAAGTGAACTGTCAGGCTGTTTGAGACTTTGTGTTGTTAAGAGTTCTTCATGCCAGACAGAGAAAGAGAAACAAGTGCAAGGTCAAGCCTCCTGACTACAGAAAACTCTCAACGAAAACACTTTGACTTCTGATTTACCCAGCCAGTCCAATTAAACACACACACACACACACACACACACACACACACACACACACACACACACAATATTATTCTGACCCTTAACTTAATCCTTGCCTAAGTCTCTTTGAACAGGATGATGTTGCGAATAAGTGAAGGAGAAGAATATCGAATGAGGGACAGAGAGAGAACCTCGTACCTCTAATTCTAATTCATGAGGCCGGCGATAGACTCCTCTGCTCATTTCTAAGGTGGGCTAATTTGATTTCTATTGCTAGCATGTCCGTGGCACTAATCCTAACCCTCTCTCTCTCTCTCTCTCTCTTTCTTTTCTCTGTACTAATTGGCTACCGGGTCACAGGAAAAGGATGAGAGACAGGAACATGGGTGTAATGTCAAACACAAATGTAATGTCACCTGATGTTATAAGAGCGTTTTGGTTTTTTCTCTCTCTATTTTTTCCCACATCCGCAGACACCATTCTCAAGATTGCTTTCTGTACAATTGTTTGCTGTAAATGTCATCTTAACCTGGTTGGCTTGTTAAATACTTTTCTTTTTTGTTAAATATACAAATTATCATGCACACAGGTGGCTTAGTAGTTAGCACTGTGACCTCGCACCTCCAGAGATCTGGTGAGGGTACGACTCCCACCCCAGGGTCTGTGTGCGTCGAGTTTGTATGTTGTCCCAGTGCTTGGTGGGTTTCCTCCGGGTACTCCAGTTTCCTCCCACAGTCCAAAGACACGAAGATTAGGCTAGTTCATCCTTACCCATAGTTTCCCAGGGTGTCCAGGGACCCCGATCAGCCATAACAGTCTGACTACTGACAAGTGGACTGAACACCATGGATCACGAATTATACACCAGTGGACTTATAACAGGATCACAGGACCAAGGGGCGCCGTGAATGTTCCCCTCAGTGTACCACAGACTGCCCAAAAAAGACAATGCTGGCTTTGATAGAATGGAACCAGAATACCCAGTGCACCACAGCCCAGCGCTTGCACAGGGTCCAGAAGGAAAAGAGCCCAGTGTTGCTGACACCGAGCACCCAAACTCCCCAGATCCTGATCTGAACGAGCGCCCATGCAATTTACCGGACAAACACGTCTGATTCACAAAGTCTGCAAAGGACCCAAAGGAACTTCTGCCAACATCCTGGTACAAGACAACACGGAACAAACGCCCAGCCATCCCCTGAGGGGCCGGCGCTATCTCCATGGCACGAAGGGGAACCTTGTGGGAATAGGAATAGTGATGATTTCTTCATAGCCCAAACCATAGATTCATGCTGCCTATCACAACTGAACATCAATCATTTACATTAATTAATATAAGCTACTGAACTGTAAAGTATTAAGATCCAGTGGTACCTTGGCATAATCTATTGCGGAGGCGAGTTCTTAAAGTGAAAATGTAAATCCAGACAATCTGTTCCAGCCACCTGATATTACCAATTTCCAACACTATAATTATACTTTTTGCATATAAAAACCATCAAAAACATAGAAAATATGTGTAAATAAAGTAGCATATAAAACTTAACCTAAATTCATTTGTCATTTGCTCGATAACATGCAGCGGAGCCTCATCATGGTTTTCTTTAAAGCTGCGGATCAATTTTTTTCCATGCCGCCATATACTCTATAATCTGTTCCCATATGATGTTTTGTCTCATGTTTTGCGAAACCCAAATCAGGTGATGCAAGTCGGTCATCTGACCGTGTTTAAAGGGAAGCCGCGCATTACGCCAGGAGGCCGACGCTCCATTGTTGTTTATACACGTGCGACAGGATTGAGCTCCCGGATTGAGTCATAAAGTCAGTGAGGCTGATACAACACTCCAGCATTCCAACACACACACACACACACACACACACACACACACACTGTATATACGACTGGGGACTATTAGGTGGTATTTTGTGCACTACAGTGTCTGTTTTGTATAATACACATTTAGCTTTGGTATACTGAGTGTTATGTTTGTTTATGTCTTTTGTGTTCACCAGCAGACGAAAGGTTAATTAATACGAGCGTTACAAACATTCTTGAGACTCGCGGTGCTGTGTTTTTTACCAACACACAAAAAAAAAAACAAAAAAAAATATGTACGTTTTGATCGGCTCCCGGAAGTACGCGCAACCAGATGTATGTGTGATTGCTGATGCAATTTTCTTGCCAAATTTGAAGTTCTTAAGGCAGGAATTCCCAAGGTGGCGTTCGTACGCCGAGGTACCACTGTAATGAGTACTACAGTGTGTTTGGGTTACCGGCTATGAACAGCTTGATTTTATACACTCATATAAAATACTAGTAACTGGTGTTCACTTTTTGCCTTGGATGGATGTATTCTCTCCTGCCACTGAACATAGTGTGCATTAGTGCTGTGTTCCTCATTACAAACAGAACCGCATTCACTCTCCATACCCGCCTCCAAAACAGACTCAAGGCTAAAGCTTAATAAGTCGTGATTCTCAGCATTCAAGCACGCTGCATTTACAGAAGTACATGCACTGCCATTCTTAATAGGATCATGCCTCAGCTTGCTCTTTCGTGTGTGTGTGTGTGTGTGTGTGTGTGTGTGTGTGTGTGTGTGTGCAAGACACAAAGAGAGACATTAATTAGCGCATGTGGCTGCTGAAGGTTACGAGAGAGTCGTGGAAATGCTGGAAGTCCCTCTTTCCACCACGGAAAGAAAGAAACAAGAAATAAAATAAAGACAGGACACACAGAAAAGAAAAAAGAAAAACAGCAAAGAGACTAGTGGGAACGAATAAATGACCAGACGAGAGAGATTGTGAGGGCGAGAAAGAGGTTAATGGATAAAGCGCATATGAAAAGCTCACAGGGACTCAGAGCTGAAAAACAGCCAGTTTTACAAAAAAACACGACGGAGAAGAGTGAAAGAGAGATGAAGAAGCGAGAGATGAAGGTCAGCGTACTACAAATAAAATCATAATTAAGCTAGGCTAATTATCACGTATCCCTTACAGAGGATGCAAGTCTGCTCTGTAGCACTTTTACTTTAGAGATGATAACGTCCCCTTGATCATTTGTAAAAAATAAATAAATAAATAAATAAATAAATAAAAGAGAGCGAGAGAGAGAGAGAGAGAAACTGCGGCCAACACTGGAGCCATAGAGACACAGCAGAGAACTGTGAGTAAAATTTAAAGCCATATTAGTGACCGCCATAATAACAGGTACATACTGTAGGAATACGTTTTAAATAAGCAAACTGGCAAATGAACTTAACAATAATATTAAAAAGAGTGTTTTTTTTGTATATTATAAAAAAAATTATTAAATAGTTTTTTTAAGCTTAGTTTTTCAATAGTTGCCATATTTGTGCAAATTACCTGGAATGAATTTCTTTGATGTGTCCTTGATGTGCCAATCCATTGTTGAATTATCTGTATATTCTTTAATAAAAATAATTGTAAAGAATATTCAAAAATTCTGAATAACAATATGCAACTTAACAAAAAACATCATCCATTGTCTTTGACTAAATTTATTTCTACTTTTTAAAAGTTATTGTTGCATCTTTGATGCTGTTGCATGTTGGTTTTTCCATTATGTCCAGTCACAACAGAAAAAAGTTTGCATGCCTTCAGAAAGTGTGTCCAAACTTTCCTGATTTTTATTTCTTGCTATATTGTAAAATAATGTTGAAGGCGTCCAATATTTGTAATATTACCTTAAAATATCCTGTATTTTTTTTGAGAGGCTATAAAGAGTCTCACAACAATGAAAGATTTCTGAGTTTTGAGGGACTCTACAGTATATTCATAATAAAGACGAAAGGTAGAAAATTTCTGGGAGAATGAAATGCATGAAAGACGTACTGTACTGTATTTACGTGGGAAAAGTGTATAATTCTCCTTTTATCTATCTATTGTCCAACACAGCATTATAATCTAGGGAAGGGAATATTTTCTTTTCTTTTTATCTTATATATACATATAAGCTACAGTATACACAACTGAAATTACATAAGAAAAGTGAATACTGTATCTCATACTACTGCATTATAATATCCACTGTGATGTAATTATACATGATGGACTGGACTGCTAGTACAAAAAAAAGGCTGCCAGAAGGCAAAACTGAAAATCAAGCACTTGCTGAAAAATATAGCTTTAATACACATGCACATTAAATATATTCCATGGTTTCCTTTGGGGGGGAAAAAATAATTGCCCTTAATTTACTGTTTCATATTCAAAACCTGTTTCTATACCACAGCAAGCTCTTGAGAGAGAAAGCTGTGACATGGAGATAATTGAATATTTCTCTCCTGCATAATCAAGTGTGATATGTATATTTAAGAATGTATGCATACCTGTATATTTATCTATGAACATATGTATGTACTATAGGTATGTATGTATGTATGTATGTATGTATCTACTGTATGTATGTACTGTTTATACAGTATGTATGTATGTAGGTACAGTATATACTGTAGGTATGAACTGTATGTATGTATGTATGTATGTATGTATGTATGCATGCATGCACTGTTTATACTGTATGCATTTATGTACTGTATGTATGTCCGTCACCCTTGTGCCACTAAAAGAGTATGATCCACCTTGCAACTGTATGTTTAAGCTTCACAATGTGAAGAACAACTCTTTATAACTGCTGTGGCAATAGTGTTAATAGGAACCGTCAGTATCCAGATGTGCCACAACACTAAATATGTCTATACCCCAAGTACATTATGGTATTTAATTAACATATAATTATAATCTTTAGCAAATTGCTGCAGTACAAAAATGTAACATTCTGTCACATGCCATTATTGAAAAATAATCATCAATTCTGCTTGTCATTAGGTCACATCATTGCAGCCTCTCGATGATTACTTTCTATAAAAACCCAATACAGGTGCTTCATTTCTAATAAACATTATGTTTTAAGACAATGTTAACCAAATAAAAAAATTTCTGATTGCCATATAATGATATCTTATTTTACTTAAACCATCCCAACCGTATCCACTTCCCTTCTGGCACTGATATGCTGAAAGGCGGAAAACATAACTGGAGTCTGTATTCGATTACTGTAACACAGCAAGAAATCAGCGAACAGAGAGAAACAAACAGATGGGATGGACAGAGGGGGAGAGATGGCTGGATTAAACTGGCTGGCCGGCTGTTCTTATCAGGAGGAGTCCGGATCATTGATCCTGTGGTCTTAGTGAAAAGCTTGAAAATGGACCATTTTTTAAGCTTGAATTTCAGGAAAAGGAATATTCTTTATTCATAGATGGACAAAATAAAAACAGAAGTACAGTACATTCCTTTTCTGTTTTTTTTTTTTTTTTGCAGGTTCTTTATTGTAGTCATTGTTGTAACTGGATGCATGACTGGTTTATTGTCTTCGCATGCTGGATACTATGTATTACTGAGCCCAAAGGTTTATTAAAAGCTGGTGAACCCTCATTAAGTACTCCAAAGTTAATTGCCCTGCACTAACAATGCAATGGCTTAACCACTGGTAGGACTTTATTTATAGTGCGATTTAAAAAAAAAAAAAAAAAAAAGCTCCCCTAAAATGCATGTGTTTTAAATGTCAGTTGTGGTTCGTAGCCTTTCATCATGATTGTTTCCTAAATTTAAACAAAAAAAAAAAAAAGGGATAAAGGTATTATAAAAGGTATTATAAAAGAGTGGAATGTGTTATCAGCAACTGCATAGTGTAGATACGAAGTCATTGCAGTCATGCTGCTTAATTTAGTTCTATTTACATCTTTATTAAAAAAAAAGAAAAAAAGGCTTTCATTTTATGTGGGTAGGAAAAATATTATCACCATTTTTTACGAGTGAAATAGAGAATATTTATTTCTCATTAGAATGTATTATGTCTTTAGTTGAATTATGGGATATTATTTAGTTTATTATATTTGTTTAGCAGTTTAGCTATTCTCGAGCTACATAAAGATCGGCACTTTGTAGCTCGACTGCTTTCTCCAGAGAACGTTATAGAAATCAGTGCTTATCTCAAGTAACTGTGATCCAGGTTACACTCTTCTGATCCAGGATAAACTCGAGTTGGATCTAAATAATGCCTCTGTAAAATTCTTATTAATTACTTCATCATTTGGGCATGCGTGCCTCAGTAGTAGGTTTCTCACCTGCCATGTGGAAGGGCCGGGTTCGATTCCCACCCAATGCCCAAACCCCAGCCACTGGATGCAGTGCCGGTCCCAAGCCCAAATAAAACGGGAGAGTTTTGTCAGAAGGGCATCCAACGTAAAACCTGTGCCAAGTTGTGGATTCCCTCGACAGGAACAGCCGAAAGACTAACAAGTAGTTCTACATTCGCAAGGTTTTAATCTGAAAACAGCCCATATACTGTATATACATACATCTGATTAATTAAATTAAATATTCCTCTTCAAAATGGTTTTGTGTTATAAGTATGATACATGTTGTTGCATTCATAATGCATTAACTTAACTTATAACTTATAATAATGTTTTTTTTTCCAGTTTCACCAAATTAACTGATGTAAAGTGTAACATTCAAAAATCTCACAAATGAACAATTTCTAGTACTTCAGAAATGGAACGCAATTTTATGTTGCACCATAATATTAACAGTATACTATGAATTTCACGAGGCTGCACGGATGCTAAGTGGTTAGCACTGTCGCCTTGCACCTCCAGCATCTAGGTTCGATTCCCGCCTCTGTGAGCATGGAGTTTGTATGTTCTCCTCGTGCATGGTGGGTTTCCTCCGGGTGCTCCGGTTTCCTCCCACAGTCCAAAGACATACAGGTTAGGCTAATTGGCGTTCCCGAATTGCCTGTTGTAATGCATGAATGAGTGTGTGTGCGAGTGTGCGATGGATTGGCACCCTGTCCAGGGTGTACCCCGCCTTGTGCCCTAAGTCTCCTGTGATAGGCTCCAGACTCCCCGCGACCCTGAATACAGGATTAAAAGAGGAGTGAGAAAGTGACTGACATTTGAACTATTTACTGTTACTGTACATTGCTGCCATCCTAGCAAAGGCTGTCCTGTAAAAGAGATTAACAGCTCAATATTCAACTTGATTAAGTATTGATTACGTAAAGGACAAACCACTTTGGGTCAAGCCAGCACAGGAAAATTAAGCAATGATAAGCTGGCGTGATACATGTAGGGGAGATTCTGTTATCACATAAAAAGTGTTTTCCAAAAGTGTTTTTTTTTTTCTTCTCTCCAGTCATTAACGGTACGTTCTGACCAATTCCACAGCACTGCTGTTTGACATAAAATAATTAAAAGCATTCATCTAGTTATCATACATATGAAGCGTATCTGTTGTATTGCAGCGGACTAGATATTTGATTTTCCGAAGCGCCAGGCTTGTGCATCAAACTAATGCACAATGTCAAGATAATGATGAGCGAGACCTTGAGTACAGCATGAAGACTCTACAGGAAATTAAAGTGACTGAAGAAAGAACGAAAAAAAAAAAAAAAAAGAGAGAGAGACAAGAAAGTTTGGCATATGAGAAGTTCCTGTCTACCCGTCGCTCTCGTTTGCCTTACCACAACATATGCTGCAGTGAATACATGATGAGGTACGCAAGGAGCCATCGCTCGCTCTCTCTCTCTCTCTCTCTCTCTCTCATCTTTAAACACTCTAGGAATGGCAGGCGAAGGGAGTGGTGAAGCAAAGGAAGAAAGAGAAGGGCAGGAGGAGAGAAAGAAACTTGGCTCCCTCTCAACTGTCATCTCGACTTTATTGTTAATTTTCTTCATTAAACTGGAAAAAGCTTTTAGCCGAGAGACAAAAGTCAGACACAAGAGCAACCAGACCAATAGGAAACTTTTAGTTTTCTTATATGCTGTATATACGCCATATATA
>JAQMYG010000038.1:30166238-30176697 GCA_030014215.1 Clariallabes teugelsi | reverse complement strand
TTCTACCATCATCACTCAGCGAAGTTTGGCCCATAATCTGTTAACTACTAATACCCCTATCTCACCTACGCGGTTTCTGGCCGTGGCCGTAAGTACGGTTCATCATGAATCACCGCGAGTTTTGGTGCTGTTATTAGGTTTTCATATTTCCGCGCGTCGGTCCTCGCATAGTCAAACCGCATAGGTGAGATAGGGGGTATAACAGCAGGAATAACAGAGGGGGGCGGGTTATCAGGGGGCGGGGCTTGTAGGACGACTTTCACACTAACGGATTGGGAATGACTGCTGTCTGGCTCACGGATTACATAAATTGAATAACGGATGACATTTTTGAAAAAATAACTAAATAACCGAGTACTTACAGTAAATGGCGGAACTAATGCGTTAGATTACTTGGATTACTTTTTTGATATAACGAGTATTCTAAAAAGTAAACTTTGTAACGCGTTACACCCAGCACTGCTCATGAAGACCAGGCCAAAACGTCCCTCTCCTGCAGAGGAAAAGTTCATTTAGAGTCACCAGCCTCAGAAATCACCAATTAACCAACAGCACCTCAGATTAGAGCCGCTGTGAAGACTTTACAAAGCACACGTACAGTAACAGACACGTCTCAATATCAGTGTTGTTTTTACAATGTAGAAAGAAATAATCAGGAAAGACCACGGAATTAGAATGTGTGTCAAAACTTTTGCCCAAACTTCTGTACAAAATGAGCTATGTCACTTTTATATTACCATTCTAGGTGGTTGTTTTTTTTTGGTTGCTTTTAATAGTATTTTATAAAATATTCTTGACATGATTACATTCCGTTTTTGGAAGCTTGTGAAATAAATGTAGTTCTTGTTATAAAGCAGACCTTCAGTGCCTCTTGTTCATTTCACTGATGTGTAATTAGCATGAAGGCAATCGAGCAAATCATTGAGAAAGACTTCGATACTGGGCGTCGTAATTGCACATAATGAATTTTATTTTAAAAAATATATATTTTACACACTATTGATTCCGCCTTGTTATATTTAAAAATAACCACCGATGAAGAACTAAAACGCGACCTTGAATTAGATGAATTCGAGTCATCAACCGATATGTAATTATTTTATTAAGATGAAATGAACCAGGGCCAAAAGCTCCTCGCACACACATTTTCAAGCCCACTCTTCATTACAAATGTGTTTACAAACTCCCAGGGATGTTCATATTTCCACGCGCATAATCCTCCATGCATTATCATCCGATCACTCACCAGCTTCCCTGCCAACTCTTACACTTGCTTCTCCTACAGTATAAACGCGATCCTTGTATACAAGATGGCAAAGCCCCATGGGGGCACCACCATGCTGGCAAACACTAAGTGGGAATTACGAGTTAAAGCCAACTGTCTCTGTGGGAAGCGTCTCCAGTGCCAGGGAAGGAAGTTTGCAGGGAATAGCGGAGGCAGGAACGTCTCTTCCTTTAAAAAAGTCTGTCTTTTGAAGCAACCAATGAGTTTTGTTTACCCGTGACCTCAGGCAATATACGTAGATTCACATTTATAAAAATTTAAAAAATCCTGTAATAAATCTTAATTTGATTTAAAGTAGCTGTACTGGGACAACCCCTGGGATAACCCCAGCCATTTTCTCCTTACAACCATTACTGCACAGAACAATTACCCCCATATTTATAGAAAAATAAATTATATATTAAACTATAATACATTAAATAAAATGGGTATTAAACTAGGCGGCACAGTGGCTTTGTGGTTTGTCGCCTTGCACCTCCAGGGTCTGGGTTCAATTCCTGGCCAGGATCGATTCCTGCTTCTGTTTGCATTCTTGGTGGGTTTCCAGGGGTACTCCGGTTTCCTCCATCAGTCCGAAAACATGCAGATTAGGCTAACTGGAGTTCCCAAATTGCCCATAGTGTGTGAACGTGTATGTGTGTGTGTGTGTGTGTGCCCTGTGATGAATTGGCATCCCGTCCAGGGTGTCCCTAAGTGTCCTGGGAAAGGGCTCCAGGCCGGCCGCAACCATGAACACAGGATTACGCGATATAGACAATGAATGAGAGAGTGAGGTATTAAACTATAACTTGGTTGGAGGTGTAGTACCATCAAGAGTACGACTTTTGTGCCTTTAACATGTTTAACTTGTCGTATAAGTAATGGAAGCAATTTTTGCAAGAAAACACATCTAACAACGTTGAGTTATTTTGAACAATATTTTGTCTCCTTAGTCATTCTGAATTCCGTCTGTCCGTGTTTCGTTAAAGACTAGCGCGATCTGCTACGCTAACTAGCTTCTAGCACAAAGCTGAATCGCAAATCCCTGTCTAACCCCTGATCAAGGGCACTGCTTATAGGCAGGGAATAATGGACTGAACACATTAGTGCACTAGCTTTCCATTTTATGCAGTTTGGAATTCAACCATGGAAGTTGGCTAACAGCATGTTCTCCCGCGTGCTTGGTGGGTTTTCTCTGGGTTCTTCCGGCTTCCTCCCACAGTCCAAAGAACATGCAGATTAGGCTGATGAGCATTCCCAAATTGCCTGTAGTGTGTGAGTGAGTGTGTACCCTGCAATGAATTCACCCCGCCTTTCTCTGAGTGAGCTGTGATACTGGCTGTGATATATATTTGTGACTCGGGCCGCGCCCCCGTGCCGCGCCCGCGTGCTCATGTCTGCATCATAGCCGTGCTGATGTTCAGTAAACTGCTTAAATAAATAATACTTGTTGATAGCTTTTGCGTTTTGAAATAACACAATATGTCAAGATAAGTAGAACTTGAAATTGAAATAATACAATATGTCAAGACAAATAGAAAGTTTAGCATCAGAGCTCCTGTATGACTGCAGTAAATTGTAAATATTGTCGCACAGCCCATGTCATGCAATAACTTCCACAAACACAACGTCTCCGTGAGTCATATGTGCGGCATACATATTTCTGTAACACGCTCAAAAGGTTACAGTGTACAAACACTAATCAACGTGGGAGTGGCTGGGAGGAGAAAAGGAGGAGCAGTAAGGATACTAATGAGACCAAGACGTGCAAAAACGAGATAAAAGATAAGCTGATGGAAAAGAGATGATAACCGTGATAATTACAGGGCTGCCACAAAAATAAATAAATAAATAAAAAATGGAAGTATTGCAGAATGACATGACAGCATGACACCCATAATCACAGTGAATGACTGGAAGTACACAAAACGCACAGGAAGTAAATACCATCACACTTAAAAGTAGTTGTGACTCTACTGCGTACAATATATCATTCACAACGTAATTTATACCCTGCAAGAAACAGATTTTTCAAAAGACCAGGGTCAGAATAAATCAACAGGACTGGAAGGGGCTGTGGACGCCCATATCCGAAGACCAATGGTAATAAAGACATTTCTGCAATCAGAGCAACTCATGCATGATGAATAAATCGACTCGATGAAAGAGACTACATTTGCATCCGAGAATGATGTGTCCGTATGTCTTCCGTTCACAATGAAACTTGTTTACGTGGCTCTAGTCTGGCTCAGACGTCATTCAAATTTGTCACAAACCCTTTTGTCTGTGTTCATCCTCGTGCATAACACTCAGAGAGGATCAGTTCTGCAAGACCAAGTTCAATACATAACTTGTGTTATTAAGGCGTAGTACATCGCTTTGGGCTTAATGGCCTCATGAGAAAAGGGACTGAAGAGCATTGAATGATATGGAGTTATTCTCCACGCTAATGAACTCGGAGCCTCTTTAGCTTGGGCTCTTAGGAAACGCGCTTTCAGCAGGCATCATAATGGACGCGTTATTGAGAGTGTAAATGCATTAACGCATGAGCTGCTTCCAAAAGGCTGCATTTAAATACAATGATAATAGGCATCTGCTAGGAGTGTTTTAATGGAATATGTGTTTGTGTGTGAGTGTGTGTGTGTGTGTGTGTGTGTGTGGTTGCTGGACGTGTCCCGAGGGATCTCACTCAAAGCACTGTGTTAAAGCTCAGATTAACAGCACTTTAGAACAAGCTTCATCAAACCAGATCACAGCGTTTATCGTGATAAAACTCTAGAGTCTTCATTGCTGTGGGTTTTTTAATAGCATTGCACATCTCGCCATCAATTTATGTAATAGGTCTGTGGAAATCGGGCGAGGTAATGATTTTAGTCGTATTATAAAAGCTGGGAAATCCAGTGCGAGTTGAGGAATGTGGTTATTTCTCTAGGTGGACTGGAACACAGATTCAGCACTAAGATGGTGTGACGGGATATTAACCAGAATATATACTGTACAAGTCCCAGAGTTTTAATATTTGCACTAAAATTTGATACTCACACTCCACGTTGAGCTGCACATGCCCCAGCCTGCGTTTGATGTTGAGGCCGTTGTACGGCGCCGTTTGGCATCGGTAAGCTCCCGCCATATCCCGTGTGACGTTGGTGAGACGCAAGCGTCCATCGCGCGTTTCCGTCATCCAGTCGCCTGACGGCATGGGCATGTCTTTGTTAGCCCGGGACCAGAGAACTGGCGGGCGTGGCTTACCCTCAACCAAGCACACCAGGTCTGCGGTCCCACCTTCGCTCACGTTGACCACACTTCCACCCACGGGTACGGTCAGGACTGGAGGAATTACTGAAAAAAGAAAAAAAATAATCAATTCTTCACATGAGAGCCCATCAGCATGTGAAATTAATATAGACATGCAAAATGATATCATGTGCTGGATATCAAATGCTGTTTTACCAGATTTGAAATACATGAAGTACACTGGACTCATGTTTTTTTTTTTTTTTCTGCAGATTGGCTTTTGCTTTTATATTACATTATATGACATTTCCAGCAAAAGAAAAAAAAAAAAAAACAATCAACTTCCTAATGCATATTTTATCCGCTTATTGGGCTTAAAGGCATGCCTTGGATTTAAGGTATAGATACTATTTAAAAAAACATGTCTATGATTATGCTCCTCAATAAATATCTATTATCCTTGTAGATTGCAACTGAAAATCAATTTAACCACCTGTTCAATCCTGTCCTAATTTTATGTTTGGAAATCTAGAAGTCTACAACCGAAACGTATAAAATGTTATTACAATCAAAGAAGAGCACATCAAAGCACTGTTTGTAAAATAAACTGGAACATAATTTTAAGTAAATGCAATTTAATACAATCAATAATATGCAGTGAATTGCTGTACGTTGCTAAGACGACCCCTGGCACGATAGGTTTATATGTGTAGGGTTAATCATGTGCATCATTAATAATCATTAATAAAATATACTGTATATCCTACAAAAAGTATCCATATGGTATTAACACCGCAGAATGTTAGATACACTGATTGATTAGTTGACTTTAATCTATGTAGAATCCTACACACTTACGCCCAGGTCATGACATTTTCAGACGCTCCCTAACTAACAGACTTCATTACTATAAAGCGCCGTACCTGCATAACCGAGAGATTAGATTCAACAGGTTTTATTGCTGAAAATGTTTTTTTCTTTTCAGTTGGACTCCATTCTCTGTCCTCTCCAGAATAATAAAAAAATAAAAATACACATTTTGTTCTTTTTTTTTTGTATCTATTTTCGAAGGCTTTTTTAACCAAAATATCTCCATAGTATCTCACCCTGGGCTCGCTCTCCCTCTGCTCTCTCTTCTCTTCAAGTCTATTTTCTGAACAAAATAAAAATGTGCTCTGCCGTCTCTACTGCTGCTCCGATTCATTTAAAGCTTCCTGTGGCTCATGTTCAAAAAAACAGTCGGGGTTTTTTTTTTCCCTTCACAATGTCTCACACACATCACTGCTTAAAGAGACAGATCCCTATAGGTCAGATCAGACAGACATACGCGTAGTAAAACTATTGATTATTTTAAAATGTTAGTATAGTGCTGCTGTATTATATACACACACTAATACCCACATACACACAAGCACACATATAATTATATATATTGTGACGGCAGGCTGACCGTTATCTAAAAATGCTTCTCACACGGAGTGACCGACGCGGTCTGTGCCGTTCTACCTGCAAGAGCCTTTTGAATGAGAAGCCGGCAGGGCTGACTAATGCACCTGGGCTTGAAGACAATTCAGAGACGCCGCGTTCCCGCCACTCGAAGTGGGCCGTGCCGAATCCGTTGGGTGAGTGTGCACTCACGTGTCTTCACAGACCCTACGCTCTCTCAGCCCAAATTCGCCTAGAAGGAAGCTGCTGGCCTCTATGCCTGCCTCGACACCACTGCTCAGCACTGTTGGTCTCAGCTGCTCCGTCGAAAAACACTGCACATGAGCTGATGCAGCTGTTCAACCGAGTTTGGCTCCTCAAAAAGGTCCTTAAAGACCAAGGTCCTCCCTTTATGTCAAAACTAATGTTTGATGCGTCAGTAGAGCACTTTAACCAGACACTGAACCACATTTTGCAGCAAGTCATCGACGAGGACTGTTGAAATTGGGACCATTAGATTGCGGTACGAGAGATTCACGGGGTTCATGCCCTTTGAACTGCTCTCCGGCCAGTGACTGCAAGGACTGCTTGACATCGCCAAGGAAGCTTGGAAGGAGCAGCTCTATCCATTCCAGTTAGTAATTGAATACGTAAATGACTACATAATATACAGTAAATAAAGTATCGCCTATTGTCAAACAGCACATGCAAGAAGGACAGAGAGCAAAAATGTGCCAACAACCGCAGCCACACAAGTTCCAGGTGGACCACCAAGTGTTGCTGCTGCTGCTCCTCCCCAGTGCCACTCTTGCTCCGGTGGCAAGGACCATTTGGTGTGGTGGGAAAAGTCGGGGCTGTAAAATACAGACTGCAACAGCCGGGTAAGCGAAAAAGCACTGAGCTATATCCACTGAGCAAGGAGCTGAGTAAGCTGGTGGAAGAGTTCCAGGATGTGTTCTTCACCGGACTGGGGCTCACGCACTTGGTACGCCACAACGCCGCCTGTCAGCTCCATCGTCCGTTAGCACCCATACAGCACCATGCCCCGGAAGCCGGCCATTGTGCCATAAATGGTGAAATTGAATGCATGATTCGACATGGCATCATTGAGAAGGTCAACAAGTCCCTGGTCAAGGCCCATAGTGACAGTACCCAAACCTGCTTCCACAGGTGGATGATCTATTGGACCGACTGGGGAGGGCCCAGCTCATCTCCACTCTAGATCTGACCAAGGGCTACTGCCAGGTGGCTCTCACCCCAGAAGCCAAGAAGAAGATCACCTTCACGACTGACCAGGGCAAGTGTGTGTGTGTGTGTGTTGAATATGTTTGATCAGAGTGCAGCATAAAAGGGAGAAAAATACACAATGATCTAAAACTGATATGCAAACGACATATTCTTTAACAGAAATATGCAGACGGATGATACTAATGATACAGTACGCTTTCTATTACTTCACAGATTAAAGTTCTGACATTGCTGTGATCAGAGAAGGAAATTCATATATGTGGTGTGAATTCCGCAGAGAGGAGATTACTGTGAAAGAGAAAGAAAGTAGAGGAGATTGATCATGGTGGGGAGTAGAGCCAAAAAAAATGCCACTGTAACACCTGGAGAAGGTCAAAAGTTAAAAAAAAAAAAAAAAAGTAGGAACAAAGAAAGTAAGCCAAAGGACCTTTCTAAGAAGAGAGAACATGAGATTACAGAGGCGGCACGGGGAATCCCAGCATGCACAGCTGTTTCCCAAGGGAAATACCAATTGGTGAATAAAGAAGGCGTTTTTTTATCATGTGCCATGGAGATCTCATCCAAGGAGTCCAAGTCCAAAGCTAAACTTAACAAAAATTTAGCTCACAATGTAAAGTCCTTCCTAAGTATTTTCCCATCCTAATTGGCATCCAAAAAGCTGTGGTTATTTGAAATGCGGTTTAATTTACCTGGAGGCTCTTGGCAATGCTCATGTAGTGTAAGTGGCAACAACTCACGAGAGCTGTCAACTGCCTGTGCAATCAACTCCCACTTGCTTTGATAGGGACGAATGGAATTTTTGATAATCCATATCCAAAGACATTTTCAACCGAGTAATAAATTACCCCAGGGCTTGATTTTAAGGAGTGTAAGGTACTGTAGGCTTTCGATGAGATTGAAACTGCAGCACCAACATCCTGACAAGATGCCTCACTGGTGCCAATTAGCACTAAGTGTGAGGTTTCCAAGCAGCCTCTAAAAATGTGTTGAAAATGGTATGGAGGTAGAATTGTACTCCAGCAGAAAGTTTGACCAAAACCCAACCCCTCGTGTCAGCCGACTCTCGTTTTGAAATAAAGACTGCTTCATACCTGACTGCCCCCTCAGTGGATGACGGGGAATATAGCTTTGTCCTGGACTGTCTGATTCTTCTAAGACTTCATACATAATTGCTTAATTTGCTGTAACTTCAAAATCTGACAATTAAGCAATATCACACGAGAGTGAGTGCTGTTGTGAAGAATATCAGCATGGCCGTAATGTGGCCGGAGGCACTAGCGCACAGCACAACAGCTGGCCACCGACAGTTAGTGTAATTAATAGGGGTGAAAGTAGTTGTAAATTCCTACCGGTGCTATGTAGCCAAAAAAATTAAACATGGAGATGGTGAACAGTCCTATAAATCTCATACATCCCTCGTCATATTTAAAAAGATCAACTCCATACATTCTGGGTTCTGGGGTTAAATCCCCAATAGCGTTAACTAGAAAGCTAGTGCAATAGCACAAACTTCAATCATGAGCATAAACTTCAATCATGTAAAATACTTATTATAGTTCCTATTACCAAATAACATCTGGAGACAAAATTAGGTAAAGAAAAAGAAAAGAGACAGGGAATGAGATCAGTTACATATGCTCACCACTGCTTTGTGTGATATTGACGTCCACTCGGAGTTCGGGAACGTTACTGCCAGGGAAGTTGGCCACGCAGCTGTAGGTGGCTTGATCTCTGAACTTCATGTCCACAATCTCCAGGCTGCTGGTGCCGGCGGGCATGTCCGGGTCACTGCGTAGCACAATGAGACTGTCTGATGGGGAGACCGGGGCAGCGTTCTTGTACCAGGTGTAGTTGACTTTATCCTGGGGCTGAGCGTCCACGTGGCACGACAGCTTGAGGTCGCGACCCATTTGGATGCTCTCGCCGTCCTTGTTCGAATCAGGGGTGATCTGGAATGTCAGGTTTTTCATTGCTGGGTGGAACCAGAGAAAGAACAGGATAAAGAGAAATAGAAAGAATGAAAGAGTATTGATATGGTGATTCTCACTTCATTTAATATAAATTTAGCTAATTGCATTTTGTTCCAGTTTATATGAATATATGATAATACGTATAAGATGCAGTACATATGAAAGAATTGACCACAGCCCAGCAACCTGAGCTTTCCAAACAGAAACCAGATTCTCTCCAGTAGAAGATCTTCTATGGCAGATAATCCAATCACACGCAATTATCCAACTAGTAAGATATCTCAGTACTTCAGAAGTTGCTTGTCTAACAGTACTATTAGGCGCTATTAAAAAGTCTTTAATGGCTGAGAATCGAAAAGTAAATGTTGCCATGTAGTCATGTTAGATGTTTGTCCTGGACCTAGAAATTACAGCCCAGTAAACAAGTCTGAAACACCCACTAAACCCCAACAAGAATAAATATCTGGCAAAAAATTCACTTATATTGAGCATAGAGTACACATACTGTATAAGTCGTACACGTACTTCTAACAACAAGGTTGACGTTTCTCCTGGCGGGGTTCCCCACGTTGTTGACAGCGGTGCAGTTGTAGAAACCCGACTCAGCTGGAGTGACGGAGCGCAGCGTTAGAGACCCACCACGGATGGTGGCGCGGCGTGGCAGGGGACCGGGGTATCGCGCCCACATCACAGTAGGCATCGGGAATCCGGATGTAACCTCACACGACATGGTGACATCCTGGCCTGGGTCCACCACATACGTCTCGTTGACCGAGAGCTTCAAGGCTGGTGGTGCTGGAAGAAGATAAGAGGATGGTTTATGTACTGAAGACCAGCTGTCCTGTGCCCAACCCGTGACTTTGCATAAGAGTTTTTTAAAAAAGGAGAACAAATGACTTTTCGCTTTTACACTCCAGATTCCGAACACAGCAAGTGAGTCAGAATTGAGAGTTTCAATTTTCTTTCTTTTCCTCAAGCTGCCCACAAGAAATTTTTACTATGGTTTACTGTGGTATGTACTATAGTTAACTAATACATACCACAATATACATGCTTGAACTTTGGTACCCAGTAAGTACCATGGTATTGTGCATTAACCTTTGGAAGGTACAGTACCATAACCGGTAAAATGGCACTGCAGCGGTTACTATATTAATATTACCATTATGGAACATACAGTAAACATTGACATTTACGCATTTGGCAGACGCTCTTATCCAGAGCGACTTACATTTTTACATTTTCAGTTGAGGGTTAAGGGCCTTGCTCAAGGGCCCAACAGTGGCAACTTGGTGGTTGTGGGGTTTGAACCTGGGAT